>JADRCH010000545.1:183654-397802 GCA_019843965.1 Rhynchomys soricoides | reverse complement strand
TTTTATATTTTGAGCAAATTAAGGCATTGAAAATTGTTTAGGCAGAAATGCTAAGCATATGTTATAAACAATATGTAACATCTTAAATTTATAACAAAACATACTTAATTGGCATTAAAGCTGGGTTTTAAAATCATGAGACTTTGCCTGATGAAATTGCTTATAGATAATGATTCTTGCCACTAAGTCTGACACCTGACAGTCAGAGTTCTATTGCTGGAACTCAGTTGATGGGAGGAAAGAAAAAGGTTCTGAATGTTGGCCTTTCACATCCACACATAAGGTATGTTTCCTACACAATTCTCTTCACACAAATGTACAGATAAATATATAATACTATGAGTCTCAATAACAATAAAGTTATCAATGAAAGAAAGGATTAAAATATAAAAGCATACCATTATTTAATGGCTAACTTTTTTGAATGCTTACTAAATCACTAGGTCTGGATTTAAAATTTTTTATTTTCATTTTATGTCTATGAAACATTAATTTCTTTATTTCCTTTATTTATTTCCATTTTACAAAAGAAAGTAGGTTCAAGTTTTATACACACACACATACACACAACATACACACACACATACACACACACACACACACACACACACACACAATAATGAAAATAAAGAGGTGGTTCAATTGTTAAGAGTACTTTTTATACTTGGAGACAACCCAGGTTTGATCCCTAGCATTCACAGGATTTCTCATAGCAGTCTGTAGTTCAAGTTCTGGGAGTCCTGTGGTCTCTTTGGTTTGCAGGCACCAGGCATTCAGGTGGTGCACACATATATATTGATATGCATGCAACATTCATACGCACAAAAATAAAAAATAACAAAAATTTAAAAAGACAATTAGAAATGATCATATGGCAGATTGGACTCAATATATTCAATTTAGTAAGCACACTGTAAATAAAGAGTAACCATGCACTTGAGGGCACATACAAATTAAGGACAGATAGCATGTAGCATTTCAAGTTTTTTTTATGGCTAATACATAGAGAGGTGCTTTGTTGGTGACACTAGTCATAAAATTTATCAGTTCTGTAAATAAAGTTATGTCTTCATCAACTTTTATAAAGATGATAAATTTCTTTTCAGGATTGAGAAATAATAGAATAAAAATCACACTAAATTTATAAATGGAACTTCCTGATATAAGCTCATTAAATACTGTAAATGATTATTGTTTTTAAAAAAATTTGAATATCAATTTTATCATGTAAAATATGAATACCACATTAATATCAATTTTTTATTGAAACACATCAAATCCTTTTTCCAATGTCACAGCGTTTTTAAAACTGGAGAGTGATGGAATTAATTCACATAATTTTCAAAGAATGAAACTGCTCAATAAATATTCAAAATAAAAGAAGTTAAGCGAAGTATCTAGGTTCTCCCAACAAGGGGCAGATTGTCTCTCATTTCTCATATTCGGTATTTATATTGTTATCTGTCCAGTATGATGTTTGATGCTGGAAAATCCACAAAAGCAGGGTTTGTATAAGATACTCGCTTACATTAAGAAACCAAAACATTTGAAACATTTGAACGGTATTTTTAGCTTTTTGGCTGAATGGTACATGCATATAAATTTCAAGGTCATGTTAGTTTCTGATCTGACCAACCAAAGGATAAGTAAGGAATCTTGGAAAACTGCAGGGTAAGTGAAGGGAAACTGTGATTGGGATGTATTGAATGGGGAAAAAATCTACTTTCAATAAAATAAAAATGAATATTATTCATTCTGAATAATTTGTCTATGCAAGTATAAGTTCATTTCATAAAGTTTATTTTCCTTCTGTTATATATTTGTTTGATTTCATTTGACTTCTTTCTATGTCATGTTTGAAAAATATAGTACAATTTCAAAGAGTAAGGTATCTCCATTTACCAGAAAAATAAAAAATCTTACCTCTTGAAATAAAAATTCATTTCAAAGTAAGAAGTTAAAAGTTACTATGATTTTATAGCTGCAAAGTTGTTTCCACTGTCATTGCTTGTGTTTGAGGATAAGTCCCTGCAGAGGATCTGGATTCCAGTGTGAATTCAATGCATCAGGGATCATTGCATCATTCACAGTTAACACTGAGCGATTCATTTACACACAATTAATTTTCAATGAGTCTGTCAATGTCAAGTAATATCTTGTTTTCCTCTTTATGTGAGCATTGATGTACTTTCACTTGGTAATCTTGGGAGGTACGGGATCACAAGTAATCTTAGGTAAATTGTTCAAGTTGATATTTGATTCACGTTAGTTCATGTTAGAAGATATTAAGTGAAGTATAAAAGTGAACTCTTTTAGCTTTGTTCATTTATGTACCCTGGTTTTTCTTTTGGTATTTTAGTAGTTGATGTAAAATACTCTATTGGATAGGTGCTTTGGTGAATAAAGGGAGAAATGTGATGCAAAGTTGAATAATTATTTGAGACCACCACAATTTTTATAGGCAAGAGTGTAAAATAAAATTTTTACCTAGAAAGTAATGCAAAGAAAGAGATATTGATGTTTTCAAGATAAGAGCTGACATTTTATAATTCACGCCTCAGACAAATGACAGCTGATAAATATCTATGCTATAAGGGAGAAAAGAAGGCTTAGTGATACTCTACCTGGAGATTCATCTCAACTCTATTGCTAATCTTGCTTTCATTAAGTTCTATATTCTTCCCTTAATATTACCTTGGTAAAAGTGGTTGACCACTGAGCATTAGTTAACTTTCATTCCAATTGTTTCCTGACCCTATTGGCAGAGGAGAGGTAGAGAGATGATCATCACTGAAAAATCCCTGGTACACTAGCCTGTGTATGGAGCAGTAGATGCCAGAAAAGACCCTGTATCAAAAATTTGCCAAATCAGCATAGATAGTGATATTGAATTCTGACCATTGTATATTCTATGGTATGCTGGAACCTGGACTCACATGAACATAACTACAATTGTACATACATACTTCCTACACAGAATGTACAAAAGTAGCTGTCAAAGCTTCATTCACTAAGACCTGTATTTAATGCTATATGTAAATTTATTTCTCTTTTTAATATAGACTCATGTAATCCAGGTTAACTTTCAATTTGCTAAGAAAGAACCTGAAATTCTGATCTTTTATTTTAATGTCTCATGTACTCAACTGACATGTATTAAAGCTCAGTTTAGGTGATATTAGGGATCTAGAACATGATTGTAAGTGTGCAAGGCAAGGATTATATCAATTGGATTATATTAATAAGCTATTATCTTATGTTAATAATTTGTTTACATACACACTCATACAACTCATCTTCTTTTTATGGATGACAGTAAGTACAGCTTGAGTTTAAATGACTTTTCTAAATGTACTCACGCCTCAAGTCATAATTAATTTAGGATTCTAACTCAGGTCATATTGGATGCTATAACGTACACTTTGGATGACTCTCGACAATGAATTTTCACAACCAGATATAAGAAAATTATTCATATTTTCTTCCTTTCAAAAACGTGTTTAATATTTGCTGAATTCTAGAAACAGGGTGAATACTGTAGATAGGTTAAGGAAATTTAATCTCTTAGGAAATTTAGACTTCAGTGGAGTAGTCACTAGAGAATGAATATCAAATATGGGAAGTTGTGTGAAGGACAGATTACACTGACACCTTACTCTGGAACCTTACATACCAGGTCATGCTAGAACCAAGAGTAACTTTATGGCATTGAAACCATGTTCATACTTCCTGATTCTCATTGAGCTCAGTGCCTTTGATGTCACATGAACTAGAGAAGCAAGTCTTCTGTTGTATATTCTCCTGACAGCTACTGTTGCAAGTGGAAACTTCTGGTTTGTTTGGAAAGTCAGGTATGTTAAGTGATATTTTCCAGGGCCATACAGGTGAAAGGATATCTTTCTTGCTAAAGCAGACACATGAAAGAATGTTTATCTCAAGCAGATACAGGTGAAAAGATGTTTTGCTATAGAGGACACATGAAAGGATGCATAATGAAGGAGTATGAATATGACCGCACAGTCAGCAGGAGATAGAGCAGAGCATTGGTTTGGTTTGCTTTGCCTTATTATTCTTTGTTAACTACATACACGCATTGTAGTTCACTTTCCATAACACTGTTGAGCTCCACTTGTGGTAACACTGTCATTGAGAAAATCTCACCAAAGAACTGCTTGTGAGGTTCCTCGGGCAGCTTCCAGCTTCCATGGCCTCAACTTGGGCCAGTTGAGAGCCTTGTAGTTTCTTCAGGATTGAACTACAGCTGCTGTTTCCACTGTAGTGTATGCCTGCCTAGAGGATTTGTCTGCAGCTGCTGATTTGTATTTGTTGTTTGCTACAGGACTGAACTGCTGATAAAGAAGGTTGAGCTCACCCCTGAAGAACTATTGCTAAACAGGTCCATTTCCCCCATAGTCTAATAACTTTCCTCTTCCATTACCTCTGGTCAGTGGTGGGTGGGCTAGAGGAGAGGTTGAACTTTTATTAAAAGTAGGCTCCAAAGAATTTATGTGTACAGTTCAAAGTCCTTAGTCATCAAGGAAATGTAAATCAAAACAACTCTGAGATTCCACCTTACACCAGTCAGAATGATGAGATCAAAAACTAGGTGATAGCACACACTGGCAAGCATATGGAGCAAGGGGAACACACCTTCATTGCTGGTAGGAGTGCCAACTTGGACAACCACTTTGAAAGTCAATTTGGCATTTTTTTTCCAGAAAACTGGGAATAGTTCTACTTCAAGACCTAGCTATGCCACTCCTGGGTATATATCCAAAAGATGCTCCACCGTCCCACAAAGACACATGCTCAAGTATGTTCATAGCAGCTTTATTCATAATAGCCAGACTCTGGAAACAGCCTAGGTGTCCCTCAATTGAAGAGTGGATAAAATACAATGTTGTACATTTACACAATGGACTCCTACTCAACAATTAAAGACAAGAACATCATGAATTTTGCAGGCAAATAAATGGAACTTTAGAATAGCATCCTCAGTGAGATAACCCAGTCCCCAAAGGACATGCATGGCATTTATTAACTTATTAGTGGATATTAGCCACAAAATACAGGATATCAATACTACACCCTAAAAACTCAAGGAGGCTGGACAGGAAGGAGAACACAATCAAGGATATTTGTGTCTCACTTGGAAGGAAGAATGGAATGGTAGTAGAAAGTAGATTGAGGGAGGGAACTGAGCAGAAGAGGGATTGTGAGGGAATTGGGGATGGGTTCAAAGAGGGGCAGGAGAGATGGCCTGATGGTCATGAGAGTGAATAGAAATCTGCAACTGAAAGGGGAGAAAGGTAGGGAGCATCTCCAGGAAGAGATGGGGACCTGGGATAAGGGAGGTGCCCAAGAATCAATGGGGGTGTCCTTATCTGTGACTCACAACATTGGGGATATAAAGCCTGGGGAAGGTGCTTCCTGTAGCCAGGCAGGAACCCAAAGGAGTGATAGGGACACTAACCCACCCACAAATCTTTTGACCCAAAACTTATCGTCTACAAGAAATGCAGGGATTGGGGATGGAGCCAAGACTGAGGGAAGGGTTAACCAAAACCCAGCACAACTTGAGACCATCCCATAGACAAGTGCCCATCCCTGCCAATATTAATGATACTCTGTTATGCTTGCAGACAGGAGTCTAGGATGGCTCTCCTTACAGAAGAAGGGGAAGGGGAAGGGGTAAGGAATATGAGAGGAGTAACTGGGAGGAGGGCAGTGAGATGAATGTAAAATGAATAAGTAAGCAGTAAATAAAAATGAATATAAAAATATATAAAGATGGAATAATAGAGACAGAGAAATGTTGATAGAGTGCCATCGGAATTTGACTCAAAATGTGTCTTTCTTATAACATGTACAGGGACAAAGATGGAACAGGACTGAGGGAATGGCTAACCAATCACTGCCCCAAATTGAGACATATTCCATGGGCAAGAACCAGTCCTTGAAAATATTAATGGTACTCTGTAATGCTTGTAGAGAGGAACCTAGCAAAACTGTCCTCTCAGAGGCTCCACTCAGCAGTCAATTGAAACAGATGTAAAGACCCACAGCCAAACATTTGATAGACCTCAGGGATTCTTGTGGAAAAGTTAGGAGAAGGATTGAGGAACCCAAAAAATATAGGGACTCCACAGGAAGACCAACAGAGTCAAAGAGCCTGGAACCTTGGAGATCTCACAGTGACTTAACCACCGACCAAAGAACAAACATGAGCTAGACCTAGGCCACTGTCCAGCTTGGTGTTCATGTTTCCAGAACAACCGGTTTGGGGGCTGTCCCTGAATCTGTTGCCTGCCTGTTAACCTTGTTCCCCTAACTGGGCTGCATTGTAAGGCCTGGGAGGGAGAGAATGTACCTAGTTCTGCAGTGACTTGATGTGCCAGAGTAGGGTGGAATAGGGGGAGATCTGTGGTAGGGATTGTGGAGGACAAGGGGGCTGATATTGGTATCTAAATAGAATAAATAATAAATTAATGAAATATGGTATTTAACAGAAAATAAATATTGCTATCCATGATCTTAACCTGAAATATAGGAACTTCTATTTTATAGAAATCTATAGCTTTAAGGCATAGGTATGGGTGGTTGAATAGCTATGTTTTGAACAGTATTCCTGTTGTGGTATCATACATATCCTGCCAACTCAAGAGATCACTCAAATTCCCTGTTTTCTATCAAAGCAGAGAATTTTCATTTTAGCATTCTGTTGAGCTCAATGACATAATGAGCCCCTTAAGGACATACATACTCCTGGGGATAATTGAAGTGTTCTCACTCTGTGAAGATGAGGATGTGAGGGTTTAGTTTTGTTGGGCTGTTTTAGTTATGGGATTTACCATGTACTTCTGCTATATGTTTTGAATGGTTTTATTTTTTGGCATTCTCAATATATTTTCTCATACACTATATCATGTATCTCTGACCTGGTACTGGAAGCTTTGTTCGGTGACAAGAGAGGGCCATCTGGGTCTCACCCTCCCTTGAAGACTTCATTAGGATAGCCTTTATTTTATATTTTAGGAGATTTCTCATACATTATATTATATATATTATATTCTGATTAGAGTTTCCCTCCCTCTAAACTTCCAGTTCCTCCTTCCTCCTGTCCTATCAAGATCCAGTCATTTTTTGCCTCTTTAGGAATGAATAAGCTTCTAAGAGATAACAACAAAACATAACAAAATAAAATACAATGTGATAAAATCTATCACATTGATGTTGGACAACTCAAAACAATGGCAGAAAAAGCCCAAAGAGAGGACACAAGAATCAAAGACCCACCTCCTAACACACTCATATATCTCATTAAAAATTATAAGCTGAATTCAATAATATTTATGTAGAGGAACTGTTTCACACTCAGACAGGTCCTGTGCTTATTGCTACAATCCCTGTCAATTCATATCAGCTTTGTTCAGTCGGTTAAATGGGCTTTTCTTCTGATGTTCTCCATTCCCTCTGGCTCCCATAATCCTTCGGCTTCCTCTTTTGTGGAGTACCCTGGGCTCTGAGTGGAAATTAGATGGGGACATCTCATTTAGAGTTGTGTTTTCCAAATTTTCTCTGTGTGTAATATCTGGTTGTGTGTGGAAATTTGTTAGCATCTGCTGCAGGAGGAAGTCTTTGTATGGCTTTATAAGGTACTGATCTATGAGTGTCATTGTCATTTTATCACTACTGGTTTTTTTAGACCAGTAGTATGTACTTTTACCCTAGGTGCCTTGCTATATAATTTCTGGTTCTTTGTCATTCAAGGACTTTTAGCTATAGGTTCCATGTCATGGAGTGGGCCTTAAATAAAATCAGATATTTGTTGGTTACTCCCACAGGCTTTGTGCTACATGTTACTACCATATTATGCACTTATGATACATTGTATATCAAAGGTTTTTGGCTGTGTTGTTGTATGTGCTTCTCTTTTGGCAGAGTGTAGAGTTCCTTCCCATACCAAAGAAACTAGAACATAGCAGAAAAGGTTCTAAATAAGAACCATCCAAAGCTGTCCAATGAATTGTGTGGCCTTGCTGTCAGTTTGTGTAGAGAAAATTATGATCTCACAACAACAGCAGTTGATTGGGAATTTCTATGGTATCCTTTGGGAAAAAAATCTCATCTGGAGGTAACTTAATCCTGAAATTGGAAGCTTTGTTTGATGACAAGAAATGGCCAGATGGGTCTCAGACTACTTTATTATTTACTATGTTAGCTTGGTTATCATTTATTTAATGGCTAATATGCACAGTGAAGAGAATATATACCTTTTTATCTTTCTGGGCCTGGGTTACCTCACTTGGGATGGTTTCTTTACTCCTATTTGGTGGCAAATTTCATATCATTTTTTAAAACAACTGAGTAATACTCCACTGTATCCTACATCTTCTTTATTCATTCTTTTGTTGAGGGGCATCTAGGTTGATTCTAATTTCTGTCTACTATGAGTATAACAGCATTGGACATATTTGAGTAAGTGTCCTTGTGATAAGCTAAAGAATCATTTGGATATATGCTCAAGAATGTTATAGCTGGATCTAGAGGTAGAGTGATTCCTATCTTTTTGAGGAACTACTGTTAAGGTTTAATCTTTTTATATGTATTATAATAATAAGTATTGGCCCCCCAAGGCCTGGTTGCTTCCAGGGATGAAAGAGTCTACATGTAACCAAGGATGCTATGTAACTTTGCTCCCTAAGTTTTCCCTGATTATTGAATAAAGGTCCATATGTCCAATAGCTGAGCATAAGAGAGATAGGCAGGGTTTTGGGTTCCTGAGATTGGGGATCAGAAGTCTACTAAAAGAAGGGAGACTATTATCAAGAAGGGATGTTGAACTAAGATCAAGAATTCAAGGAGCATACCTAAACATAGTAAAAGCAATATACAGTAGACCAGTGGCCAACATCAAACTAAATGGAGAGAAGTTCGAAGCAATCCCTCTAAAATCAGGGACTATGCAGGGCTGCCCTCTCTCTCCCTATCTATTCAATATAGTACATGAAGTTCTAGCTAAAGCAATCAGAAAACAAAAGGAGATCAAAGGGATACAAATTGGAAAGGAAGAAATCAAACTATCACTATTTGAAGATGATGTGATGGTATACTTAAGTGACCCGAAAAACTCAACCAGAGATCTGCTACAGCTGATAAACAACTTCAGAAAAGTGGCTGGATACAAAATTAACTCAAGCAAATCAGTAGCCTTCCTATACTCGAAGGATGAACAGGCTGAGAAAGAAATTAGGGAAATAACACCCTTCACAATTGTAACAAACAATATAAAATATCTTGGTGTGACTCTAACCAAATAAGTGAAAGATCTGTATGACAAGAACTTCAAGTCTCTGAAGAAAGAAATTGAAGAAGATCTTAGAAGATGGAAAGATCTCCAATGCTCATGGATTGGCAGGATTCATATAGTTAAAATGGCCATCCTGCCAAAAGCAATCCACAGATTCAATGCAATCCCCATCCAAATCTCAACCCAATTCTTCATAGACTTAGAAAGAACCATTCTCAAATTCATATGGAATAACAAAAAACCCAGGATAGCAAAAACTATTCTCAAGAATAAGAGAACTTCTGAGGGAATCAGCCTCCCTGACTTCAAGCTATGTTACAGAGCAGTAGTGATAAAAACTGCATGGTATTGGTACAGTGACAGGTAGGTAGATCAATGGAATAGAATTGAAGACCCAGAAATGAATCCACACACTTATGGTCACTTGATCGTCGACAAAGGAGCTAAAACCACACAGTGGAAAAAAGACAGCATCTTCAAAAAATGGTGCTGGTTCACTTGTCGGTCTACATGTAGAAGATTACAAATTGATCCATTCCTATCTCCCTGTACAAAGATCAAGTCCAAGTGGATCAAAGACCTCCAAATAAAACCAGATACACTGAATGTAATAGAAGAGAAAGTGAAGAAAAGTCTTGAACACATGGGCACAGGGGAAAAGTTCTTGAACAGAGCACCAATGGCTTGTGTTTTAAGATCAAGAATCAACAGATGGGACCTCATAAAGTTACCTAGCTTCTGTAAGGCAAAGGACACTGTAAATAGGACAAACCAGCAACCTACAGATTGGGAAAAGATCTTTACCAATCCTACATCTGATAGAGGGCTAATATCCAATGTATACAAAGAACTCAAGAAGCTAGACTCCAGAGATCCAAATAACCCTATCAAAAAATGGGGAAGAGAGCTAAAAAGAGAATTCTCAACTGAGGAAACTCGAATGGCCAAGAAGCATCTAAAGAAATGTTCAACATCCTTAGTCACCAGGGAAATGCAAATCAAAACAACCCTGAGATTTCACCTCACTCCAGTCAGAATGGCTAAGATCAAAAACTCAGGTGACAGCAGATGTTGGTGAGGATGTGGAGAAAGAGGAACACTCCTCCATTGCTGGTGGGAATGCAAGCTGATACAACCTCTCTGGAAATCAGTTTGGTGGACCGTCAGAAAAATGAACATAATACTACCTGAGGACCCAGCTATTCCACTCCTGGACATATACCCAGAAGATGCTCCAATATGTAATAAAGACACATGTTCCATTAAGTGGTTAGTAGTCACTGTTAAGTGGTGTTAGTGGTTATAAAGTTTGAAATACCCAAGAGTCACTTCACAGCATCAGTTGGGCTGAATGTCAGGTCCCAGATGGAGGACTGGAGAAGGGGCTGAAGGAGCTGAGGGAGTTTGCATCCCCAGGGAGGCAGCAACAGTGGTAACTGGCCTGATTCCCTGACACTCCTGGAGACTGATCCATCAACCAAAGAATAAACATTAAGGGACCCATGGTGCTGGCCACATATGTGGCAGAGAAGGGTCTTGTTAGCCATCAGGTGGAGGAGTGGCCCTTGGGCCTGAGAGTGTTAGATCTCCAGGTAGAGGAGAATGCCAAGGAGAGAAGATGAGATTGGGTGGGTGGGTGGTTGGGAGAATACCCCCATAGTGGCAGGGGGAGGCGGGAGGATATGGGGAGGTTCCAAGGGGAGATCTGGAAAGGAGGAAACATTTGAAATGTAAATAAAGTATGAAAAAGAAAGTTAAAAAAAATAAAAGAAGGGAGAGAGAGAGAGAGACAGAGAGAGAGAGAGAGACAGAGAGAGAGAGAGAGAGAGGTGAAAGACACCTTGGATGAGCACCAAGAAAGCATGGTTATGAGGACTTGCCAAGGGGAAAATAGAAGTTGAAATATAGTAAGTAATAACTTAGGGTTATTGATAGAAAATAGATTTTAATAGCATAGTGGGTAGGTATTTGCCAAGCACTAGTGCTGATTAAGGCTTGTTATAAGTACAAAGGTTGTGTATATCTTTTATCTGGGAACTGAATGATCAAAATTAATGTAGAAACTCCTGGTTGAAATGAAATATTTTCTATAACACACTGCCATATTTTTTTCATAGTGGCTGTACAAGTTTGCATATCCATGAGCAATGAATGAGTGTTCCTCTAATTCCACATCCTCACTGGCATGAACTGTGTCTGTGTTATTGATATTAGTCATTCTGACATGTTTAAGATGGAATCTTAAAGTAATTTTGATTTGAATTTCCATGATGGCTAAGGATGTTGAGCACTTCTTTAAGTGTTTCTCATCCTTTTGAGTTTTCTCTATTGAGAATTCTCTGTTTAGATCTGTATTCCATTTTTAATTGGACTAATCAGTTTTTTATATCTAGTTTCTTGAGTTGCTTGTATATTTTGAATATCAGTCCTCTATCTGATATGAAGTTGGTAAAATCATTCCCCATTTGGTAAGCTGCCTCTTATTGGCACTGTTCTTTGCCATGCAGAAGTTTTAAGTTTCGTGAGGTTCCATTTATTAATTATTGATCTTAATGCCTGTATTTGGTTTTATGTTGAGTTCTTTAGTGTATTTGGAGTTGAGTTTTATTCAAAGTTACAGGTATGAATATTTTTTGCATTCTTCTGCTTTCTCACATCCTAAAACTGGAAATTCTTAGCATCTTACACCCACTTCCATTACTTTCACAATATATGACATGCTTCTCCCAAACCACACCAGTTTTTAGTTTTTTAATTTAATATTTGGTGTTAACTTATGAAAAAATAGAAATTTTAAAAAGTGATTTTGTCTTTAATAAAAATATAAGCATAATATTAATCTTCAGAAATATTATACTTCAAGATATTTTCTATTTCAACTGCTAAGAACAGATATGATACCTGACCTTATCTCAAAGGCTGAGCCTTGGTGATGTTTTTTACTTAATTCTTTGCAGTGTTTCTTCATTCTTCAAGATCAAGTATGAATCCATGAAGCATTAGAAAAAGCAGAGCTCACATTTCTGGACCTCTGTAGAGTCATGTTTTGAAATCAAGAGTTTGGTTAAAGTCTTTTAAATACTATTTAAAATCTCTAGGATTATTCAATAATATTTTAATATCTAGTTACATGAATTATTTTCTGCCCCAAATAATGAAGAACGGTTAGTCTTAAATAGCTCCTGAGTGAAGCAAATGAGGTGCTTATTGAGAACTAAATACAACATACCTAATTATCATGATGTAGTCAGGGGAGCACCCCATGGGATCAAGAGAGTGAAGATGTAGTGCTAAGGCTGGGAGACAGCACTGAGTACTGCAAAGTACGTAGAGGAATTTATTGGCTTACTTTTATGATTACACATCCTATATCTTTATTTTTCTAGAGTTGAGGGATCAAGAAGAAAAGAAAGAAAAATCAATTTAATTGTTTAGTTTTGGGAGTAAATCATAAATGTGTTCAGAAAAGGATGCATTTCACATGTGGCGGTTCCAGAATTCAACTTCAGCTTAATATCCTTAGTACACAATTTAAAGTCTTTATCCTTTTCTCATCCAAACACTATGACATAAGATGAAACCTAAGGTAGCTTGCATGTAGTAATTTGAAGCTGAGAGCAGGCAATGAATTAGATATATTAATTATACAACCCACATAATTTTGATATTTTTCTCTATTATCTATCAAAATGTTTATTGTATTCCTAAGTAACCTCACCCCTCCCTACATTTTTCAGTTAGAGCCAAGTAAGACAACTTTGGGTGATTATATATTATTCTTTTCATATGTTACTGCTTACCCAAATTTAGAGAATGTAGAAATATGTATTTAGCTGTGATTAAGAGTTTTCCAGAAAAAAAGAGGATAAAAAAGAAAGATCAGATATTTAGGAGTAGATCTAAGGGAATGATGATTATGGTGGGATATGGATCTAGTCTCATATGAATGGAATGGGAAGATGAGGGAAATAGTAAATCCACCATGGGGTCAAAGATTTCCCAGTATGATTAAGGTGTTTTTTTTTGTTTTTTGTTTTTTTTTGGTTTTGTTTTGGTTTAAAACCTGTGGTCACTAGAGCTGTGAATTCAGGTTTCCAGAGATTCTTCCAATTAGTTTGTCACATTTTCTATTTCCTATATAAGTCCTCTGTAATACTCAACTTCCCTTAGTCTCTTAGGCTTTGGATGTGCAAATTATTAGTGTCTATGGCTTTTGTTTGCCACCCAGCCATATACCTATTTTCCATTAATTAAGCAGACAGAGGCATTAAGGTATAGATATTAAGGAAGTGAATGACTCAGCCCTGTTCTTCCAATTGACAAACCAAAGAGCTATGAGAGATAGACTTAAAGAATTAAAACTCAGATTAACAAATACAAATGTTTAGAATGTGTTATAGAATCACAAAATGAGATATGGACTTCTCTGGGAATTTAGTATTCTATAGAAGCTGTAAATGGAGTATTTACTCAACATCTCCAGTCTAACTTTTCTCTAGACTTGTGTTTATACACACACACATACACACACACACCACAAATCAATCTGAATACCATAATAAGATTTCAGTTACGCTCCAGCGGAGCACAAATGACCCACATAATCATTTTTTGGCAAGTTGACCCAGCCTGAAGAGGGCTACATCATAATACCAACTGAAAGATTTCATTCACATTTCAGATTTTTGTGTCAAAGAATTATAAATATGCTTTAAGCAGAATGCAACCCAGAATACATAAACTCAATTTCTGAGGGTTCAAGGATAGAGTGGATTCTTCCACTTAGTAACTCACTCTGTTTGTTCTCTTCTCATGCTATAAGAAGTTTCTGAATGTAAGTGCCTTTGAACAATTTTAATACTCTAATTTTAAATATCATAAGTACAATATGATTTCACTGAGATGTAAACAAGGAATTAGCAGGGTGATGTTCCTTCTTGGAGTTTTAGGAGGAATCCATTTGCTAGCTTTTTGAGATTCTAAAAACTATCAGGTTCTTTCATTTCTAGCCTTCTACCTTGGTTAACAATCAGCAAAGTTTTGTGTCATTCTACTTAGTTCATAACTTAATTCTTGTTCATGCCTCTCCATCCAGTTTTCAGCTGTCAAGACATTTGAAATTATACTGACTCTATTTGGATGACATATTTTGTATTTGAATGGCCACCTTCATATCATCTGCAACATAAATTCCTGCTTTTCAAGTAACTTAGCATACTGGTGGTTAACGGAATTTATTCTTTGTCCTTGTTTTGGCTAATTTAGAAAATGCTTCACAAGACTGGCCTCTGCTCAATGCTATGTGCATTTTCTTAATAGTGATTGCTGTGAGAGAGTCCAGTCTATTCCACACAATTCCACAACTGGGTTGATAGTCCTGGAATGTATAAAAAAGCAGGTTGAGACAGGCCTTTGGAAACAAGCCAGCAAGCAGCTCTCCTCAGTGATTGCATCAATTCTTGGCTGAAAGTTTCTGACCTAACTTGCTGAATAATGGACTATAAGATGTTATATGAGATAAACCCATTTCTCCCCAACTTGTTTTTAGTCATGATATTTATCACAACAGTAGAAGCCATAACTAAGACAGTCATTCTTGTAAATATGTAGAATACCTTCTACATTCAAGGACATTTTACTGTAGAGAACTTGAGGAAATTGTAAATTTTGTTTCTAAGTATTTATTCCAACTGATCAATATGCAGAATTAAAAAATTTT
The DNA here is from genome assembly GCA_019843965.1 of Rhynchomys soricoides. Classification (NCBI taxonomy): domain Eukaryota; kingdom Metazoa; phylum Chordata; class Mammalia; order Rodentia; family Muridae; genus Rhynchomys; species Rhynchomys soricoides. The sequence goes on along the minus strand of JADRCH010000545.1, from coordinate 382,773 downwards.
AATACTACATACAAAAACTAAAATGCAATTTCTTTACGTGAATAATTATTAATTAGTAAAATTTGCATACGTGGTATAAACCAAGGATCCATCACTATAAAGAACATTATCATAAGATGAATGTCTCCCTAGTATATTCTCTACTTAGGCTTCAATCCTACCATACACGAAGTCCATCATCTCTCCTGTTTTTCCACTTTGTTTAATTGCAAATTCACATACAAAGGGAGTGAAACATTGTGTTGTTTTTATTATAAAAATGCTTTCAGTTAGTCTATTACATTTACTTATAAATTATTCTATATGAGAAATTCACTACTGTCCTTTTGCTAAATTGTATATTTCTATATGAATATACCATAACATATGACCCTTTCTTTGTAAATGGAAACTTGAGTTGTTTCTATTTTATTGTTAAAAATAAAGCTGGCAGAGTAGAAATTAGTTTTTGAAAATAAGTAAAATTCAGTAGGCAAAAATCAATGAAGCTTCAAGTAATAAGTAAGATTGACTAATACACATGATCAGACAAATTGATGTGAATGAGGTTGGTCAGCAAAAGAGGCACAGAATAACCAAAGAAACTTTTGCTCTATCTCACAGTTGAAAATTCACCATTGTGGCTAAGCATCTTTGAAGTCATCATTAGTTTCTTTGTGCTACATCAGAAAGAAAGACCTGTCATTTGGTAGAGTATCTAGCTAGCCATAACACATGCATTTTTTGAAAGAACTGTATCCGTAAAAAACTCAACTTCATTGAAATATCATTAACATTGTAGATTTGAGCTTGTTTGTTGGCTTTTAGAGGTGTTTGTGGGAAGAGCTATACTACAAGGGAAAGCTGATATGTCATGATTTGGAAGATAAATGGGGTTACATTACTTTTTTGAATATACCATCCATTTAATGAATGTCCCTAAAAACTTCTTACAAAGGTGTCAGACTTCAAACTTCACTGGTGTCTGCTTGACTGGTTGGTTTGTTGATATATCTTAGAAATATATCTTACTTTCTTATCTTCATATTTAATTGAACACCCACTTTAGTCTCCATTCTTTACCAGAAAATGAGCTGTGGTGTCTATAACCAAAGACTGAGGTACTTTCTAGTTCTCTGGGAACAGTCTTGGTACTCACCTTTTGATCTGCTGACTGCAGTGTCTCTGGAATTTCCTCTCACATTTCCATACTGCAACAATTGTCTGGAGTAGACCTTACTTTGTGTTGCTCTAATAATTCTTGCCTTCTGTGGTCTCTGAGTTGAGTGTAGAATTATGTCTTTGGCAGGCTAAGAACCTCCTGAAACTCTAGGTCTAAAGACATGATCAATGACTTTGTTTAAATAAAAAAACAAAACAAAACAAAACAAAAAATAAAATCAAAGTTTGTGAGAGTAACCAATCAATGTCTTATAAGACTTTAGGCCCAGTCTATGAGATAGAACATGTCCCAGACACTACTTGAGTGACCAAGGACCTAAAAATAGATAGCCCAGAGATTTAGGGTAAGACCAAATACTGTACCGATAAAATGACTGTTTTATCTGCTATATACTGCTATACTCATAGATCAATGACTTATATAGCCCTCTTCAGAGGAGTTTCCTTCTTCAGCAAATTATAACAAATATGTAGATTCACAAACAGACATTATGCACATACCCACACACATTCACATACACCCCCCCACAGAGAGAGAGAGAGAGACAGACAGAGACAGAGACAGAGACAGAGAACAAAGTTCTGAATGGGATATCTTCGCAATCAAACCCCTTTTCTCACAGTTCAGGAAAGGCCACAAAGAGAAAGTAGAAAGAGTTTAAGAGCTAGAGGGGATGGAGGACACTGGAAAAATAAGGGCCACTAAATCATGTGAGCAAAGCTTATATGAACTCAGAGACTGAAGCAGGAAGTACAGAACCTGAATGGATCTGTGCCAGGTCCTCTCTTGTATATATTACAGCATTCAGTTTAGTATTTTTTATGTGTGTGAATGAATGGTCTCTGATTCTTGTGCCCTATCCTGAGACTCTTTTTTTTTTCTGTTGATTTTCCTTGTCCAACTTTGATGTAATAGATATTGTTTTATCTTATTATATTTTATTTTGTTATGTTTTATAGTTATCTCTTTGAAATCTGCTGTTTTCTAAAAAGAGATAGAAAGAGAATGTATCGGGAGAGAATGGGAGATGTAGAGGAAGTTAGGGAAGTAGAGGTAAGAAATTGTAATCAGGATATATTTTATAAGAAAAGAATCAATTTTAAATAACAGGTGAGAATAAAATTTAAAATAGATCTTCAAAGTTCGTTCTGGAGAGATAGCTTGGCAATTGAACACCTGATTTTATAGATCATCTGAACTGTATAGATGAACTTTGAACTGTTTATAACTCTAGTTTCAAGGGATCTGATGCACTTTCCAGGTCTCTGCAGGCATTAGTGTGCATGCCATGCACAAACATCCATTAGAGCAACGCAGGCACATAAAATAAAATAAAAAATTGTGAAAAATCTGAAAATAGATGGAGATTTAATTTATTTTGTAGAGTAGTTGCCTAGCATGCTGGAAGTTTTGGGCTCAATACTCAATATCACATAAAAGGGATGTAGATGCAGACATATATAATCTACATACTTAGGTGATCAGGAAACAAAAATATAAGGATCTGAGTTCAAGTTTATCCTTCACTATGTAGAAAATTCAAGGAAACACACACACGCACACACACACACACACACACACACACACACACACAAACTGACTCAATTCAGTGTTGTTCTTACATGCATATTGGGGTTGGATAAACTATCAGGAGCACATCCCAGAAGGAAAATCCTCAGCAGCATTTGATTGCCTATATTTTATTATCTAGAAATAGGGTCTTGTAAAATCCCCCTATTCATTTTTTCACATCAACTGCTGTTATCGTTTTTAGGTCTTGTTTAGGCAGTCATATTGTTGAAGTTTCGTGGGTCTAGCTTCCCTCTAGTATCTAAAAAGCATATCACAGAAGGCATCCTGGTCCATCAGGTCTTACAGTCTTTCTGCACTCTCTTTTGTGATGTTCCTATAGCTATTCTTTAAGAAGTAGGTAAACTCCACTGGCCTGAGATTCTCACAGATTTTTAACATTGTGTTCCTAAAACTCAGCACAGTGTTGTTTTACATATAGTAGGTGCTTGGGGTGGTAGGCAGTAAGTAGGTGGAGTGTCATAAAAAATAAAATTAACGATAACTAAATTAATTAATTAATAATTAGACAAATAAATACAAGACTCTTGCTCTACTAGAGTTCACAAAGGCATCCAGAACATGAGGTAAGACCCATACATGTCCAATGCTTCCTCAAAACCTGCCTAGCTTCCCTCAACAATACTCCATGCTCTGATCTCCTTGTCCTGATCTACAACTCTGGCAAAAGATATATGGTCTAACAGAAGTCACAACAGTAACCAGAACACCAGAAACTCCTGCTCTACAAGACACCACTCTGGTATCTGCAACCCCAGAGGCCATACTAGTACTGAACTTTAGAAATCACACTACTTCCCAGAACCCCAGAACTCCACAACCCCAGAGGCAATGTCAATACCCAAACCCCAGAGGCATGCAGGCCACCAAAACCTATTGGAGATACCCTACTAGACATGAAGATTAGCTGGCCACCAGAACTCCAGGCCACTCAGGCTAGAAGACAAGAAAGGAAACAACAGTCAAGTAAAAAGCACCCATCCAACAAAGATAAACTCAGATATTGACTCCTAAAACTAAATCAACAACAGCCAGGATAATTTGGCGGCACTAAAGTGAACCTATTGTACTACAAAAGGCCTGAATATTTTAATACAGCTGAAGCACAAAAAATGATTTTTAAAAATAATTTTACAAAGATGATAGAGGTAAATAAAAAGGGATCAAATAGATCTTAAATAAATTCAAAAAACACAAATAAACAATAGAAGGAAATGAATAAATCTCTTAAATAATGCCAAGATAGCCAAGAAACAATAAACAGGTGAAGGAAATGAACAAAACTGTTCAAACCCTAAAAATCTAAATAGAAGCAAAGAAAAAACAAACCTAGAAAACTTTCCATATACAGATTCTAGATAAGTGAACAGGAACTACAGAAAAAGTTTTACCAACAGAATACAAGTGATGGAAAAGATGGGAATGGTCTTCCATTGTTGGTGGGGATGCAAACTTTTACAAATCTGGAAATCAATTTGGTGGCTTCTCAAAATACAGGGAATAGTTCTAATTCAAAAGACAAATGCACTACTCCTGGAAATATATACAAAAGATGCTCAACTTGTGGTAAGAAGAATTTGTGGTAACACTTGCTCAACTATATTCATAGCAGCTTTTGTTCATAATAGCCAGAAGCTGGAAACAGCACATATGTCCCTGAAATGAAGAATGTATAAAGAAAATGTGGTTAATTTACTCAAGAGAATACTACTCAGCAATTGAAAACATGAACATCATGGGGTTTGCAGGCAAATGCATGGAACTAGAAAATATCATCCTGAGTGAGGAACTCAGACCCAAAAGGACATGCATGGTATATACTCGCTTATAAGTGGATATAAGCCATAAAGTACATGATAATCACACTATAACCCACAGACCCAAAGAAGCCAAATAATAAGGAATGCACAAATGAAGATCATTGAATCTTTCACAGAAGGGGAAATAAAATATATAATTGAGGTAGATTTAGGGAGAGAACTGGGTGGGAGAGGGTATGGGGAAGGCAATGGGGTGGGAGCACCAGGTGTAGGGAGATCAAGGTAGAAACAAGGAAAATGGACTGTGTGCAGAAGGCATCTCTAGGAGGTGCCAGAGCCCTAGGATGGGGAAAGCTCCAGGGAGTTTATGGTAGTGGCTCTACCTGAGACTCCTAGCAGTGAAAGATATGGAGCCTGAAGTGGCCACCTCCTGTAGCCAGGCAAGACTCTAAGTGTGGAGATAAGGACAGTAACCCATTCACAAAATCTTCAATGCAAATTGTGTCTTGAGTACAAGATGTTCAGGGACAAAGATGGAGCAAAGCCTAAGGGAACAGCCTACCAATGATTGGCCCAAATTGAGACATGGGCAAGAACTAGCCCCTGACAATATTAATGAAACTTTGTTATGATTACATAGAGGAGCCTAGCATCACTCCCTTCTGAGAGGCTCCATGCAACAGCCAACAGAAACAGATGAAGAGACCTACAGCCAAACATTGGATAGATCTCAGGGAGTCTTATGGAAGAGATAGGAGAAGGATTGAGGCACCAAAAGAATATATGGGCTCTATAGGAAGACCAACAGAGTCAGCTAGCCTGGACTCTTGGGTGCTCCTGAACCACCAACTAAAGAGCAAACATTGGCTGCACCTAGCCTCCCCACACTTCAGCACATATGTGGCAGATGTGCAGCTTGGTTTTTATGTGGATCCCAAAAAAACTTTATTAGGAATCTTCCTGAATTTGTTGCCTGCCTGTTATTCCTGTCTTCCTAACTGAGCCACCTTCTCTGACTGTACTGGGAGAGGATGTGCCTAGGCCTGCACTGACTGATGTGCCAGGGTATGGGTAGATGATACCCAGCTCAGGGCTCCCTCTACTCAAATTAGAAGGGGATGATGAGAGGAGCTGCTGGAGGAGGAAAATGGAAGGAGAGGGAGGGGTGATATTGGGTTATAAAATAAATAAATAAATAAATAATAAATAAATAAATAAATAAAGTAAAAATATAGATAGACCTTGAAAATAAGGAAAATTAGGCCAACAAGATGGGTAAAGTGAGTGAAAGTGCTTGTCATTAAGCTTAATGATTTGAATTTGCACACACACATATATACAGAGACACATACACATACTGAGACATACACATAAACAACACAGACCAGCATGGAGTTAAAGTGAGAAAAAATAAGTATAATACAAACTGTAAAATATCGGTACTGAATTAACACATATTAGCACTCAATTCTTACATCTGCACCAACAGTCAGAGCAGATATATCTCAAATTGCCCTTTGATTATTGATATAAAATTCCTCTACTCAGCTTTGGACATTAGAGCAGTAGTCATATAGAAGTATCTCTGTGCTGGAAAAGAAAGGCTTTCTATTCTCTAGGAAAGCATTTTACACATTACTGTGGCGCAAGCTACTCATGGTGCTCAAACTGCTATAAAAAAATTCTTGGATCTTCCTACCAAGTCAGGAATCCTATTAGAAAAATTCTTAGGTTTTCTGATCAAAATCAGAAAGCCAGAAAAAATTCTAATATTGCTATATTTGCTCTTCAGATGGCCTTCTCTGGATAGGTGCTAGAAAACATTCTAAAAGAGCTGTTTTTACTCTCCAGAGATCTCTGGGCAGCTCAGCTCTTGCTGGAGAAAATTCTAAGGAACTACTATCAATTTCTGCTAGCTCATCTTATGCAGACGAACAGCCCATTTTTTTAAAAAAAAATGGTTATTTTATTTATTTACCTTTAAAATGTTATCCCTCTTCCCAATTTCCCCTCCATAAACCCCATATTCTCTCCCTCTCCCCCATGCCTCTAAAAGTATGCTCTCCCAACTGCCTACCCATTCCTGCCTCAGTACTATAGCATTCCCCTATGCTGGGTCATCGAGCCTCCATAGGATCAAGGGTGTCCCCTCTCATTGATGCCATATAAGGCAATCCTCTCTTACATATGCAGCTGGTGCCCATGGGTGTCCCCATATGTACTGTTTGGTTGGTGGTTTAGTCCCTGGGAGCTTTGGAGGATGCGTGGTTGATATTGTTGTTCTTATGGGGTTGCAAAACCTTTCAGGTCCTTCAGTCCTTGCCCTAACTTCTCCATTGGGGTCCCTGTACTCAGTCATATGTTTAGCTACCTGCATCTGCTTCTGTATTGCTCAGGCTCTGGCAGAGACTCTCAGAAGACAGCTATACCAGGCTCCTGTCAGTGCTTCTTGGCATCAGGAATAGTGTCTGGTTTTGGTGTCTGCAGATAGGATGGATCCCTTGGTGGAACAGTCTCTGGATGGCCTTTCCTTCAGTCTGCTCAACTCTTTGTCCCTGCATTTCCTTTAGACAGGATAAATTCTGGATTAATATTTTTGAGGTGGGTAGGTGACCCCATCCCTCAACCAGGGGCCTTGCCTATACACTGGATATGCTCTCTACAGGTTCTCTCTCCCCTTTGTTGGGCATTTTGGTTAATGATTTTATTTACAATCAATTAAGTTATATACTTCAGGTTTCCTTTTGATTATCCTATAAATCAGCACATTTGATTCTTAGGAGACAGCAAGTCCACATTTCCTTTTAATATTGCAAAAGAATTCAGAGATCTGCCTGCCTCTGTTAAACACAGATGCTAAAATAGGTAGGTGGGACACTGTCCTGAAATTAGCATTTCTACCACACCTGGTCTTGGATGCTCTCTGTCTCAGCTGACTTTGAACTCAGAAATTTGCCTACTTTTGTATCTGCCTGCCTTTGTATAATTGTGAGAAGCTGGGTCATAGTGTAGCTGCTTCTGTTCCTTTAGTTCTTCGAAGCTCCTTATATAATTCATATTGCATCCTTATATTTTTGCATAGTTAAGAAATGATATATTTTTTGAACTCATGTTTTTAGAGTTCTATTGTACAGCCTTAAGGGCTGTCTTGTTCTGAAGGTCCCAGTACTTACCATTTTGCTAAGACATTAGCCACACTTTTGCCTCCTGGACTCATGCTGTTTCTGATTATCATGGAGTCATTAACATTAACAGGGGGGCATTCCTTGGAGGGATGTGAAAATATGTAGATTAGTATACAAAGGAGCCTTATGTCCATGATAGCCACCTCCACTCATGGAGGTCTACTTCTGCTGACCCTGTCCCATGGGTATCTGTTCTGCTGTGCCAGTCCAACATTTTGATACTTAAGCTTAAATGTAGCAGGTTCAACAAAAAGTTGTCAGTTCAAGGAAGTTTTACTTTTTATCAGTCAGGATTGTAGAATAGCACCTTTCAGAAAATAGAGTACACAAAGAAAATTTTACAATATGATTAAACAAAAATAATATTAGGGCAATGGAGGCATTACAAGTCACATAAAAATAGCAGATTGGAAGAACAGGATATGAGGAGCATGACATTTATGAAGTATTAAGAATGGGGTGACACTGGGTAGCAGAGCTGGATGTTTTCTCAATGAATGCATTAGATTGTCAAAATCAGAGCCATTCTGTGATATCTATTCACTAATGAAAAATATGTAAAGCATGTATTAGACTGAGAAATGGAAGTAATGACAGATAGTCTCTAATGGAATGCTTAGATAATTTTATCATCTCTCATTCCAGGAGACTTTCTAGGAAGTGAATTCTAGGTCTCCAGGAGAAAGAGACCATGTAAACCATAGAAGTAGAAGATGAGGAAACTATGAATTGAAGAATGTTAGGAATCAAAACTTTCTGTTAGATGGTGATTCAAGAGAGGAGATGCCATGACTCACATGGCCCAGATGTAGTGAATGGGTGCTGTGACCCACACCATTCTCATGTTGAGGTTTCCAGGTAAGGTAAGAAAACAGTGACTAAAGTAACTGTCAGTAAAAGCTGTTACTAATACTATAGCCATTTCTATCATAGGAACAGTTACTGTCAGCAGAAAAATTTCATGAGTTCCTGTAGACTACCTTTCTCTAATAATTTCCTTTTTCATTTTTATAAATAGTTATTTCTTTTCATGTGTATGAGTGTTTCACATTAAGGATGTGTACCATATGCATGCCATGTCACTTTAGAAGGCAGAAAAGTTTACTGAATCCCTTAGACCTGTAATTTTAGATGGCTGTGAGCACAATGTGGGTTCTGGTAACCCAGGTCCTCTGAAAGAGTAGTATGTGCTCTTAAAGGCTAAGCCATCTTTTCAGTCCATCAGATCACCACTTAATTCTACTCCATATCCCCTTGTTGTGTATCTCTAGTTTGTCTGGCCTACTTCTTTATATTCTTTATGTTTCATTTAATGTGTGTGTGTGTGTGTGTGTGTGTGTCTAAGAGCACAACTTGTAAGAGTTAGTTCCTTCTTTACATCATATAGGTTTCTGGGTTCAAAGCCTGATTATTAGGATGGTGCTATTGACTTTTCCCAGTAAGCCTCTGCTTCTTCATATTAACAACACCCTTGTTGGGAGCGTTATGCTTACCTTTTCTGACAGCTTGCTCAAAGTCTTTAGTCCTTGATAAACATCCTAAAATATTTGGTAAAATTTCAGGCAAACCTGACTATATGAGATTTTAGAGCTTTAGTTATGTTAACCTCAATTTACTGAACACAAATATTAGCTTCTCCATAAAACCTGAATCTGCAGCTCTAATGTCAGATTGTTCAAACGCTTTCTGTATTTTCCATTATGTATTAGCTGAGCCTGGATATTGAGAAATAATAAGTTAATGATCAGTAAGAAACATTAATTCATCTATCAGTGAGGATTGCAGTCTCATTCTTTACATATTTCATGATAGCTTATGAAGAAGGCAGGCAAAAGCTATGAAAAACCAGCAGTGACTTCCAACATGAAAAATTCTTTCTGGAATATTGTATCAGAACTTTGGAGTTATTTTATGGGTAGATACAGTATAACCATTGAGCCATTCATTCCATCAAGATGTTTTTATTGAGTATTTATTGTATTGCTGAACCAACTAGATACTAAAGATCTGTCAATGAATGAAAAAATTTACATTGAATTCATACTTCAGTGGAGAGTATATTAGAGTAGAATCAACTTTTTAAAACATATAATGTGGTGGGGAAGATTAAGTGGAGCTGATATAAATATTAAAGGTAGCTGTAGCATGAGTGGGTGGTGTTACCTTGTATAAGATAGCAATGAAATCTCCAGGGAACAAGTGGTAGTAGAGCAGGAAACTATGAAGTTTTTGAGGAAAAAAAAAAGAGTATCTAAATTCTATTTTAAAATAAATAGAAAGACTAAAAAAATTTTAAATAACTATAGCATAAAACAACCACATTTACAATTATATGTTGCACATAGAACTCATCTTGTGAACACCTCAAGTACAATATGCACTATCCAGGAAAGACAGTGTTACTAGTGCTATAGTGGCACAAATATCATGGGTATTAACAGCAACTTCCTTACTGGATCTAAGTCTAAATCCACAAGGTAAAATATCACACCTAACATGACTACCAGGGCCAAAACCTGTGCTGTACAGGCCATAGCCCCTATGGAAAAATCCACCACAATTATTCCCCTCAATGAAAATAGTATCAAACAAATTTGCTATGACTTATTAACATACTGATATGTTTGTACACCTCCAACCCTCATCATCACAGCTTCTTTCTGTATTTGATGGTGATTTACATCACTTGCGAATGCACAGAGCATTAGAGACTATGAACGGCTCAGCACTATATGGGATATCTATATCATGCCTCTTTCTTTCCAAGCTCAGGATCATTTTGAAGAGAGGGTAGAAAGATTTTAAGAGCCAGAGCTTGTGGATGACTACAGATAAACAATGTTTTCAGGGCACAAAAGAATGAGTGAAAATATGATCTCATGTTAGCTATGATTACATGTACAAGCTCAAACCAGACAAAATCCCAGCATGGAGAGAGGACAAGGGCATGAAGTTCACAGGGAGCTGAGGAGGTTTTGGCAACTGATATCTTCTAAGAGAAGGAAATTCAGCTTTTTTTAAAATTATTATTATTATGGCATGGCTCCTCGTAGGACAATCAGGCTTCCATGGAAGTCTAGATACTTCAGTATGTACAGGTAGCACAAGATGGATTTGCTAAGAAAAAATAAATGGCTGTGTAGAAGAGGGAGTTATACTAAGAAGAGTTGATAGAGAGAGGGCTGAACATACTAAAATTACATTGTATAAAGTTTTCAAAGTCACATCAAAACATACAAAAGAGAAATGCAATAGAGTACAATAGCTAGATATACAGGGAGTAAAAGGAGATAAGGGCAAGAGAAATAACAAGAAGGGGAATAACTAAACCTCAGAGGACAGTCCCACTGGCCTAGGGTAACTGACATTAGTAGATTAAGTTTAACAAAACAATCTATTCATCTGAGAAAACATTTTCTTACCGAGCTGTCTCCTCAGAGCACCCTTAATCTCATTATTCCTGAGGCTGTAGATAAGGGGGTTCAACATGGGAATCACCACCATGTAGAAAACAGACACCACCTTGTTCTGGTCTGTGGAGTAGCTGGACTTGGGCATCACATAAATGAATGTGATGGTCCCGTAGAAGAGAGAGACTGCAGTGAGGTGGGAGGTGCAGGTGGAGAAGGCCTTCTGTCGACCCTCAGTGGAACGCATCTTCAGGATGGTGAGGAGGATGTAGGTGTAGGAGATGGCTATGACAAACACTGTTAGCATAGTGACTGTGCCAGCAGAAAATGAAGTAACAACTACAGGGACACTGACATCCGAACAGGAGAGCTCAATCAAAGGAGCAAAATCACAGAAAAAGTGATTGATTTTGTTTGGTCCACAGAAGAACAAGGATAAAAAGGAAACTGTGGCAAAGGCTGCATTAAGGAATCCCCCTATATAGGATCCTACCACCAACTGGACACAGACTTGTGTGGACATTTTACTTGAATAAAGCAGTGGGTAGCAGATTGCTACAAAGCGATCATAAGCCATGGCAGCCAGAAGGAAGCATTCAAGTCCCCCAAAGAAAGCAGCTGAGCCAAACTGTATAGAACATCCAATGTAGGAGATGGTATTTTGCTTTACTAGGAAGTTGACAAGGATATTAGGTGTGACAGAAGATGAGTAGCCAATGTCAGCAGAACCCAAGTGGCTAAGAAAATAGTACATGGGATGATGGAGCTGGGAAGAGACCCTGATGAGAAGGATGGTGCTGAGGTTCCCAGACACAGTCACCAGGTATATGCACAGGATGATGATGAAGAGGACAACTTTAAGGACTGGGTCATCTGTTAATCCCAATAAAATAAACTCTGTCACTGCAGTGTTGTTACCATCCTTCAGGAAAGCCATGGGACAGTGTAGGTACTGCTAGATTGAGGCTGTAAAGGAGATATTACAGGGAGGGATTTATAATAGGTTATGTCATTTCATATAATATGTACTTTGAGAACATTACAAGTAAATATATTATCCAAACTTGGGGCAACAATCGATGTTACATTCAAGGTTTTTATTGTTTATTTATTTCTGTTCAGTAAATTCTTGAAATTACTCAGAGAAAGCTAAAAATATTGTACAAATAATAAATAACTTTTATTTATATTTTAATAATAAAACATAGTTTAATTTTATTAAAGTTAAATATTTAAAATCATGGTACATTTGTTTAGGATGGCTTGGGTAGGATCCTTTCCACCAAGCTTGACCTCAGAAAACCAAAGTTTGATTCCTGGAACTCACATGGTGGAAGAAGGGAAGTAACTCCTGGTTGTTCTTTGACACTCACATCTATGCCTTTACCTGCATCATTCTCTTCACACAAATAAGTAAATGAATGAATATAAAATTATATGAGACCTTTCAAAATAATAATGTATTTATTAGAACAAAGGAATGACGCGTAAAATCATAGAATTGTGTAATGAAGCCAAAGTATTGCAAAATTTATTGAATGCTTATTAAAGCTCTAGCACAGAATTAAAACAGAACTTGTATTTATTTATAATTCATATTTTTATTTCCATGAAACTTGTTAATTGGTTTTTTGTTGTTTTTTTATTTTTTCAAGATTGGTTTTCCTGTATAATCCTGGCTTTCTCATTATGTAGACCCTGCTGGCCTTGAACATAGACATCCACACACACATACAGAAACACACACAGTCACATACATACAAATGTTATATATATGTATGTGTGTGTGTGTGTGTATATATATATATATGCATATAAACATCTAATCCACACACACATACACACACATGTATGTATGAAGTAACGTATTATGAAATTCAGAAATTGCTTTCGGGATATGTGTACTCACAGAGGACTTGTGTTTCGTTCTCAGCATCAATGTGTTTTTTTCACAGCACTCTGTTTTTACAGTTCTTGGGACCCAATGCCCTCATCTAAGCATTCACATGGTGCGTGTATGTACAGCAGGCAGCACTCATATGTACTAAATAAAAATAACAAACTTTAAAAGGAGTATAAACACTAGATAGGTTGAACTCAGTATATTACTAAGCACACTGTAAGTGAATGATGGCAACACTGTTTAAAACATACACAAATCAAAGAAAGACAGAAAGGTAGTATTTCAGCTTAACAGTGTTTAGTACATAGAAAGGTGCTTTTGTTGTTGATTTCAAAGTCTGTAAAACTGAATAAAAATCACATTAAATTTACAAATTGAGCTTACTGTTGTAAACTCATTAGGTATATTAAATTAGTTTAAATAGTTCAATGTTGTTTAAAGTTTTTTGAAATATCAATTTTATCATCATGTAAAATATAAATATTTAATACATTGTTAGTAATTATTTGTTTAGACACCACAGCTACTTACCCAGTGTCACTTTGTTTTCTAACTAGAGTATGTTGGTATGAATTTGCATGGTTTTCAGCAGAGGATACTACTCAATACTCAACCTAAGACATTAAATGATTTACCTAGGCTTACCCAGCAAGAGGCAGATTGACTGTATCTCTCACATTCTACACTTACATCCTCATTTATCTACAATGATGATTGTGAGACTAGCACATTCAGTCCATAAAGAAAGCAGGTCTTTGTATAGGACATCCCTTGATAAGGGTAAGCCACCAAAGCATTTCTAAGCCAGTGAAATTGTTAGGCTGTTGTCGAATGTTACATGCATACAGCTATGAAGGTCTTACTTATGGATGGATAAATAAGGAATCTATGAAAATTTCATTTTATACCTGATCATTCTGACAATTTACTAATGAAATACAAGGTCATTATATGAAGGTTTGTCTTTCTCCCTCCTTTTATATAACTCCATAATTCCATCTGACATGTTTCAACACCATGGTTTATAAATACATGTCAAGGAAAAAAATCTCCACTTATTAATAAAGTCAAAATCTTACCTCTTGAAATATGAATTCATTTCAAATTGAGAAGTTCAAAGTTAGAATGGTTTTATAGTGGCAAAGCTGTTTCCTATTGTCATTGTTTGTCACTGAGGATAAGTCCCTGCAGAAGCTCTGGATTCCAATGTGAATTCAAAGCATCAGGGATCATTACTACTTTCCCAGTGAGTATGGAGCAGTTCATTTAACAGAAGCATAATTAATTTTCAAGAAGTCCAGCAATCTCAAGCAATCTCTAGCTTTTTTAATTTGTGTGCACATTTGTGTATTTTCACTCAGTAATTATGGGAGGTACAGGATCACAAATTATCTCAGGTAAATACTCCTGTAAGTCAATATTTGTTTTAGGTTAGGTCAAGTTAGAAAATATTCAACTAATCATTAAAATGGACTGCATTGGCTTCTTTTATTCAATATGCATAAGTTTTCATTTTACTCTTTTAGTGATGGTGGATGTAACATACTCTATTAGGTCCTTTGGTGAGTATAGGCAGGCATGAGATGTTTAGTGGAATAATAGTTATTATAGGTACTCACATTTTTTAGGCAAGAGTATAGAATATTATTTTTAAATAGAAAATAAAGATTAGAAAGAATTATGAATGATTTCCAGGTAAAAACAAACATTTCATAGTTCATACCTCTAAAAAGTGGCAGTTGGTGTCAGTTTATATAATACAGTGTAGAACAAAAAGCATGGTTGACCTGAAGAGACAGCTCAATTCTCTCACTAATCTTAATTCAATTAAGTTCTACATTTTATTAGTCCATTTAATCTTTGTTAGTGATACCATTTCTGTTTTCATGTTATATTTATATATTTAACTTTTTTGACTTTTCATTTTGCAAAAGATATTCTTAAACTATATCATATATGAATTGACTCTGAAATATCAAGAGATATAATATACAGCATGCATTCAAGTCTGATACCTAATATGTTCCTAATCTTTTACATGACAGAATAATGGCCTTTATTGAAAAACTTATCTAGAAGGAATAAAGGAGAGGAATACAATTATATGTTTGTAAAAACTTCTACAAACTTTTCATCATTTATTGTATTACCACATACAAAATGTAGTAGGTAAATAACACATGTTTATATCAGCATAAGTGTCTATAATGTTTACATTTCTGATGAACTTCAGTAGAATTTTAACAGGAAGATCAGTTATTCAAGGGGATTTATCTTGTATGCCACATTCTGATGTATATTACCTTGATTTACACTGGCTAGTTACTTGTTATTTGTACTTATGATTGAGGTAAAGGCACTGACAGGTAACGGTTTTCTTCTTGCATCTGATTCTTTTTGGAATAGGGAAAATAACTTTTCTCCAATGGAGTGACATTGGATATATCAAGCACACTTCATGGCAGTATTCATGTACAGAAGTATGGTGCCAACATAAAACAGACTTTATGGATTGTTTTTATATTTATATATTTTATTTATTTATCTTTATTTTGAGATAGAAATAGAGACAGATAGGACATAAATTGTGTGGTTCTGGAGATGAAGCAGATCTGGAAGGAGTGGGCAAAAGAACATGATCAATATATAATGGATGGATTTTTAAATTAATAGGAAAAATGAAAGTAAAATATTTTAAAAATATAATAAAAGACAAGAAGATAAAGAAATGAAGATAAAAGCTTAAAAGAAAAAGGAAGAAAAGATAAAATATTACCAAATATCTCTTTAAATGTGTAAATAAGATATGTACAAATATGATGTAAGTGAAGTGTGATTGGGGAAGAAAAGCAAAAGATTAAGTATTTGGATTCATTCCTGTCAATGGGTGGCTGTGAGATATAGGTGAACTTGTGGATTCATATTTCATGATTTATGTCGGTGTTGAATATATATTTCTAATTTTTTGCTTCCTACCACTGCTATCTTTTTGAAATTAGATGATTTTGTGTGTACTGAGGCCCTCTTCTAGGTACACTGAACTTTGCAATCAGTTGTCTAGACAGGTACGTCTATCTACAATATGCAGAGTCTCCAGGGTTATTACTAGGCTGCCCAACATTTTAGCCAGAGGATGTAAGAAGGAAAACAAGAAGACTGAGATCTATACAGGTTGAGGACCAGTCTTTATACTTTCATCATCTCCTAAGTATTAATCAACCACATAGAGGGACACACTTCAGTGATCTTGGAATTTTCACCATTGATTGTCAGATAAATGGCTCCAGAGGTTGATGTGACTGCTGGCTTTAGGCTCAAATAATCAGATTTGATTCAGACCATCAAGTGTAGTTGTGCACTTTGCTTCTGACCTAAGAATTCTGCAACCTTAGCTTTTTATCTTGTTAGTGTCTTGTCCCTCCTTTTTCCACAGCTACCTACCAGGGTTGTCAATCACTTTGGAACCATGGAAGATTAATTTAGCAATCTCCTAATTGTGGTTGTACCTGCTCTCAGGGCCCCAAGAACACGTTAGTTTTCAGTTATAGGATGTATATTAAGATGATGCCTGGCCATTGTTTGTCTGAGCCATATAAAATGATAAATGAGATCTATCTCTACTGGCAATCCATTTGTCAGAGAAAACAGTCTTTGAAAATCAGCGAGTAGATTTGAGATCTGCGAAGGCCATGGTCTTGTCTTTTTTTTTCCCCCTTTTTTATTTTTCATATTTTATTTACATTTCACGTTTCCTCCTTTCCAGATCTACCCTTTGGAACCTCCCCATTTCCTCCCCCCCCCCGACACTATGGGGAAATACCCTCCCTCCCCCTGATACTATGGGGTATTCTCCCACCCACCCACCCACCCACCTACTCTTATCTTCCTTCCTTGGCATTCTCCTATACTGGGGAATCTAACTCCCTCAGGTCCAAGGGCCTCTCCTCCCCCTGATGGATAACAAGACCCTCCTCTGCTGCATATCTGGCCAGCACCATGGTCTTGTCTTGCTGTGGAACCATCAGAGCTTTTCACCAGGGCTGAGTAACTTATTTGTTAAAGAAATTCCTGCTATAATGAAATTCCTGGGTTATTCTCTATCCACTTTAGTACATTTCTTGTTATTATGTTTCTTCAGTTATGTTTGAACAATCATGTTGATGAGACCATATGTATATGGTTTCTGATGTTACTGTGAGAAAATGTCTTAGTCAGGGTTTCTATTCCTGCACAAACATCATGACCAAGAAGCATGTTGGGGAGGAAAGGGTTTATTCAGCTTACATGTCCACATTGCTTTTCATCACTAAAAGAAGTCAGGACTGGAACTCAAGCAGGTCAGGAAGCAGGAGCTGATGTAGAGGCCATGGAGGCATGTTTCTTACTGGCTTGCTTCTGGCTTGCTCAGCTTGTTCTCTTACAGAACCTAAGACTACCAGTCCAGGGATGGTACTACCCACAAGGGGCCCTCCCCCTTGACCACTAATTAAGAAAATGCCTTATACCTAGATCTCATGGAGGCATTTTCTCAACTGAAGCTCCTTTCTCTGTGCTAACTCGAGCTTGTGTCAAGTTGACACACAAAACCAGCCAGTACAATTGACTCCTTGTCAACTTGACACACAAACACATCACCATTAAGCCTCCACCCTTACTTTCTTATTCATCCCCAAGATTTAAATAACTTTAAAAATGCCACAGTCTTGCATATTAAAAGTTCAAACCCTTTAAAATAGCCAATATCTTTTAAAATTCAAAGGTCTATTAAAAATTCAAAGTCTCTTTATTGTGGGCTCCCCTAAAATATTTTTTTCCTTCAAGAGGGAAAAATATCAAGGCACAGTCACTATTAAAAGCAAAATCAAACTCCAACTGTCCAATGTCTGGGATCCACTCATGATCTTCTGGATTCCTCCAAGGGCTTGAGTCACTTCTCCAGCTCTGCCCTTTGTAGTACACAACTTGTTTTCTAGGCTCCAACTGCCTGTACTCTACTGCTGCTGCTGTTCTTGGTGGTCATCTCATGGTACTGGCATCTCTAAAACACTGCTGCCTTCTGATGCAATAGGTTTCACCAATAGCCTCTCATAGGCTCTCTTCATGGTGCCAAGCTTTACCTCCTTTGTATGATCTCTTCAGTCCTGGGCCATCAATTACAATTGAGGTTGCACCTTCACCAATGGCCTTCCATGGCCTTTCACAGTGCAGAGCCTCAGCTGCTCTTCATAACCCTTTCATGCCTTTAAAACCAGTACCACCTTAGTGACTCTTACACATTACCAAGTCTAGCCACATCACAAGGTACAACTTTGGCAATTTCTGGAACACAGCCTGTGTGTTCTTAGAAAACGCTTCCTAGAGGAATCCTCCTCAATGATGCTGGTTTTTTCTTTTGTGTCTCTGTGTGTTATTTATTTATTCATTAATTTATTTATTTGTTTACTTTACATCCTGATCACAGCCACCCCTCCCTCCATTTCTCCCAGTCTCACTCTCCCACCACTGCTCCCATTCCCCCAACCCCTTCTCCTCAGAGAAGAGATCCTGCACCCCAAACCCCTTGTGCCAACCTGAACTAGGACATCAAGCTGCAGCAGAATTAAGCACATCCTCCTTTACTGAAGCTAGACAAAGCATCCCAGCTAGGGGAAAGGTATCTAAAGGCAGACAACAGAGTCCAAGTCAGAGACAGCCCCTGTTACAATTGTTCTGTGATCCATATGAAGACCAAAGGGCATGCCAGGTACATATGTGTAGGGGTCCCAGGTCCAGTCCATACATTCTCTTTGATTGGTGGTTCAGTCTCTATGAGCCCCCATGGGCCCAGGTTAGTTGTCTCTGTAGGTCTTCTTTCAGTGTACTTGACCCCTCTGACTCCCTCTATCCTCCCCTCCCCCTGACTCTTCCACAAGACTCCCTGAGCTTTGCCTAATGTTTGGTTGCTGATTTCAGCATCTGCCTCCATCAGTTGCTAATATAGCCTCTCAGATAACAATTGTACTAGGCTGTTTTCTACAATCATAACAGAGTATCATCAATAGCATCAGGAGTTGGCTTTCTCTCATGGGATGGGTCTCAAGTCGGGTCAGTCATTGTTTGACCCTTCCCTGAATCTCTGCTCCTAGGAGGGCCCAAGGTGTTCTCAGGACCCAATGGGGATGGCATTAGCCTAAATACCCAACAAACTGGGGAGAGATCCTGTAGAGACTGAAGGAGCTGAAGGGGATTGCAACCCCACAAAAAGAACAGCAATATCAATCAACCAGAACTCCCAAAGCTCCCAGGGACTAAACCACCAAACAAAGAGTACACATGGAGAGACCCTTGGCTACAGCTGCATACATAGTAGAGAATTCCCTTATCTGGCATCAATAGGAGGGGAGCCCCTTGGTCCTGCCTGTGGAGGCTCAATGACCCTGCATAGGGGAGTGCCAGTGAGCTGAGGCAGGAGGGAGTGGGTGGTTGGGGTAGCACTCTCATAGAATCAGGGGGCACAGGGGAGAGGATAAGGGGTTTAATTGGGAAGGGGGTAACATTTGAAATATAAATAAATAAAATAACCAATAAAATTTTAAAAATAAAAAAAAATACTAGCTGTTCAGGCACTGAACACTCAAACAGCTACTTCCAGATATATGTGATGTACATGTATGGATTTTGATATTAACTGAAGAAACAAAATCCTTTTTATGTTAATGCTAGGATATTACTAAATTAAGGATGTTGGTATAGAGTCAGAACAAGACAGCCTTTAATTTTTTGGAATTCTGTCTCACTGACAAATGAGTATAGAATCCTGAATGAGACCAAGATTCTATGTCTTACTTTGTATATGGAGTGCAAATGGAATTAGTAAACTTAGTGATTAGATGTATCTGGAAGACTGAGTTAGATTATTTCATATAAAGCACTTATCACAGTGCCTGGTATATGGGTGGTATTAACCAATGCTAGTCATTAATTCAAGTGAAATCTTCTGTAATTCTGAAGTACATAATAACATTATAATTAAGCATTGTAGGTTTATATGCTATACTCTCTTTGAGATTAAAAATCTTAATTCATATTATTACAATTCCCGTTTTCAGGGAAGGCATAGATGACTAGATAAATAGGAGGGAAGATTCACGATGATTAGCAGGATTTTTAAAATATGACATGTTAATATACAGTTGATGAAAAGAATTGTTATTTTTCTAAAATGTTTCCTTTTATCAAGTGAATATTTTATTTACTACACAAGAGTTAATCATTTCTGAAAGTCTTATTTTTGTTTATGTTCTATATTAGGCAACACTAAAAGCTAAATAATTGTTGTACAAGTTCATATTTGACTATTTATTTTCATTTTCCTAAGCCGCCAACAACTAACTCTTTACATCTAAAAGACAATACAGTAACCCAAGTGGAAAATGCTTTGAAAGCTGTTTGTAGTTGGTGCTAAGGCTTTGCTAATGATGGCCATTTTTACATGATGGAGTACTTCTCTTAATACCTGTGGGTATCTGGTGTTATTATTAGTATGCCTTGAGCAGGTCCTTAAGTGATCATGTAAATTTAATGTAACTAAATTCTCCAAACATACTGACTTCTGGATATGTCAGTAGCACAACTTTTTTTTTTTTTTTTTTTTTGTAGAAATGTATTAGGTTTATACACAATATTTTTTTTAACCCTTCTCAATGTATCCAGAAATTATTTTAAAATCATTTGAGGTAATCTGCCATTACTATGCTCAAAATTGTTTTTTTTTTCAGATAAATAATTTTTTTAATTTTTAATTTCTGATACTTTATTTACATTTCAAATGTTTCCCCCTTTCCAGGTCCCCCCTTTGGAAACCCCTTTTACCATCCTTCCTCCCCCTGCCTTTATGAGGGCATTCTTCCACCCACTCCCAACTTCCCTCCCTGGCATTTCCCTATACTGGGGCATCTAACAATCTCAAACCCAAGGACCTCTCCTCCCACCAATGGCCAACAAAGGTCTCCTCTGCCACATATGTGGCCAGTCCCATGGGTTCCTCCATATGTATTCTTTGGTTGGTGGTCCAGTCTCTGGGAGCACAGGAGAGCCTGAACAGTTGACACTGCTGCTCCCTTCATGGGGTTGCAAACTCCCCCAGCTCCTTCAGTCCCTTCTCCAACTCCTCCATATGGGACACCATTCTCCGTCCAACAGTTTCTGTGAATTGAATCATGGATATTCTGAACTTTTGGGCTAATGTTTGCTTATCAGTGAGTACATACCATGTTTGTTCTTTTGTGACTGAGTTACCTCACTCAGGATGATATTTTCAAGTTCCATCCACTTGCCTGTGAATTTCATGAAGTCATTGGTTTTAATAACTGAGTAGTATTCCATTGTGTAAATGTACCACATTTTCTGTACCCATTTCTCTGTTGAGGGACATCTCAGTTGTTCCAGCTTCTGGCTATTAAAAATGTGTCTTCTATGAACATAGTGGGCCATGTGTCCTTATTGCATGTTGGAGCATCTTCTGGGTATATGCCCAGGAGTGGTATAGCTGGCACTCAGGCAGTATTATGTCCAATGTTCTGAGGGTCCACTAAACTGATTTCCAGAGTGGTTTTACCAGCTTGCAGTCCCAGAAGCAATGGAGGAGTGTTCCTCTTTCTCCACATCCTCACCAGCATCTTCTGTCACCTGAGATTTTGATCTTAGCCATTCTTACTGGTGTGAAGTGGAATCTCAACGTTGTTTCAATTTGCATTTCCCTGATGACTAAGGATGTTGAACATTACTTTAGGTGCTTCTCAGCCTTTCAGGTTTCTTCAGTTGAGAAATCTCTGTTTAGCATTATTCCCCATTTTTCAATAAGATTATTTGGTTCTCTGGAGTCTAACTTTTTGAGTTCTTTGTATAAATTGGATATTAGCCCTCTATCGGATGTAATATCTTTTCCCAATCTGTTGGTTGCTGTTTTGTCCTATTGACAGTGGCCTTTGCCTTACAGAAGCTTTATAATTTTATGAGGTCCCATTTGTTGACTCTTAATATTAGAGCATAAGCCATTGGTGTTCTGTTCAGGAACTTTTCCCCTGTGCCCATGTGTTCCAGAATTTCCCCACTTTCTCTTCAATTAGATTCAGTGTATATGGTTTTATGTGGAGGTCCTTTATACACTTGGACTTGAGCTTTGTACAGAGAGATAGGAATGGATCAATTTGCAATCTTTTACATGTAGACTGCCAGTTGAACCAGCACCATTTGTTGAAAATGCTGTCCTTTTTCCACTGGATGGTTTTAGCTCCTTTGTCAAAGATCAAATGACCAAAGGTATGCGGGTTCATTTCTGGCTCTTCAATCTATTCCATTGATCTACCTCCCTGTCACTCTCCCAGTACCATGCAGTTTTTATCACTACTGCTCTGTGGTACAGCTTGAGGTCAGGGATGCTGATTTCCCCAGAAGTTCTTTGTTGAGAATAGTTTTTGCTATCCTGGGTTTTTTATTATTCCAAATTAATTTGAGAATTGCTTTAAGTCTATGAAGAATTGAATTGGAATTTTGATGGGAATTGCGTTGAATCTGTAGATTGCTATTGGCAAGATGGCCATTTTTACTATTTTAACTCTCCAATTCCTGAGCATGGGAGATCTTTCCATCTTCTGAAGTCTTCTTCCATTTCTTCCTTCAGAGACTTGAAGTTCTTGTCATACAGATCTTTCACTTGTTTGGTTAGAGTCACACCAAGATACTTTATATTGTTTGTGACTACCATGAAGGTTGTCATTTCTTTTTTAGCCTGTTTGTTTTTTAAGTATAGAAAGGCTACTGATTTATTTGGGCTCATTTTTATCTGGCCACTTTGCTGAAGGTGTTTATCAGCTGTAGCAGTTCTGTGGTGGTTTTTCAGGTCACTTAAGTATACGATCATATCATCTGCAAATAGTGATATTTTGATTTCTTCCTTTCCAATTTGTATCTCTTTTACCTCTTTTTGTTGTATAATTGCTCTAGCAAGAACTTCAAGTACCATATTGAATAGATAGGTAGAGAGTGGAAAGCCATATATATTCCCTAGTTTTAGTTGGATTGCTCCAAGTTTCTCTCCATTTAGTTTGATGTTGGCTACTGGTTTTCTCTATTTTGCTTTTACTATGTTTAGGTACGGGCCTTGAATTCCTGATCTTTCCAAGAATTTTATCATGAAGGGATACTTAATTTTGTCAAATGCTTTTTCATCATCTAATGAAATGACCATGTGGTTTTTTTCTTTGAGTTTATTTATGTAGTGGATTACATTGATGGATTTCCAGGTATTGAACCATCCCTGCATCCCTGGGATGAAGCCTACTTGAATGATTGTTTTGATGTGTTCTTGGATTTGGTTTGAAAGAATTTTATTGAGTATTTTTGTATCTATATTCATAAGGGAAATTGGTCTGAAGTTTTCTTTCTTTGTTGGGCTTTGTGTAACTGTGGCCTCATAGAATGATTGGGTAGTGTTCCTTTTGTGTCTCTTTTGTGGAATAGTTTGAAGAGTGTGGGTCAGTGATCTGTGACAGGTGGTCTGGCACCGGGTTGAACACACGTGTAAACCCTGGGTGACCCAACAGAATCTGCAAGGGACCAGAAACATTATGCCAACACTCCTGGGAAGCTTTTAGCTCCAGTCACAGTCACATATCACCCCTCCTCAGGGAGAGGTGTGGCCACACAGCCCCAAGCCATCCCCATGTTAATGAGAAACCTAGAGGCTTAGCTACACCCCTTCCCAGTTACTGTATCTGCCTTGCCTCTCCCACAGGGGCAGGGGTACACTTCCATCCACACCAGTCACCAAATGATGAAAATAAGCATCTTCGAATTATAGACTGTTTCTTCATCTGGACCTGCCATGGGAAGCAAGGGATCCAGCCCTTGATTAAGGAGCCACTTCTAATCTCTCTCTGAGGGCTTACCAGTGCTCCCAGACAGTACCTATTCACCTAAGCCTAAGCAGCTAGCACTGTGCCCCAATCCTCCAAGACCTGGTCCTTGTGGGAACCCCAGCTACGCTCCAGCTAGCCCATCTGCAGCACCCTGCAGTGACTGCTGTGTCCCAGGCTAGAGAACCCACAGAGACTGCTGCAGCTCCTTCCTCTGGAATGGAATCCCCTCCTCACCCACGGGCAGGGCCTAAAGAGGCTTCCCACACCCCCCACCTGCCAGTCGGACTGTGTGGGAAGATGTGTGGCCACTTCCCTTGTGTCTCCTGTCCCACCCAGAGCCACAGCATCCAGGAAAGACAAGTGGGGCTTTTTTCCACCATGGCATGCTTGTTCCCACAGAAGAATATTGGTATTAGGTCTTCCTTGAAGGTCTGATAGAATGCTGCACTAAACCCATTTGGTCATGGGCTTTTATTTTATTTTTTTATTTTTTTTATTTTTGGTTGGGAGACTTTTAATGTCTTCTACTATTTCTTTAGGGGTTATGAGACTGTTTAGATGGTTTATCTGATTCTGACCTAACATTGGTATTTTGTATCTGTCTAGAAAATTGTCCATTTTATCCAGATTTTCCAATTTTGTTGAGTATAGGCTTTTGTAGTACAATCTAATGATTTTTTGAATTTCCTCAGATTCTGTTGTTAAATCTCCCTTTTCATTTCTGATTTTGTTAATTTGTATACTGTCTCTGGGCCCTCTGGTTAGTCTGGGTAAGTGCTTATCCATCTTGTTGATTTTCTCAAAGAACCAGCTCCTGGTTTTGTTGATTCTTTGTATAGTTCTTTTGTTTCTAGTTGGTTGATTTCAGCCCTGAGTTTGATTATTTCTTGTCATCTACTCCTGTTTGGTATATTAGCTTCTTTTTGTTCTAGAGCTCTCAGGTGTGCTGTTAAGCTGCTAGTGTATGCTCTCTCCAGTTTTCTTTTGGAGGCACTCAGAGCTATGACTTTTCCTCTTAACACTGCTTTCATTGTGTCCCAAAAGTTTGGGTATGATGTACTTTCATTTTCATTAAATTCTAGGAAGTATTTAATTTCTTTCTTTATTTCTTCCTTGACCAAGTTATCATTGACTAGAGTTTTGTTAGTCTTCCATGTGGATGTGGACTTTATGTTGTTGTTGTTGACATTGAAAACCAGCCTTAATCTGTAGTGATCTGATAGGAGGCATGGGATTATTTCAATCTTCTTATATGTGTTGAGATTTGTTTTGTGACCAATTACATGGTCAATTTTGGAGAAAGTACCATGAGGTGCTGAGAAGAAGGTATATTCTTTTGATTTAGGATGAAATGTTCTATAGATATCTGTTAAATCCATTTGGCCCATCACTTCTGTTAGTTTCACTGTGTCTCTGTTTAGATTGTCTTCCCAAGAACTGTCTGTTGATGATAGTGGGGTGTTGAAGTTCCCCACTATTATTGTGTGAGGTGCAATGTGTGTTTTGAGCTTTAGTAAAGTTTCTTTTATGAATGTGGGTGACCTTGCATTTGGAGCATAGATGTTCAGAATTCAGAGTTCTTCTCGGTAGATTTTTCCTTTGATGAGGATGAAGTGTCCTTCCTTAACTTTTTTGATGACTTTTGGTTGAAAGTCAATTTTATCTGATATTAGAATGGCTACTCCAGCCTGTTTCTTGGGGCCATTTGCCTGTAAAATTGTTTTCCAGCCCTTTTCTCTGAAGTAGTGTTTGTCTTTAACACTGAGGTGAATTTCCTGTATACAGCAAAATACTCGGTCCTGTTTATGAATCCAGTCTGTTAGCCTATGTCTTTTTATTGGGTAATTCAGTCCATTGATGTTAAGGGATATTAAGACATAGTGATTGTTGCTTCCTGTTATTTTTGATGTTATTTTTATGTTTGTCTGGCTATCTTCTTTTGGGTTTGTTCAAAGATTACTTTCTTGCTTTTTCTAGGGTAGAGTTTACCTCCTTGTGTTGGCGTTTTCCATCTATTAGCCTTTGTGGGGCTGTGTTTGTGGAAAGGTATTGTATAAATTTGGGTTTGTCATAGAATATCTTGTTTTCACCGTCTATGTTAATTGAAAGTTTTACTGGGCATAGCAGCCTGGGCTGGCAGTTGTGTTCTCTTAGCTCTATACGATATCTGCCCAGGAAAAGCTTTCACAGTCTCTGGTGAGAAGTCTGGTGTAATTCTGATAAGTCTGCCTTTATATGTTACTTGACCTTTTTCTCTTACTGCTTTTAATATTCTTTCCTTGTTCTGTGCATTTGGTGTTTTCTCTATTGTTGGGACCAACCCTGGCTCTGTGGAACAAAGTCCCACTTATCTATCCTCGGGCACTGCGGCTCTGGGTGGGACAGAAGACACATGGAAAATGGCCATGCATCTTCCCACACAGTCTGATGGACAGGTGGGGGCTGTGGGAAGCCACTGTGGTCCCTGCCTGTGGTTGGGGGAGGGGGCCATTCCAGGGGAAGGCAAAGCAGCCATCTCTGTAGGTTGTCTAGTCAGGGACACCACAGTCACTGCAGGGTGTTGCAGTTGGGCTAGCTAGAGCTGGGGTTCCAGTCAGGACTGGGTCTCAGTGGTTTTGGGCTCTGGGCTTATTGCTTAGGCTTGGGTGAATGGGTACCGTCTGTGAGTGCTGTGATTTCCATGGTGAAGAGACAGTCCATAATTCTAAGATGATTAATTTCATCATGTGGAGATTGGCATGGATGGAATTGTACCCCTGCCTCTCCCAGAGAGGTGGGGCAGATATAGTAACTGGGAAGGGGAGTGACTAAACCTCTAGGTGTCTCATTAACTTGGGGATGGCCTGGGGCTGTGTGGCCTTGCCTCTACCCTGGGCATGATATGTGACCGTGACTGGACCTCCCTGGAGCCTTGGCATAAAGTTTCCAGTCCCTTGCAAATTACTTTGCCGGGTCTTCCAGAGTTTGCCTGTGTTCAACGGGTGTGCCAGACTGCCTGCCAGATCACTGCCCCACAGACTATTATGTGATGGGAGGAATTTCCTATCTGGTCCAATCTATTTGGAGTTCTGTAGGCTTCTTGAATGTGTATGTTCATCTCTTTCTTTAGGTTAGGGAAGTTGTCTTCTCTAATTTTGTTGAAGATATTTACTGGCCCTTTAAGTTGGGAATCTTCACTCTCAGCTATACCTATTATCCTTAGGTTTGGTCTTCTCATTGTGTCTTGTATTTCCTAGATGTTTTGGGTTAGGAGCTTTTTGCATTTTGCATTTTATTTGACTATTGTGTCACTGTTTTCTATGGTATTTTCTAAACATGAGATTCTCTCTTATATCTCATGTATTCTGTTGGAGATGCTTGCATCTATGACTCCTGATCTCTTTCCTAGGGTTTCTATCTCCAGGGTTGTCTCCCTTTGTGATTTCTTTATTGTTTCTATTTCCATTTTTATATTCTGGATGGTCTTATTCATTTTCTTTGCCTGTTTAATTGTGTTTTTCTGTATTTCCTCTTTAAGGACTTCTAGCTGTTTACCTGTATTCTCTTGTATTTCTTTAAGGGAATTATTTATTTCCTTCTTAAAGTCTTCTTTAAGATGTGATTTTTAAATCTGAGTCTTGCTTTTCTGGTGTGCTGGGGTATCTAGGTCTCACTGGGTTGGGAAAACTGGGTTCTTATGGTGCCAAGTTGCCTTGGTTTCTGTTCCTTATGTTCTTGCCCTTGTCTTTCACCATCTGGCTATCTCTGGTATTAGCTGGTCTTACTCTCTCTGACTATGGTTTGTCCCTCCTTCATGCCTTTGCATCAGTATTCCTTGGAGATCAACTCTCTCTGAGAGGAATTTGGGTTTGGAGAGCACCAAAACTAGAAGGATTCTGTCCCCAGCAGTTCCTTGGTTCCTGTGTCCTGATGGCTCTGCAAGGTCCCTTCTTGATTGTGGAATTTGAACAGAAATGGTGGTCTTCTTGTGCTCGAAGGTGTGTCAGTACTCCTGGGAGATCAGCTCTCTCTTGGCACTATTTGAGTATGGAGCCCTGGGTTACAGGATCAGCTATTTTCTGCAGAGGAAAACCAGAAGGCCACTCCTTAGTCTCTGTTTCCTGAGGTTTCTGGGAAAGATTCTCTGAGTGGAAGTACTGGCTTTATCTCTGCTCACAGTCTTGTGCACACTCTTGGGAAGCTAGCTCTTTCCCTGAGCTATTTGAGTATGGAGTCACTTAGCAAAGACTGAGATCCCTGGCCACAGATGGAAACAGGAAGGCTCCTGTCCCAGTCTGCTTGTAGGTCCCTGTGTCCTGAGGGTTCTGGATGGGCCCAGCTGTGTAGTGACATTTGTCTAACCTCTGTTTATAGGCTTGTCCACACTCCTGGGAGGTTAGCTTTCTCCTGGTGCTATTTGGCTATTGAGCTTGGTAGCACAGATTGAGTGCTGGTTTCTTCTTAATCACCACTAATATCTTAGCTCTAGCTAACTAGCATCAATAGTCCCACTAATGCAAAGTTTTTGCTTTAGTAGTTCTGGTATCTTGTTTATCACAGCTGATTCTTCAGCCCCAGGTAACCAAAACCACAGCATCTTCAAAATCTAAATAGCAACATCCCTGATAAGACTCTTTAATCTTCCCTCTGAAATTTCACAATCCACGCCACCATCTTGTGCACTGTTCTCAACATTATCTTCCAAACTTCTACACAACATCCCACAAAACTCTTAACACTGAATGGCCCAATGTTCCAAAGTTCTTCTACAGTCCTCCCAAAACATCATCAGATTGTCAGAGGAATACCCTACTCCTGGTATAAATTTTCTTAGTCTGGGTTTCTATTCCTGCACAAACATCATGACCAAGAGGCAAGTTGGTGAGGAAAGGGTTTATTCAGCTTACATTTGCACATTGCTTTTCATCACTAAAAGAAGTCAGGACTGGGACTCAAGCAGGTTGGGAAGCAGGAGTTGATGCAGAGGCCATGGAGGGATGTTTCTTAATGGCTTGTTTCTCCTGACTTGCTAAGTTTGTTCTCTTATAGAACCTAAGATTACCAGCCCACGGATAATACCAACCACAAGGGGCCATCTTCCTTGACCACTAATTGAGAAAATGCCTTATACATAGATCTCATGAAGGCATTTTCTCACCTGAAGCTCCTTTCTCTGTGCTAACTCCAGCTTGTGTCAAGTTGACACACAAAACCAGCCAGTACAGTCAGTTTTACAGCAGACTCCCTATTCATCTGGCTCTCACAGTCCTCCCACTGTCTTTTCCACATGCTTGTTTTTTTTATTCTCATCAGTTTCTAGGTTTTCTATTCCTGCCTTTGTGATATTCATAATCTGTTCCTCTCTGTCATTAGAAAACAGCATATTCTTCCTTATATTAAGACTTCATTTTACTAAAACAATTTCTTATTATATATTTTAATCATGTTTTCCCTCCTCCCCATTTGTCCCAGAACATCCCCACCTCCAAACTCATCTACTCTCATTATATCATTATTTCTCTCTTTAAAAAATAATCAAAGAAACAAAAGCAGAATTATAAACCCAAAAGATGCCCCACAATGCCACAGGGGAGACATGTTCCAGTATGTTCATAGCTGCCTTATCTGTGATAACCAGAAGCTGGGGAACAACCCAGATGTCCCACAACAGAAGAATGGATACAGAAAATGTGGTTCATTTACACAATAGAACACTACTCAGCTATTAAGAATGAGGACATTCTGATTTTAAAGGCAAATGGATAGATCTAGAAAATATCATCCTGAGTGAGGTATCTCAGACCCAAAAGGACATGAATGGTATTTACTCACTAATAAGTGAATATTAGCCAAGAAAAGTACAGAATACCTAGGATACAGTCCACAGAACTCACAAAGATTAATAAGACAAAGGATCCAAGAGAAGATGCGTCAGTTTCACTTGGGAGGGAGAAGAACGCAATCACAGGAGGGGGGAGGAAAGGACCTGGGTGGGAACGGGCAGGGAGGCAAAGAGGAGAACATGATCAGTTATTGGGTGCAGAGAACAAGATTGAAGCCCAGAGGACCAGGAGGAAGAATGGAAACAAGCAATCTCAGGAGGTAGGAGGTAGGGGGATCCTCCAGAATATACCAGAGTCCTGGGAAGTGAGACATTCTCAGGACTCAAACGGAGGGACTTTAGATGAAATGCCCTATAGTGAGGAGAGGGGAATTGTAGAGTCCACCTCCAGTAGAAAGCCAGGGCATTAATTGGAGGTATGGGTTTCTATGGCACAGTCAAAGACTCTGGCCCAGAATTGTTCTTGTCTGAAAAAACTGTAGGATAAAAAATGGAGAAGAGCATGAGGGATAGGAGGTCCAGTCACCAGCCGAAATTGGGATTCAGCTCAAGGAGAGACCCAAAGGCCTGACTATCACTATGGTGTACTTACAAACAAGAGCCTAGCATGACTGCCCTCATAAAGGCAAAACAAGCAGCTGAAAGAGTCACATGCAGATATTTATACCCAACCAATTGACAGAAGCTGGTGACCCCTGTGGTTGAATTAGGGAAAAGTTGGAAGAAGCTGAGGAGGAGGGTGACCCTATAGGAAGACCAGCAGTTTCAACTAACCTGGACCCTTCAGATTGCTCAGACACTAAGCCACCAATCAGCTAGAATACACCAGCTGATATGAGCACATATATAGCAGAGGACTTTGGGGTCTTGACTCAGTGAGGAAAGATGCATCTAACCCTCAAGAGACTTGAGGCACCAGGGAATGGGGAGGTCTGGTGGAGTGGGGGTAGGGGGTGGGGACTTCCTTTTGGAGACAGGTGGGGGAGATGAGGTATGGGATGTGAACAGTCATTGGGCATACTGGGAGGGGGATAAATAATGGACTGTAAAAAATGATTATAGGATAAAAAAAAGCAAAATTGAAACACACACATACACACATTCAAAACAAACCACTAATAGGAAAATAAAAGAAAAAATGGTGTAAAGTAAAATGAAAAAAAAATACCACAAGTATCATTGAGTGTGTGTGTGTGTGTGTGTGTGTGTGTGTGTGTGAGTGTGTTGACTAATTGTTGGCTAACTACTCCTGTGGATGAGGATTGTTCTGAATTATGGTTAATATACTCAGTGGTGTGTAGTGAGACTCTTTTGGAGAAAACTGATTTTCCCTTTGCCAGCTCATATAAATTTTATATAGCTTCTTGCTTAGGGGTTTTGTTTTATCTTATATTTAATTTTGTTATGTCTTATAGTTATCTCTTAGAAGTCTGTTGTTCTCTAAAAAGAGATAGAAAAAGAGTATATCTGGAGGGAATGGGAGGTATAGAGGAATTCAGGAAAATAAAGAGGTAAGAAACTATAATCATGATATATTTTATAAGAAAACAAAGAATAAAATTTAAAATAGATCTTCAAAGTTGGCTCTGGAGAGATAGCTCAGCATTTGAACACTTGATTTTGTAGATGATTTGCGTTTGCTTTGAACTGTCTATAATTCCAGGCATCAGCATGCATGCCGTGCACAAACATCCATTAGAGCAACACAGACAGACATATAAAATAAAATAAAATAAAATATTGTTAAAAATCTGAAAAGAGATGGAGATTTAATTTATTTGGTAGTGTACTTGCCTCACATGCTAGAAGATTTGGGTTCAATACCCAATAGCACATAAAAGGGATGTAGTGGCAGACATATATAATCTACACACTTAGGAGATCAGGAGATAAAAGTAGAAGGTTTTGAGTTCAAGTTTATCCTTCACTATGTAGAAAATTCAAGGAAACACACACACACACACACACACCCTGAGTCAATTCAGTGTTGTTCTTACATACATATTGAGATTGGATAAACTATCAGGAGCCAGGAGCACATTTCAGAAGGAAAATCTCAGTAGCATTTGATTGCCTACGTTTCATTATCTAGGAATAAGGTCTTGTAAAATCCCCCTATGTATTTTTTCACATCAACAGTTGTTTTCATTTTTAGGTCTTGTTTAGGCAGTAGTATTTTTGAGGTGTCATGGGTCTGGCTTCCCTGTAATATCTAAAAAGCACATCATCCTGGTCAATCAGCTCTTACAGTCTTTCTGCACTCTTTTCCATGATATTACTACAGATATTCTGTAAGAAGCAGCTGACCTCCACAAGCCTGAGACTCTTAAAGATTTTTTAACAATGTGTTCCCACAGTTCAACACAATGTTGTTTTACATGTAGTAGGCGCTTGAGGTGATGGGGAGTAAGTTAGTAGAGTGACTCAAAAAATACAATAAAATTAATGATAAATAAGGAAATTAAGTAATAATTAGACAAATAAGTTGATGACCCTTGTGCCACTGAATTTCACACAGGCATCCAGAACACCTGGTAAGAACCTACCCACACATGTCAAATAATTCATTAGAGCCTGCCTAACTTCTCTCAACAACACTCCATGTCCTGATCTCCAACTCTGGCAGAGTGTCCTTGGTCTACCAGAGGACACACTAGTACCAGAACCCCAGAAACTCCTGCTTTACAAGACACCACACTGGTCTCTGCAACCTCACAAACCATACAAGTACTGAACTTCAGAAGTCATACCACTTCCCAGAACCCCAGAACTCCAGAATCCCAGAAGCAGTACCAATACCCAAACCCTAGAGGCATGCAGGCCACCAAAACCTATTGGAAACATCCTACTGGACATGAGGACTAGCTGGTCACCAGAACTACAGGCAACTCAGGCTAGAAGACAAGAAAGGAAATAGCAACCAAGTGCAAAGCGCCCATCCAACAAAGATAAACTCAGAAACTGACACCTAAAACTATCATTACCCCAGGCCCAGATGGCTATAGGCAATGGTAATAATAAAATCAACATCAGCCAGGATAATTTGGCAGCACTACAGTGAACCTATTGTACTACAATAAGCATTGAATATTCCAACACAGCTGAAGCACAAGAAAATTATTTTAAACACAATGTTATAAAGATGATAGAGGTATTTAAAAAGTAAACAAATAAATCTTTAATAAATCCAAGAAAACACAATCAATAGAAGGAAATGAAGAGATCTCTTAAAGAATGCCAAGACAGCTAAGAAATAAATAAACAGGTGAAGGAAATGAACAAAACTGTTGAGGACCTAAAAATTAAAATGGAAGCAAAGAAAAAACAAACCAAGTGTATCCTGGTTATACAAAATCTAGATAGGTGAACATGAACTATAGATAAAAGCTTTACCAACAGAATAAAAGTGATGGAAAAGAGGGGAATGCTCTTCCATGGCTGGTGGAAGTGCAAACTTTTATAACATCTCTGGAAATCAATTTGGCAGATTCTCAAAAAATAGGAAATAGTAATCTCAGGGCTGTTTTGATTTGCATTTCCCTGATGACTAAGGATGTTGAACATTTCTTTAGGTGCTTCTCAGCCATTCAGTATTCCTCAGTTGAGAGAACATTTTCTTACTAAGCTGTCTCCTCAGAGCCCCCTTAATCTCATTATTCCTGAGCTATAGATGAGGGGGTTCAACATGGGGATCACCACCATGTAGAACACAGATACCATCTTGTTCTGGTCTGTGGAATAGCTGGACTTAGGCATCACATAAATGAATGTGATTGTCCCATAGTACAGAGTGACTGCAGTGAGGTGGGAAGTACATGTAGAGAAGGCTTTCTGGCGACCCTCAGTGGAGCGCATCTTCAGGATGGTGATTAGGATGTAAGTGTAGGAAATGGCTATGATAAACACTGTTAGCATAGTGACTGTGCCAGCAGAAAATGAGGTAACAACTACAGGGATACTGACATCAGAACAGGAGAGCTCAATCAAAGGAGTGAAATCACAGTAAAAGTGATTGATTATATTTGGTCCACAGAAGAACAAGGAAAAGAAGTAAAGGGTAAAAAAGAAGGCATTAAGAAATCCTCCTATATAAGATCCTACAACCAACTGGACACAGACTTGTGTGGACATTTTACTTGAATAAAGCAGTGGGTAGCAGATTGCTACAAAGCGATCGTAAGCCATGGCAGCCAGAAGGAAGCATTCAAGTCCTCCAAAGAAAGCAGCTGAACAAAACTGTATAGAACATCCAAAGTAGGAGATGGTATTTTGCTTTACTAGGAAGTTGACAAGCATATTAGGTGTGACAGAAGATGAGTAGCCAATGTCAGCAGAACCTAAGTGACTGAGAAAAAAGTACATAGGGTGATGGAGCTGAGAAGAGACTCTGATGAGAAGGATGGTGCTGAGGTTCCCAGACACAGTCACCAGGTAGATGCACAGGATGATGATGAAGAGGATGACTCTAAGAACTGGATCATCTGTTAATCCCAATAAAATGAACTCTGTCACTGCAGTGTGGTTTCTATCCTTCAGGAAAGCCATGGAGCTGTGTAGCTGCTGCTAGATTAAGACTGTTATGGTGATATTACAAAACAGGATTTATAAAGAGATCATTTTATTTCATTTAATACAGGCATGGAAAACAAGACAAATCAATATATCATTCAAGAATTGAATCAATTATTGATGATTAGCTAGAATTTTCATTATTTATACATTTATATGTAATAATCATTTAAAATTACTTAAGAAGAAATGCTATAAACTTTTTTATAAAATAATTTTGTTTATGTTTATTTGTGGTACAAGATACCTAATTTCATTA
The DNA here is from genome assembly GCA_019843965.1 of Rhynchomys soricoides. Taxonomy (NCBI): domain Eukaryota; kingdom Metazoa; phylum Chordata; class Mammalia; order Rodentia; family Muridae; genus Rhynchomys; species Rhynchomys soricoides. Next base: position 348,216 of record JADRCH010000545.1, on the reverse strand, counting down.
ATGCTAAATGTTGAAATTATGAGACTTAGCCTGTTGAAATGTCTTGGAAGGCAAAATATTCTTGCCACCAAGCCTAAGAGCTAATAGCTAGAGTTTGATTCCTGGAACCACAAGATAGGAAGAACAAACCCCTGAATATTGTTCTTTGTTATCCACACATATGCTATGTTACCTGTACTACCACTTCACATAAATAAATAAATAAAAATGAGGTGAACCTTAAAAAATAACAATATACTTATTATAATTTAACAAAAGAATAAAATGTAAAAGCATGGAATTATGTAATGAAGACTTATGTAACATAATTGGTAACTTTTATTTAATGCTTGCTACATTACCAGCACAAGATCTAAAAAATCGTGTGTTTTCCTATTTTTATTTCCATGACATAGCATTGTCCTTTTCATCATTTCCATTTTACAACCGAAAATTATTTCAAGTTAAGTCACACACAGAGAGAGAGAGAGAGAGAGGGAGAGAGAGAGAGAGAGAGAGAGAGAGAGAGAGAGAGAGAAAGTTATCAATTCTTGAGGCTTCAGAGATTTCTCAGTAATAAAGAGCACTTGGTACACTTATAAGGGACCTGGGTTTGATACCAAAACCCATTTGGTTTCTCATAGCAGTCTGTAGTTCCAATTTTGGGGACCTGATGCTCTCTTTTGGGTTTCACAGCCACCAGGCATGCATGTGAAGCTATATTCAGGCAACATTCACACACACACACACACACACACACACACACACACACACAAATAAAAAAAATATAAAAAGAGAAGTAGATATGACCACAAGGTGGGCTGAACTCAGAATAGTATTTTTAGTAACCATATTATAAATGAAAGGTAGCTGTGCAGTTGAGGGCCATACAAATTAGGGGCAATATTATGGTGGCAGTTTTGCTTTTTGATGGTTAATTTATAAAGAGGTGCTTTCTTGCTAACACTAGTCACAAAGTCTATTGTTTCCATATGTAAGATCATGTCTTAATCTGCTTTTAAAAGGAGAATAAATTTTCTAGTTGAACTGAGAAGCAGCAGAGTAGAGATCACTCTAAAATTATTAATGGAACCTGCTGTTGAAAGCTCATTAAATATTTTAAATACTTCTAAACAGATAATCACTCTAAAATATTTTGAAATATTAATTTCATCACCAAGCAAAATATGAACATTTAGCACATTATTATTAATTTTTATTAAGACATACCATATCTTTTTTCAATATCACACTATTTTCTAACTGGATTATGATGGAGTGAATTCACATGATTTTCAACAGAGATCATTGCTTAATATTGAACTTCAGAATTTAAGAGATTTACCATGGCTCACTCAGAAAGGGACAGATTGATTGTCATGCTCATATTCTATATTTACATCCTTATTTTTCTGCAGTGATTCCTGTGATGCTGGCACATTCAATTCATAAAGAAAGCAGGGTTTTGCACGTGATATTCTCTGACAGTAAACCACCAAAGCACTTCAAAGCTCATGAACTTGCTAGCTTTTTGATGAATGCTACAAGTGTGTAATTTGAAGGTCATGTTGGTCTGAGGTTTTACCAATAGATAAATAAGAAACTTATTTATAAAAAGATAAATAAGAAAACTTAGTTTTATGCCTGATAATTTTGGATAATTTGCTAATGAAATAAAAGACAATTTTTTGAAAGTTTGATTCTGCTGGGCAGTGGTGGTGCATGCCTTTAATCCCAGCACTTGGAAGTCAGAGGCAGGCAGATTTCTGAGTTTAAGGCCATCCTGGTCTGCAGAGTGAGCTCCAGGACAGCCAGGGTTACCTGTCTTGAAAAACAAAAAAAGATTTGCTTTCCCTCACCCCCTTTTTTATATACTTGCATGATTCTATCTGACTTGTTTCTCCATTACAGGTTCTAAATATAGTACATTTCAAAGAAAAAAAATTCTCTATTTACCAAGAAAGTAAAAAATCATACCTTTTGAAATAATTCAATTCAAATTAAGAAGTTCAAAATTACTATGTTTTTATAGCTGCACAGCTGTCTCTAAAGTCATTGTCACTGAGGATAAATCCCTGCTGAGGCTCTGGATTACACTGTGAATTTAAATCATCAGGGATCATTAACTCTTTCCTAGTGAATACTGAGCAGTTAATTTCACACAAACACAATTAATTTTCAATGAGTCTGTCAATCTGAAGTAATCTCTTGTTTTCTTCTTTATGTGAATATTGGTGCAATTTCACTAGGTAATTTTGGGATATACATGATAAATAATCATCTTAGGTAAATATTTCTGCAAGTTTACATTTGATTAAGGTTAGTTCACATTAGAAGATATTAAGCTAATTATTAAAATGCAATAGTTTTGTTTCTTTCTTTCATGTGCACCAATTTTTCTTTCAGTATTTTAAAATACTCTATTAGGTACTTCAGTGATTATAGGGAGGGACAAGTTTCAAAGTTGAGTAATTACTTTAGGCACACACAATTTTCATACTCAAGATTGTAAAATGGCATCATAATTCAGTAAATAGTTGATAGAAATAAATATATGTAATTTGTATCAGGAATGAATATTATATAATTCTTACCTCAAACACATGATATCTGGCCTCAACTTATATGCTACCATGGTGGATAGAAGGCACAGTGATTATCCACCTGAAGAGTCACCTCAATTCTCGCTCAAATCTTATATATATTAAAGTAGATACTATACCCTTGATATCACCCTGATAAAAGTAGTTGAACACTGAGCATCAGTCTGTTTTCAAAGTGTCTCCTTCCCCTGCTGGCAAAGAAGGGGTAGGCACTGGATCATCACTGGAACCTCCCAGGTACCCTAGCTTGGAGTATGGAGCAGTAGATGACAGAACTCAATTAAAAGTAACCCAACTCTACTACTAAAAGCTTCTTTTGGTGATTAGAGATGGCTAGTTGTGACCCTGCCTTTCCATTATTTGATAACTTCATTTAGATTGACTATATATATATATATATATATATATATATATATATATATATTTATCCTGCATTAGGACAGTATCTCTCAAATCTCCATTAATTTTGACTTTTCCTCCCAGTATTCCCTCCCATAACACCTCTGTCCCCACTTGATCCTTCCATTCCATCCCCTACTTCCTTCTATATCTATTTTATTTCCCTATCCTAACAAGATCTATTTCTATACTCAAGAAAACACAAGAAATCAATCATGTCATGCAAAAAAAGAGAATCACACACACACACACACACACACACACACACACAATTATCTCCAACAACAACAAAAAACCCCAGCAGGAACTGACGCTCCTTGGTCATTATTATCCCGCAACATTAATGGACTAAATTCCCCATAACAAGATACAGGCTAAGACACTGGACACGTAAACAGAATCCATTATTCTTTTGCATACAAGAAACACACCTTGGCAACAAAGATAGACACTACGTCACAGTAAAGTGCTGGAAAAAGAAAATTCCAAGCAAACTGTCTCAAGAAACAAGTTGAAACAGTCATTCTAATATCACATTAAATACACTTTCAACTAATCCTAATAAAAGGAAATGGGTAAAGATACCTCATAATTATCAAAGGAAAAAATCCATCAGGATGACATCTCAATTCTAAACATCTATGACCCAAATGCAAGTTTAAGTACATTAAAAACAGAAATTTTACTAAAGCTTAAAACACACATTGAACCCTACCTAGTAATGGTAGGAGACTTTAACACCACGCTCTCAACGATGGATAGGTCATCAAAACATAAACTAAACAAAGACACAATGAAACCAATAAATTTATGAGCCAATGGATTTCACAGATATCTACAGAACATTTCACCCTAAAACAAAAGAATATCCCTTCTTCTCAGCACCTTACAGAACCTTCTTCCAAAATGACCATATAACCAGATACAAAAGAAGTCTTAACAGATATGTGTAGATTGAAATAACTTCTTGCATTCTGTAAAATCACCATGGACTAAGGCTGGACTTCAACAGCAAAAGAAACAGCAGAAATCCTACATACCAATGGAAACTGAACCACTCTCTGCTCAGTAATAACTTGGTCAGGGAAGAAATTAAGAAAAAAAATTAAAGACTGTCAAGAATTCAATGAAAAGTAAGGCACAGTATACCCAAACATATGGGACCTAATGAAAGCAGTGTTAAGAGGAAAATTCATAGCACTAAGTGCCTTCATGAGGAAATTGGAGAGATCCTACACTAGCAATATAAGAGCACACCTGAAAATTCTAGAACAAAAAAAAGCAAACACAAACAAGAGGAGCAGATGGCAAGAAATAGTAAACCCAGGGCTAAAATCAGCCAAAAAAAAAAAAAAAGAAAAGAGTACAAAGAATGAACAAAACCAAGAGCTGGTTCTTTGAAAAAATCAACAAGATAGAAAAATCTTTAGGCAAAATAAATGACAGGTACAGAGACAGATCTAAATTAACAAAATCAGAAATGAAAAAAAAGAGACATAACAGAAACTTAAGAAATTTAAAAATAATTATCAGGTTTTATTACAAAAACTTACTATTTGTTATACTTGATAAAACTGGAAAATCTAGATGAAATGGATGATTTTCTAGTCAGATACCATGTACCAAAGTTAAGTCATGATCAGATACACTATCTAAACAGTCCCATAACCCATAAAGAAGTAGAAGCAGCCAAAAAAACCTTTCAACCAAACAAAGTCCAGGGCCTGATAGTCTTAGTACAGAATTTGACCGGACCTCCAAAGAAGAGGTAATACCAACACTCTGCATACTATTCCACAGAATAGAAACAGAAGGAGCACTACCTAATTTATTTTATGAGGCCACAGCTATCCTGATACCTAAACTGTACAAAGACTCAACAAAGGAAGCGAACTTCACATTGATTTCTCTTATGAACAGCAAAAACACTCAATAAAATTCTTGCAAACCAAACCCAAGAACACATCAAAAATATCAGATGACACCATGATCGAGTAAGCTTTATAACAGGGATGTAGAAGTGGTTCAATATATGAAAATTCAGTAAGGTAGTCCACTATATAAACACACTCAAAGATAAAAAAACCACATGATCATCTCAGATGCTGAAATAGCCTTCTGCAAAATCTGACAACACCGTTTGGTGTTAAAAGTCTTGGAGAGAGCAGGAATTCAAGGCACATACCTAAACATAATAAAATCAACATAGAGCAAACCAATAGCCAACATCAAATCCAGTGGAGAGAAACTTAAAGCAATTCCAGTATAATCAGGAACAAGATAAGCCTGACCACTCTCCCACTATCTATTCAATATAGTACTTGAAGTTCTATATAGAGCAATAAGACAACAAAAGGAGATCAACAGAATATAAACCGGGAAGGAAGAAGTTAAGTTATCACTATTTGAGGATGATATGACAGAATACATAAACAACCCCCCAAATTCTACTAGATAACTCCTACAGCTGATACACAATTTCAGCAAAGTGGCTGGATATAAAGTTAACTGACCAAGCCCACTCAGGCAGACAACAGTGTCCCAAGGAAGGAAATAAGCACAAAAGAACAAAGACAAACTCTTAAACTCCGAACGTCTCCAATAATTGGAACAGTATCATGAAGAGCATCAATCCATTATTCCAAGTGCCTATCTAAATCTTCTTGAATACTAAGAGCATTAGTAACATTTTCTATTAAATGATTAACAAATGTAGTTGTTTTGACTTCTTGAGTCAAAGCAATTGTAGAAGCAGTGGATCTAGCTATTAATGGAATTAAAGTTACTATACCAGAAATAATCAACCCAACTACCCTTTTACTTCTACTTAAACCCTCATTTCTTTCAACAATTTGTAATCCTTTTTCAGAACACCAAGGTCTTGTCATATTAACAGCAATAAAAGAAATTGGTAGATAGATTACCATAACAGACATGCCAGATTTCAATATACTAACACAATTAAAAAGTATACAATCAATACAACTTACATTTAAAATTCCATAGAAGAAACAAAAGTAATATTAACATAAATAATTAATAAGAGATTAGGAGCCTTAACACATGCACTAACATTTGTTTGAAATCCTGATTATGTCCCATTTTTGTCTACCAAACATATAACTTCATAAAGAGCAGCAGCCAATTTTCAAATATGCCATTGGAAATGACCCGAATCAGATTGCCAAAGACTTATGGACATTTGCTTTTCTCCAATATTTGATTGTTTCCTAGCCCAATCAATCATTTATATATTATTGAAAACATTAAACTTCATAGGGAGTTGATTATAACATTCCTTCCATCTAACAGTTTTGTTAAACACCAATTCTACCTTTTCTGGAGGTTCTGATCCACATGGTCATATTTCATGAGGCTCAGGGGAAGATCCCTCATAATATTCAGACATGGCCATCTTGTGCTTTGGGTTATAATTTTTGAAATAATTTTCTTCCAAATCTGGGTGAACACAGAAATTCACCCATTATTTTTGCCATTCTTCACAAGCAAATTGGGGATCCCACCACCAAGTGCAGTAACAGTCATTGGCTCATTATAAGTTGGCCTCCCTGTCCAAGGGAATCCAAGAAGTTGAGTATTGTTGCTAGCCACAAGAATCTCTGGTCTGGACTACACTGTTGGATGTATCAGTGGTGGATCAGAAATATAGGCCCAGTAGGCTTCACAATATATGGGAACCATCATCATCATCAGTAAGGGAATCAGCAAGGGTATATGATTGTTCCATTTGTAACACCAGCATTTCCAGAAATCACCATGCTCCATTTTCATCCTGTGAAAAAAAATCTATACATGACCTTGGCACTATGTGAACCTGTCATAGGATCCTTCCATTTCACTATAGCATACAGAGTGGAAGCATGAGTATGCCAAAAATGCTCAGTGGATGTCCATGAACATCCAAATTAAAATTTTAAAGTAAAAAGTATGATTAAAATAGTTTTATGATGTATGGGGATAAAATTCTCACCATTTTATTTTATGAAGATATTGTTTTAAAGTTTCATTGAGTAATTACATTTTTAGTTGCTTCTCCTGGTAAAGTAGTTGCAACAAGAAAGCCTGAGAAGGTGTCAATAATCACATGTACATATTTTAATTTTCCAAAATCAAAAATATGAATAATATCAATTTGTGATAATTGATTAAGTAAGAGTCCTAGAAGATTAGCACCATTATGTGATACAGGGAGAAATTGAGGACACTGAAGGCAAGTCTTTATGATTTGATGTGCACATTTTCTAGAAATACCAAATTGTTGTCTCAAGCTGTTGCTATTTTGATGAAGTAAAGAATGAGATTGTTTGCTAATTGTTCCTGTGTAAGGTCTATAATGTGCCGAGTGTACAAGTCTGTTATGAAATTGCCCTCACTAAGGGGTCCAACCAATTCACTATGAGCTCTTAAATGTCCTTTAAAGTAAGGAGTAGTATGTTCTCTTAAATTGAGTTGCATCTGCATAAATTGCAAAATTTGAGAATTAGCAGTGTCTAAAAAAGGAAGGAGCAGTTTTTAGAAATTGCAAGCCAAGACCTATATATTGGCTATTGATATACAAATTAAAAGCTTGATTTTTCAATATTTCAAAACCTGCTGCTACAGCATGTCATTCAATTATTTGTGCTGAAGTTGGGAAAGATTCAAGAGAATGAACATTTTGTCCAATTACATATGACACCTTCTCATTAGTTGAGCCATCTGTAAATACAGTAAGTGCATTCTCTATGGGTTTCATGCACAAATTTACAGGAAATACAAAAACATGTATGGAGGCAAATTGTAACAACTTGTCTTTAGGGTAATGATTATCTGTTTTTGCCTGAAAGTTTGCACATGCAATAGGTCGATTATCAGTATTCTCCAATAATCAATTTAACCACTGTTTGGAATAAGGAGTATTTCATTGGGCTCTTTCCAGAAATACTTTTGTGATTCTATTTTACAATTTGGTATAAAAAGAGCAATAGCTTTATAACAGGATGTTAAAACTTTACTTGGAGATGAGGAAAGATGAATCCATACTAATGGTCCCTTCTGCCAAAGGAAGATATTTATGGTATATGGGAAGTAGGGAGAATGAAAACAACCACTAATTGGTCATAATTTATATAACATATCTGTTTTTGACTAATAACTTCTTCTACTTTTTGCTAAGTTATTCATCCCTAATTACTTAATTGTTGAGGGGAACTAGGATTCCTGTCTCCCTTGAGAATCAAACAAAGGTTTAAGTTCTCCCATGGTAAGTTTAAGATGAGGTCACAACTAACTGACATCTCCCAACAGCTTTTGAAAATCATTTGAAGAAAGTAAATTATCTGTTCTGATCTGAGTTCTTTGTGCCACAATTTGTTTAGTATATAATTGAAGTCCCAAATATTGGAAAGGATACTAATTTTGAATCTTTGCAGGAACAATAACTAATCCCCGAAATTTTAAAGTTTGTCATATATGAGAAAAGACTTGTAGTAAAACTCCTTCAGAGGGGTCAGCAAATAAAACATCATCCACACAATGAATAATATACATAAAAGAATTCAAAGTTCTAACTTTTTATATTGAAGCAGCAACAAAGTTTTGGCATAATGTAGGGCTGTTAGACATTCCCTGAGGTAAAACTTCCCAAAGATATCACTTCTTGTGTTCTTTTAAATTACAAGTTGGCACACTAAATGCAAACCTTTTACAATTATCAGGATGCAAGGGAATAGTATAAAAACAGTCTTTTAAATCAATAATTTTTGTTGAAATGAAACCTGTTGAATAATCTTTCCTTGAAGTACATCAGCATGGCCACACCCTGCACATCTGTGGGTCCAGTATCAGAACATAATCTAAAATAATCCATGATAGAGCCAGTCTTTAAGTTCTAATTGCAGCCTGACAGCTGAAATTAGCATTCCCACAGGTCAATTTTTAAACTGATACCATACCTGTATTACTGTCTCTGAAAACTCTTCCTGCAGCCTTGGTTAAATGATCAACAAATTCCTGAAAGAGCTCATCAGGACACTGGCGAATTTTAGAAATGTCTTATGATAAATCTCCTTTAGTAGGTAAAGCACTCCATGCTCATCAAACATAAGCACCAATTTGGGCATAAACACTAGGGTTATATAGTAATCGATTCTGCATATCTGCATGTTGACCACTCCTGCCAACATGTCATAAGTAACAGAATTGTTAGATCCAGCATTCAATTCAGCAGTATATTGGCATCTCTCATAAAATTCCATTTTCCATAATAAGTAATCTCCTCCTAAATATACACAGGTTAATTCTGCAGGTGGAAGAGCATCTGTAGAAAGGCCATTTAGCAGCCATAGGAAAAGGAGCAGGAAGTCCATAATGACAACAGGCTTAGCTGTTTGAAAAGAATTCGGGTGTGATATCTTTGAGGATTACCCTGCTGATTCTGAGTTTCAAAAACTGGACACTATAACACATAACTCTGAATATCCTCTCCCTCATCCACCACCTGTTTTAATCCTGCTTGCACAGGAGACAAAAGAAAAGCACTGGGACTAAGATTGAAAGGTTTTCTCTTATTTTTTCTTACTCATAAGTGCAACCAAAGGATGTACAGCAGTAACTTTTACCTCTAATTTATTTTCTTCGATTTCATCATTTGAGTTTTACTATGAGAGTCCTCTTTGCCAAGTACCTTCTCAAACCTTTCAACAAGCTGAGCTAATTCTTTTGTTTTATTTTCTTTTGTCTCCTGGATATGTTTGCCTATTTCTTTGCAAAAATATTATAAGAGGGTTCCAAAAGCGGGACCAATCCTCATTATATTTACCAACTTCTTTCTCTAAATCAACTTTATACCCAGGATCAAGGGGGTCATCATTTTCCCCTGCTTTATCCATCCCCTCATAAGTGGGAGGTACATATGGAGCAGTCTCATCTTTTTTTTCTTTCATTATCTGTGTCCTCTAGAATCTTGCCTAATTTTATCCTTTCCTGTCTGGGGTCTAAAGTATCTGTAACCAAAGACTAAAAGTATCTTTAGGAATTTTTAAGGACCATGTGCTGTATAATAACTTTATATCCTTTCTCTTACCTTCTCCCATGTCTGTAAACTTACTGTGCCCTCCTCAGAAATTCAAGAACTAATGTCTTCTATAGAAAGCAAAAATTGAGTAAGTTATCTTTGCACCTCTAGATTTAAGCCTATCTTCAAGCATATGTACAAAAAGCATTCTACTATTACCTTGCCCCATTTCACATGGCCCATTCACCTTGAGTCCATGTTTATTTTTAGCACACCTTCAATTCTCACAGTGTCCTTCACTGAGGCCCCCAAACTCAAACCCTACATTGGCCACCATGGGACCAAGCCCACTCAGTAAGTGAACAGGGTCCCAAGGAAGGGAGTGAGAATGAAAGGACAAAGATAATTAGACAACTCTATTGCATGACTTCAGCAAGCACTGAAACAAGTTTGTTTTTCTTCAAGTTGCCTTTATACTGTACTAAATGCATGCAAAGGTTGGGATCAACTCATGGTCAAGGCACTGGTATACACAAACAATTTCTATGGCCACTGTTTCAAGGAACTTATGTTGATCAAGATTCAAGAAACACATATCTTCAGTTGTGTTTTCTTGAGCCAACTCTCTTGTCCTGACAAAACCCATATAATTATTCCTGGCAACTTCCTTGAGGCAGCACCAAGAGCTCTCCACAGTTTACTCAAAGAAAACAATAGATCTCCTTTTTATATGTGAGAAAAGGGCTGAGGAAGATATTATAGAAACAACACCCTTCATAATAGACACAGATAAAATATTGTGGTTTAACTCTAACCAAGAAGGAGAAAGACCAGCATGACAAGAACTTCAAATCTCTGAAGAAAAAACTGAAGAAGACTTCAGAAGATTGAAAAATCTCCCAGGCTCATGGATAGGTAGAATTAACATAGTGAAAATGGCCATCTTACAAAAATCAATCAGATTCAATGCAATTCCCATCAAATTTCAATAAATTTTTTTTTACACACACTGAAAGAACAATTCTCAACTTCATATGGAAAACCAAAAAAAAAAAAAAAAAACCAGGATAGTCAAAACAATTATGAATGATAAAAGAACTTCTGGAGAAATCACCATCTCTTACCTCAAGCTGTATAATAGAGCAATAGTGATAAAAACTGTATGGTATTGGTACAGAGATAGGCAGGAAGATCAATGAAATAAAATTGAAGACCCAGAAATGAACCCCCACACCTATGGTCACTTGATCTTTGACAAAGGAGCTAAAACCACCCAGTGGAAAAAAGAAAGCATTTTTGAAAAATAGTGCTGACTCAACTGGAGGTCAGCATGTAGAAGAATGCAAATTGATTCACTCTTACATCAATGTACAAAGCTCAAGTCCAAGTGGATCAAGGACGTCCACATAAAACCAGATAAACTGAAACTTATAGAGGAAAAAGTGTGGAAGAGCCTCAAACACATGGGAACAGGAGAAATTTTCCTGAACAGAAGACCAAGGGCTTATGCTTTAAGATCAAGAATTGACAAACGGGACCTCATAAAATTACAAAGTTTCTGTTAGGCAAAGGACACTGCCAATAGGACAAAATGGCAACCAACAGATTGGGAAAAGATCATTACCAATCCTACATCTGATAGAGGGCTAATATCCAATATATACAAAGAACTCAAGAGGTTAGACTCCAGAGAATCAAATAACCCTATATAAAAATGGGGTACAGAGCTAAACAAAGAATTTTCAACTGAGGAATTTTGAATGACTGAAAAGCACCTAAATAAATGTTCAACATACTTAGTCATCAGGGAAATGCAAATCAAAACAACCATGAGATTCCACCTCATACCAGTCACAATGGCTAAGATCAAAAACTCAGCTGACAGCAGAGGGTAGGGAGGATGTGGAGAAAAAGGAACACTTCTCCATTGCTGGTGGGATTGCAAGCTGGTACAATCACTCTGGAAATCAGTCTGGTGGTTCCCCAGAAAATTGGACATAGTACTACCTGAGGACCCAGCTACACCACTCCTGGGGATGTACCCAGAAGATGCTCCAACATGTAATAAGGGCACGTGCTCCACTATGTTAATAGCAGCCATATTTATAATAGCCAGAAACTTGAAACAACCCAGATGTCCCTCAACAGAGGAATGGATACAGAAAATTTGGCACATTTACACAATGGAATACTACTCAGCTATCAAAAACAATGACTTCATGAAATTCACAGACAAATGGATGGAACTTGAAAATATTTTTTGTTTTTGGACTGTTGTGTCAATGTTTTCTATGGCATCCTCTTATCCTCTTCACCTGAGATTCTCTCTTTTATCTCTTATATTCTGTTGGTGATGCTTCCATCCCTTTCCTAGGGTTTCTATCTCTGTGGTTGTCTCCCTTTGTGATTTTTTAATTTTTTTCTCTTTTCATGTTTTAGATCCTGGATTGTTTTATTCATTTCCTTTGCCTGTTTGATTATTTTTTCCTGTATTTTCTCTTTTAGGGCTTCTAGCTGTTTACCTGTGATCTCTTATATTTCTTTAAGAGAGCTATTTCTTTCTTTGTTAAATTCTTCTATCATCATCATGAGAAATGATTTAAAATCTGAGTGTTCCTTTTCAGGTGTGCTGGGGTATCCAGTTGCCTTGGTTTCTGTTCTTTATGTTCTTTCCCTTTCCTTTTGCCATCTTGTTATCTCTGGTGTTAGCTGGTCTTGCTCTCTCTGACTGTGGCTTGTCCCTTCTGCAAGCCTTTGCGTTAGTACTCCTTGGAAACCAGCTCTCTCTGAGAGAAATTTGGGTCTGGAGAGGTGTAGTACAGGGTCAGCTCTAGGGTGCAGACAGAAACCAGAAGTATCCTGTCCTCAGCTGTTCCTTGGTTCCTGTGTCCTGATGGCTCTTTGAGGGTCTCTCTTGATCCAGAAATTTGAAAGGAAGTGGTGGTCTTGCCTGTGCTCAAAGGTGTGTCAGCACTCCTGGGAGACCAGCTTTCTTCTGGAACTAGTTGAGTATGGAGCCCTCTATCACAGAATCAGCTTCCCAGCCACAGAAGGAAACCGTAGACCAAAGCTCTGTCCCTGTGTCTTGTGGTTTCCGGGTGGATCTCGCTGAGCTGTGTTGCTCTTCTTTCCTGCACTGTCCACAATCCTGAGAGGCTAGCTTTCTATTGACACTATTTGAGTATGGAGCCCTGTGACCCAGGCTGTGGTCCCCAGCCACAGAAGGAAACATGAAGGCTCCTGTCCTCGCTGCTTCTTGGTCCCTGAGTCCAGAGGGTTCTGAGCAGGTTCTGCTGAGTAGAGGTGTTGGCCTTACTCTGCTCACAGGCTTGTCCACACTCTGGGGAGGCTAGATTTCTCCTGGTGCTGTTTGGCTATGGAGCCCTGTTTCCCAGGCTGAGGTCCCCAGCCACAGATGAAAACAGGAAGCGATTTTTATGTAATTATTTTTGTCCTAAAAATAATTATTTTAGATAAAAATAATGTTTATTTAAAAATTAAATGCATTTGATTAATAAATTTATAAATTCCTAAGGTCTACTCTGGTTAACCATAACTGACTTAAAAATATAGTTCTGGCCTCTTTGTCTTTGCTAACTCAGTTTTACCTATTTGAATAAACTTAGTGATAAAAGAAGCTGTGATATTTTGTAATGTTGCTCTATAAAAAACTTGATAAATAGTTCCTAGTTCCATTAGGAACTATATGGTTTAAAGTTTTAACTGTGTTTGGAATCATGGAAGTACAATTGTAATTCATTACCTGTGACAAACTTTATATAGATTTTTGTATACGTTTTCAAGGTTAACACTAAGTAAATAACTAAAAACAAATAAAGTTTACTTAAACTCAGTTCTACTTAATAAACTAAACATTGGTCCACAAACTCCTTAGATTTCTTCTGAATATGGTATTTAAAATGTTTTATATATATATAAAAATGACAGTTAATACCCACAATTGACAAAGCTAGCAATGTTTGTGGCAGCCTGAAGAACTACTCCAAAGAAGAAAACAGGACACAAAGTAATCCACCTAGACTGTGGTAATGCTAACCACTGGGCAAAGAGCTTTTCTGTGCCTTGCCCACCACCAAGACCCTTCTGAAGCTGTAGTATTCAAGCAGGACACTGTAGTATTGATTACTCTTTTGCCTTGCCAACTTGGGGCCATTTCTCAAGTTCCTCATCTACAGGAAAGTGTCTAAGGTCTTCTGTGTCTGGCAGCTGAAGACTAATGATGCCCTGTGTGTCAACAAAAGACTTTATGCTGTCCTGTGTGACCTCTGCCTCCAAGACAACCAAAGAATCTAGAATAACTTTCCAGATAGAGGGCAAGTGTCTGTAATTTTAATTGATACAGAAGTGATTTGGATTATACTTCTTGTTCAACTTTTCCTTCTTAGATCCCTAATGATGTTGATGCCAACTGTAGCTTTATAAATTTGACAACAGCAAGCACTCTGCTCCTCCTCCAACTGTTTTAGCTGCCATTTCATATGTAAAAATTAGACTTAATGGTACGAAAACTTAAATAGCTTATGACTGTCTAAGAATGTAATTAAAGGTATTTAGGAGTAGATTATAAAGGTCTAACGGTATGAAAGCATAAGTAACTTAGAAGGTTCTGAGGAAGTGTTTTAAGGTTATATAAATACAAGTTATAAAGGTCTAAAAATTATTAAAGTCCATCAAAAACATTTAAAATTTTATATTTTTCTTTTTCACTATGCTCTTGTTATATTAGGATGTGAAAACTTTAGATTTTTAACATTATCCAATAGTATGATATTCTATTAATCTAACCCCAGTAAGTTAATGACTATTATTATCATAGTGACAAGATCAAATTCTTAAATCATCTTTGGTTGTTTTCTAAATATGGATTTAAAAAATACTCATTATACTCAAAACATCTCTATCCAATCTATATACTTCCAACACTATGGACAGAGAAAAGAATGTCCATTATTTGGGGTTAATTATTTTAACCCCAAATAATTTTTGGGTTCCAAAGCTTTTTTTGTGACTCAAAGGTGTGAATCTACTCCAAATGTTTATCATGTCTCCAGACTTTTATCATAAATGGATTTTATAATGTGTCAAAGTCTTTTTCTTTTCATCTGATGAGATAATCGTGTTTTTTTTTTTTCTTTCAGTGTGTTTATATGGTAAATTATATTTATTTATTTTTTGTGTATTGAACCTTCCCTGCATCTCTGGGATAAAGCCTACTTGATCATTGAATGAAAATGAGGACATGACTGCTACTAGATATGGTCAAGTACAAAGTTTTAATGTAGCTATGAGGCAGAACACAGCCAGAGGCATCTGGGAAAGAATTCATACTGAGCAGAGTCATAAAAGGGGAGAGAGAGAGAGAGAGAGAGAGAGAGAGAGAGAGAGAGAGAGAGAGAAGCAACAGATGAAGGGGAGAGTCAGAGAGAAGGAGAGAGGGCAAATGGACGAGAAGAGGTCCAGAAGCAGAGTCCAGAACAAAACTATTGTATTAAATATTTAATCTCAGTTGGGGTTTCTACCTTGCTTTTGATCATTCAGTTCCCAGATAAAAGACACACAACTTTTATATTTATAATAAGCCTTTAATATACTAGAGATGGACAGATATTTACCCTCTAAGCTATTAATAACCCTGAGTTATAACTAGCCATGTTCCATCTGGGCTGCTCTTAACTTAAATAGGCCAATCATCATAGCCATGTATTCATGATTCACTTAATCCATGGCATCTTCCTTCTCTCCACCCACCACCTCTCTTGGTCTCTTCTCAGAGCCCCAAACCTGGGAAAGCAAACCTCACCTACCCTTTCTTCTACCCAGTTATAGGAGGTAGAGTCTGTGATGCTGGGTCACAAGCTGGTTGAAAATTCCATCAGAAGCAGCTAGGACTGGCATATTTGGAGCAGTTTGTAGTCTTCAGTTGATTGAAAATCTGCTGGGACAGATATAGGCTAGGTACAGAGGGTACAGTTAAGAAGTTTAGGCAATTTTAAAAATCTTAGATATACATTTGAAAATATCAGACCCATGGTCTTGTTATTTGTGGAATGGGATGCAGGTTCCAAGACCAGGGAAATGGGGGGCCCATCCTCATGGTTAGGCAGTAGGAGGGGAAACATAGGCTGTTGATTTACAGGAGTATATACTGCAGTCTGTTTGACCTGGGGCAAGTGGATATAAGTCAATTTCTGAAGCATACAAGACTTTTAAAATTTTACAAAATAGAGATAAAAGTTTCAGACACATCAGTATTACTACTATTTGCACTGAAATCTACATTGTAGAAGAAACAATGGACTCACGTGTTTGAGTTTTAACAAAAGTTTAAGGCACCCCAAAATAATTCTTATCTAAAAGCATGAACACACTTTCCAGAAAGCTGTATATGTAGATTGGACAAAGATGTTTTTAGCATGATCGAGAAGCACTTTTAAGTCTATACTTAGAAGACAACCAAAGACAATTTAAAAATTTGAGCTTGTGGCTATGACAATAGAAGTCTATGCTTTATTAAGCACAGACTTTATTAATTTATTAGGCTTTACCAGGGTTAGATTAATAGCACATCATAACTCCACTGACTAATATTAATACAATAAATTTCTGAAGTTTTAATATAACAATAACATAGAGAGGGAAAACACTTTCATTTTTCATATACTCTAAACCAATTCCTTGGACCATTACAAATTGCATGTACACACTTTAAAACACTTTCACAGACCATCACAACTTACTTAAGTTGTCACATTCTCTGACCCTTACAACTTGTTTTTACAGACCCTTAAATTACTTTCTTAGACCATTTGTTAACTTACATAAACTTTAAACTTTAAGATTATTGAGAGCAGTCATTGCAAAGCAAGTTTCTTTAACACAGTTATATTGAAAACTGTTTTGTAAATTTATATTTTTCATCTTGTAGCCTGCCGTCAAGTTGAATGAACTGTATCTGTGTCTACCTTTCTCAGAAGGAGACCTAGTAGCGCTACAAAAGTGGGGTGTGAGGTTTGGCAGCTGCAGCCTTGGGGGAAGAGCTGTTTTGTTTGTTAACATAATGTTATAGTTCTCAGAAGATTAGAACTATAGAGATCGCAGAAAGATAAATTATAGCAGGAATAATAATCCAAATGAGCTATTTATCAATTAAAATGACAGAGATTCACCAACTTCTTAGATTGTTAATCCAGACACATGTAGTTTCAAGGACTTTATTGGGAGGCAGAAGTAGTAAGTTTTCAGTCTTCACATAGGACAGCATAACATCTTCAGCTGCTGCACAGGACATCAGCCTTTGGCTGTCAGACCCAGAAGGTCTGAGAGATTTCTTGTGGAGGAGGAACTTGGAAAAACTAACCTACTTTGACAAGGCAGAGTAGTACAGTTATGCCAAAACTGTCCATACTGTGACCAGGGTTCTGACAAAGGGTGAAAAATGAGGCAGTTCTTCCAGTGGGTAGTGTTAACATTATTTAGGTAGTATTGTCTCTTCCCTATTGTCTCCTTAAAGACCTTAGGGTTGTTTTCAGGAGCTAGTGTTTCTGTCTATTGTGGGAAGCTCTTTCATTAAGTACTTTAAACACCCAATTCAGAAGATAACTAAGGATTTTAAGGACCACTGTTTATTAAGCATATCTGATTTTAAACAAATTTGACTTGCTTTTACTTAAAGTTTAATATTTTTTCACCTATTTTAATCTTTATTTTTTTGAAAAATTTTTATTATATATTTTCTTTATTTACATTTCAAATATTATCCCCTTTCCAAGTTTCCCCTCCAAAAACTCCCTATCCCTTCCCCCCTGCTTCTATGAGGGTGTTCCCCCACCCACCCACCCACCCACTCACCCACTCCTCCTTTCCTGGCCTGGCATTCCCCTACACTGGGGCATTGAGTCTTCACAGGACCAGGGGTGTCTCCTCTTATTGATGTCTGACAAGGCCAGCCTCTTCTACATATATAACTGGAGCCATGGGTCACTCCATGTGTACTCTTTGGTTGGTGGTTTAGTCCCTGGGAGCTCTGGGGTGTCTGGCTGGTTGATGTTGTTCCTCCTATGGGGTTGCAATCCTTTACAGCTCCTTCAGTCCTTTCTGTTAATCTTGAAAAACATGTACAGTATGCTGAATAAATCTTGACATTGTAATGAATTACATTTACATTTAGCATGATTAAGACAATAGTTCTGAGCACATTAAAAGTTTTGATCATGTATAAGGTGACTGTACTGGCTAGTTTTGTGTGTCAACTTGACACAAGCTGAAGTTATCACAGAGAAAGGAGTTTCAGTTGAGAAAATGCCTCCATGAGATCCAGCGGTAAGGCATTTTCTCAATTATTGATCAAGGGGGGAGGGCCTCTTGTGAAAGATACCATCTGTGGGCTGGTGGTCTTGGGCTCAATAAGAAAGCCAGCTGAGCAAGCCAGGAGAAGCAAGCAAGCAAGCCAGTAAGCAGCATTCCTCCATGGTTTCTGCATCAGCTCCTGCTCCTTGACCTGCTTGAGTTCCAGTCCTGACTTCCTTTTGTGATGAACAGCAATTGGAAGTCTAAGCCAAATAAACACTTTCCTCCCCAACTTGCTTCTTGGTCATGATGTTTGTGCAGGAATAGAAATCCTGACTAAAACAGTCACTGAGCATCAACTTAGATGTCTTAATTACTTTTAACAGTTTTCAAGAATTTAGTAGTTTCCATAAGATTTGGATTTTTGTAGCTTTTTCCCTATTAAGTTTGAACTTTAAAAATTTGAGTCAAAGATTTAATTGAAGACTTTGCCATCACAGCAGAATGTTAAACCATAAATGGAATCTATAGAGTAACTGGGACTTTTCTAGACTATAAGTACAGTTAGAATAGAGGCTGGAAACCTAGCTTTTCGGGTGCTGTCATAGTACACCACTATAGAATATCACAATTTCTTGTATGACCCAGTTTACCCAAATAGTTACAGCTTAGCAAAGTAAGGAAACACAAAGAGGTTAAACAAATATTTTCAATTCAGTGACTTTTAACATGATTACACTTTAGGAATTTATAAAACTAATTTGTCAAATATGCTTTATTCATCAGACAGTTGTTTTTTACCTAACAATGTTTAGAAGCCTGGTGTTGATCAGTTAGCAAGGAGAGAAGCAGTTGTTCCTACAGCTCTCAGTCAGTTAACCTGAATATCCCTTAATAAATTTAGACATTTATCTAGATTCCCATATAACATTATTTGCTGGCCCTTCCTTTTTCTATAATTATTTCCAATTCATTGCTTCATTTTCATTATTTGTTGATATATACTTAACATGATATATACATATATGTACATATGAATAAAATATATGTTTTCTATATGCTCAATTATAAAAACTGCCTGCTCAGTCTGTATAATTACTTGTACATATTTTTTAGGACTGACAATTTGGAATTAGAATACAAACTGTGCTCTTCCCTGTAGAAAATGATTTCTTTCACTCTCTGCTTTTTCTAGTTTGTAGAAGGAACAGAAAGCCTCTGTTGCCAGGGCAGTGACCACTGTAGGGTCGCTCAGCCATGGTATATTTCCCACTAATAAATAAGAGCATTCTCATCTCTTATCTATGAATATTTTGAGGTTAAAATAGTGAGAATATTACAAAAATTCTCTGTAGGTAAAAGTGTAGGATGTAACTGAGCAGGAGTTGTTACCACAAATATATTTACCTAAAACTCAAACTCTACATCTAATACAAAGGGAACATCAGCAATGAGGACTTTAAAATGTAAGAGCCTGAAGACCAGGCTGCCTGATGCTTAATATTGTTTTCTGCACATAACTGAGAAATGACATCCATGAAATCTCAATGATATGTCAATGTCAACATAAACAATAACCGAACAATAAAACAGAAATTGAAATGCCCATGTGGAAGCAGGAAATATCACAAAGCCCTAACTGTAGCTGAAGAAACACAGGGAGTCAATGGAATGCTGAGAGTGAAGAATAAATCTTTTCCAGGGATAATGCTTTGGTATGTTATCCAGTTTCAAGTGAACATCTCTGAGCACATGTACCTAGTACCAACAATAAGAGGATTCAGTAAGGCAGGTGTATAAAAGTAATATTTAAGACAAATTATGAATTTGAGACAAAGATAGGAAGATACAGGGGGAGTTGAAGGTGATGGTGATATAGAAATAATGTAAATATTATGCTCATATAGAAAACCATAAAAATTTTAAATTAAAAATAATATTATTAAGGGTTGGACCTTGTGAGTTTTCCCATTCCTCTTTTGCATGGCAATTGGTGTTGTCATTGTTCTGTCAGACACAGGCAGCCATATTTGAGCTGATACTATAAATAGAGTTTCCCTGACTTTTCTAGGAGTCTTAGTCTCACATCTGACTTCTTAGTCCTCTTACTCTTATAATCTTCCAGACCCCCTTTCAAGCTGTTCACTAAGCCTTCAGTGCAGGATATGTTACAGACACATCTATTGGGCTGGACTCCCCACAATCATTTGATATCTGTTTTATAATGAGTTTCTTTGTTCTGTAACAGTCTCTTATCTCCAAAGAGCAGCTTCTTTGGGGTTTGGTGAGAGCTTCACTTATCTGTTGGTGAAAGGATAAGATTTAGAAAGATGTTTGGAATTATGTTGATCTAATAACATGTCAGTAGCAAATTCTCCTCTAAGATGCATAACCTGGTTACCTGGTTGAGTTTCTAACATCAGGCAATATAGGCTTCCTGATGATCAGGCTGCTGAGAGAGGGAAAAATAATCTCTCTTGGGAATGAGCCTTGTAATTTGTTATCCAAATCAAAGTGGTCAGCATTGAAATCATACACCCAATAAGCAACACTAAGTGAACTCAGCAGGTTTTGTTTACTTAGTGTAAACAAAGTAAAACATAGTTACATTTATGCTCTTAAATATAACTAACAACAAAAATCAAAGTGAAACAGACAGGTGGTCAGTTTGAAATGGAGTGGAAAAGCGTTGTAGAGGTTGGAAAGAATGAGAAGAGAGGGTAGTGATGTAATTTTATTTTAATAAAAGTAAAATATTCTGGGAGAATGTGACATAAAATACAAAATTAATGATAAATGAGAATAGTGAGTTCAGCTTCCCCATGCATCTCAATAGTAGCTGTTAGAAGAGTGCTAAGCAGGAGACTTGCTTCTCTAGTTCACCTGACCTCAAATCAATGAAACTGTGCTGAATGAAATCAACATGTTTGCACATGATTTCAATAGCATGATGGGAAGTCTTGGATGACATTGTATCTGTGGCTCCTGAGTAATGTGTCAATGTAATCTGTTTTCCACACTGTTTACCATGCTTGGGATTCATTCTCTAGTGGCTTCTCCACTGAATTCTAATTTTCTAAGAGGTTCACATTCTTTAACTTGCCCATACTTTTCATCCAGTTTCTAGAATACAACAAATATTCAACACATATTTTTGAAAGGAATAAATGAATGAATGAATGATTTTCTCATACCTGGGTGTGAGAAAACACCCAGGGTTTGTTATTTGGCTATACTGGATAACTTGTCTAATCAGGACTTTCCAACTCAGCCTAGCTTAGATTCTCCTTTTTGTCCTTAAAAAGCCAACTCTTGCAAAAAAAAAAATAATAATCATTGGATGTTTACTGCCTGCTTTAGCCTGTTCCAGAGGCAGCACTCACTCTCTGTATTGCCTTTTAGGATAATAACTCTCCTTTGGGCCAAGAATTTGGGTATGTTCTGTAGGAAGTCTGAGGTGTATCTCTCCTCTTACATTGGTATTGTGACTTGGATCATAACCTGGATGGGTCTCAAAGATCCCCCCCAATCAAATTTTCACATGCACAGGAGACCCCTGTACCTGCTCCCTTCATCCAACGGTGCTTAATTGGTGCCCTTTCCCAAGTTTTCCTGTCTTAAACATTCCCCAAGACATAAAGTAATGACTGTTGAGTGCCCCAAATCCCTGCTCTTTTTTTTGGGTGTGGGGAGAATGCACTCCACCATGGCCTTCAACTGACACCATAGATTCCCTGGGATAGATAATAGGCACATTCCATTCAGTTCAGTTTATTTGCCACTTGTCCTTTCACTTTTTGGCGGTCTCTTCACTGGAATCTAGAGACTATTCCAAGCAGTCCAAAAATCCTGTCAATGGGTACTGTATTTCTCCTCAGTCTATTGCATCCCTCTCTTCATGACAGAGATTGGTTGGCAACCCCTCCCTTCCAGAGACCACTCTATTGGCCATTTGAGACACCAGAGGATTCTCTGGGTTCTCTACCTTGTTTATGGCCCATCACTAGGAAAGGTTCTCTCCATTTTGACTGAAATCTCCAATTCACACACGACATGATTGATGCATCCTAACACTCAAAAATGGTCCATATTCTTCCTAGATATCAAACAAAATGGCAACTTAATAATTATTCTGGCACAAGAACTGAAGGAAGAAAAGATATTTCCTTCCCAGACTCCCCACTCCAGAGACATTTGTGCCTCGCTTGGTCCCCCACTGCTTCTAATCTCTAAGTCAAAGTTGAGCTTTCCTTACCCTTTCTATTGCCTGTTGTCCATTAAAACCTCTCCCACAGCATCACAGGAATACCATAACTGACTGGTAGCTAAGAACTCTGGGCCAATCCTGCTGCCTTTCTAATACCCCATTCTACCTTTTACCAGCTATCAAAACTTGTTACTTGGGCATACTGGCTAACCTGCATAATCAGAATGCACAAACTAACCCTAGGACAGTTTTCTCTTTTTTCCTCCTTAAAACTCACTCCTGCAAAAACAACAGCTGTATCCTGTCTACTCTTGCCCAATTCAGAGGCTGTACGCTCTCTCCCTTAGTTGCCCCCCACCAGGAAAATAAATGTCCATTATGCTGAGAATTTGGTGTTTGGGTGTGTTCTATACTGACTCCAAGGGGCTTCCCTTCTTTTATAGTTTATATACCCAGTGTCACTCCATTGGACAAAACTGATTTTTCCTCTTCCAACAGGTATAAGTAACTTTACTCTTATGGCTAGGTTTTCATTTGTTCATTAATTCATTATAAAAAAAATATAATATGATGAAAAATAATATCACTTTGGAGTTGGACAAGATACACCTAAAGAAGGATTAGAACACAAGAGAAGGCACAATAACCAGAGACCCATCCATTGATTCACTCAGGATCCTATTCAACCATTAAACTGGAAGACAATCTATATATGGAAGTTTTGGAACAGATCTGTGCAGGTTCTACATATGTTGCTTCAGTCTCTGCTAGTTTACATGCACTTTCCTCACATTGATTTAGAGGGATGTACCAGGCCCACACACATGAGTTTGACAGTCCGCTGAGGAGGCAGTGGGGATTAATGATAGGAAAAGCATAAAGAAGACACAGATACAAGGAATAGATTCAGGAAGGCTGTCAAGTGAGAGTACTCCATCAGTGAATTAAATCAGTACAGACTTTTTATACCCCACAGTGCTGTGGGAAACAAAATCACAAGCTAGCAAAAACAATGGCTGATGTACATATATCTGTTCCCTTCTGGAGTCCCTGTTCCCTCCACCATGATTAATAGAACATTCAGTTTCTTGTCTTGAGCCTCAAGTGTATCTCCTTTTATCATTCCATGTGTGAGCAGACCAGGAAATTCTCCAGCAGACCATGACCTGCCCTGACTCTGCCTGCTTAACAAGCTTTCACAGAAGCTGACAAAATGGCTCCCAACAGATGGCCTTGTTATTTTGGTGTTCTTCCCCTCTGGCACTTGTATTCTTTCTGCCTCTTCTTCTACAGGGATCTCTGAGCTTTGACAAGAGGAATTTGATAGAGACAAGGTCTCTCACTCTGTGTTATGTCAGTCTGTGGGTCTACATATTGGTTCTCATCTGCTACAGGAGGAAGCTTCTCTGAAGATAGCTGATCTAAGATAGTCACAGGTATCAATTTATCAATAAATTTTTGGTCTTTATTTTTAATAAACAGTATTATTTGGTTTTACCCTAGGTTTCTGGATTGTGACACCCAAGCAATGTCTGATATGGCTTCCATCTCCTGAACTGTGCTGTAAGTAAAACCCAGACATTAGTTGGCTACTCCCACAAACTTTGCGCCACCACTGCTCTAGCATAGTTTTATGCAGTAGAACATTGTAAATCAAAGGTTTTGTGTTTCTGTTTTGCTTGGTACCCTGAATAGTACCTTCTTCTACCAAAGACATTACACACAGGAGTGAGGGTTCAATGTAGTTATGAGACCAACCTCTCCAAGGTCAATGAGTTGTTTCAGTTTTGTCTTCAGCAATAAGGCCTTACTATCAGTTTGTGTAGAGCACCATATAATCTTTGCAAAAGCTTGAATCATTTTGGGATTTCCATGCAGCCCCATTGGCCAATAATTAAGATGTATGTAACCTAGGCTTGGTAACGCAAGCTTCCACTGGGAATAAGAGAAGACCAGCTGGGACTCAATCTCCATCATTATTTGAAGTTTGCTAGACTCACTTTTATATATTTTAGCAAGTTTCCATTTCACTAGGTTTCCATACGACTCCTCAAATGCTGCTTAATTCCAGTTGCCTCTCCTGCATTCCAAGAATAAACTTCCTCTCCTCTCACACTCCCCACCTGATCTTCTCCATGCAGTTTATCTTCTTCCCAGTTCACCCATACAATCTTTTTTATTTCCCCTACCAGGAATATCCACGTGTCCTTTCTAGTCCATTTCTGCAGACCTAACCTTTTTATGTCTTTGGGGCATAGTTTGGTTATCATTTATTTAATGGTTAATAGGCACATATAAAATAAATGATATTTTGAGTATAAGTTATCTCACTTAGGATGATATTTTCTACTTCCATGGCAGAAGCCAAGCAGGAAAGTATATGTTAAGCACTGAACTTCTTGGAGATTGCCCACCATCTTGCATGACTGTGATTGGTGAGCTCTGAAAAGGCATGGATCCCAGGGATTTTATCCACAAATATCAGTACAAACAAATTTTTAACAAAATATGACAAAAATAGTTGTTGCCATTATAATCCTTTTTTCTGAAAGAGGTCATAGCTGGTTTTTACAATCACTTTTTTCTACTGCCCATTCTGCATTTCCTCCTCTTCAGCAAGAATCTCTACAGGTCTTGGCTCTTGTCCTGGAGGAGAGACTCTTACTCTACTCTTTTCAAGTCTGTATCCTTTGCCATCCTGCCTAGGTTAGGGAGTTGCAGTTTCCTTTTAACTTTAGGACATTGTAATGGCAAGATATGCCATAAAAACAAACAAACAAACAAACAAAAAACTCCTGTACTTCACTCATATTCATTCTTACCTCTATTACATTATGGAGAAGCAATTCATATTCCCCATGGTAAAATGATCCTATCACCCCTTTGAACACTGTTATTTCTTTCTTTCTCTGTTGGTTTATGTGCATTAAAAGGCCAAAGTAGTCCTGGAGTAGGAAAAATAAGCTTCCAATTCAGTGGAATATTTGTTATGGCTCCTAGATTAAATATTCTGCCCTCTCCTGGAACCAAACTTCTAGGCCACCGGAACATGAGATTACAGAAACAGGATGCAAAATTTTTCCTCTACGAGAAACCTTACCATATACTGGATACTGATTCAAAGTATATACCACCTTCTGGAGAACTCTGTTCCAGCGCTCTAGGCTGCTTCCACTAAATTGGTGCTGTAGCTGTTGTCAAAAGTCCTTTCCATTTTTGTCAGTCTAGCTGATTCATGATGGTGGAAAACATGGTAAGACCAATAGATTCCATGATTGTATGTTCCCTTTTGCACTACTCTAGCTGAGAAGTGAGTTTTGTAGTCATAAGAAATATTGTGTGGAGTAATATGATGGTAAATATGTCTTTGTATAAGTCTGAAGATGATGATTTTGGCAGAAACATTACAGGCAGGAAAAGCAAATACAAAACCGAAATAAGTATCTACTTCAGTAAAGACAAAGCATTATCATTTTCATGAAGGAAGTGTTCCAAGTTAGTCAACCTGCCACCAGGTCACTAGCTGGTCACTGCTGGGAATGATGATATATATGGGGCTCAATGTTGGTCTCTTTTGTTGGCAGTACTGGCACTCAGCAACAGCTTTGGCATAGTCAGCCTTATTGGCTATGTTGTCAAGTTTATGCATCTACATCTCTGCAACCCTGGCCCCATTGTTCATGAGGCCAGGAATATCTGGGAAAAGAGGCTTACTGTCCACAGAATGAGTCATCCTATGTAACTGATTATTTAACTCTGCCTCAACTGAAGTCACAATTTAATGATCATGTACATGGGGAACAAGTATCTTTACATCCTTTGCCCATTCAGAGAAATATACCCATATTCCTGTGCTACAGATGTCTTTATCAACAATTTTCTGAGTCCTTGTTCATTCAGCCAATCAACTGGCTACAGCCCATGAGTCAGTGACCAACTGCACATCTGTTGTGGCTAGCCCTGGGGTTGCTTATATTTTGATGCTAATTCCACTCTCTTGGGAGAGGCTGCAGTCTAGGAATGAGTCATGTACTCAAGTGACTTCTTGTGAACCATTCCCTAATAAATAAAGGAGCCAATCACTGGGTGAGTAGGCAGGACTTCTAGGTTGGGTGGAGGAAGAGAGGAAGCAGGAAAGAGTTTGGTCCTTTTGGATAGGGATAGTGTGAGGACTAGATGTAGCTACTAGTGTCTCCCAATTTCAATGGCGGATCTGTTAGGATTCAACTCCAGAGGATTTAGATTTAATAAGGTTTACAAGATTAGGTTTTAGTTGTTGCACCTAGTGATTGAATTACTGTTGTTTCTGAACTAAGTTTGTGTTGTATTTTCCTTCACACAGCAGCTCATCTTGGTTCAAGAGAGAAAGGTACTGTGACAAAGTGTGGGTTTTCCTGATGTGCACCACAAAGGCCATGGGGAATGTGAAGCATGGGGCTGGCATGGTAGCAACCTGCCAGTGGGAACTTAGCAAGCTGGGTGGAGAGGTTTTGTAGTTCTAGGCAGAGAGTCTCCAGAAGATAAAACAGATCAGCCATTGCCTGCCAGTGCATAGCTGCCTAGACCACCAGACTTGCCAGTCTTTTTTAATATTTCCTGCAACACACATCTGTCCATTTCTGCTTCCAAACAAAATGTATGACTACATGCCCTGTCCAAATACTACCTAATATGAAGATTTTCCCTTTGCTGGTATCTTACTGCAGCTGTCCATTTCTGAGTGGTGCCTGCATAACTTACATGACCATCAGTAAACCAAGCCCTAGTTTTTGTTTATGACTTCAGTCTATAATAGTGAACATACCATGAGGCTATAGGTGAATATTTGGCAGCATACAGTAGAATGAGTAGAAACCACAAATATTTGGGAAACTTTACATATTAGCTGCTTATGTCTTTAGGACTGGGTTAGACACAATCACACATGTACCAACTTCATATAATGAAAATATAACAATAAACTCCTGCTGTGCAATCCTACTTGTGATTCTGTGAGTCAGAGAACACTCTGCTCATGATGTGCAGCTTGGGTGCTGTAGTAACTTGGTGGCCAGTAGTTATGACTTTAATTCACAATAAGGCCCAAATAAGCCAAGATATCTTTTTTCAAAAGGAGGATAATTATCTTTATCATGGCAAATCATTTTTTGATGACTTCTTAGATTCAGTTTGCAAGTATTTTATTGAGCATTTTTAATCTATTTTCATAAAGAAAATTGGTCTACAATTCTCTCTTTGTTGGGTCTTTGTGTGCTTTGGGTATCTGGGAAACTTTGGCTATGTAAAACAAATTAGGCCATGTTTTGTTTCTCTTTTGTGAAATACTTCAAGGAGTACTATCATTTTATTTCTTTCTTATTAGATGTCTGCTGAAACCATCTAGCCATGGCTCTTGTCCTTTTACAATTAGACACTTAATGATCTGCTATTTTACTAAAGGTAAAATATAGGTCTGTTTGAATGGATTATATGATCTTGATTTAACTTTGATAGTGGGATACCTTAAGAAAATAATTTATTTCTTTTAGATTTTCCAGTTTGGTGGACTATATATTTTTAATGTCCTTATTATTCTTTGTATTTTCTCTGTGTCTGTTACTATGTCCCCCTTTTCATTCCTGATTTTGTTAATTTGGATATTTTCTTCCTTCCTTTTAGATAAATAAGGGATGGTTAATACTATTAATTTTTTTTCAAAGACCCAACTCTTGATTTTCTTGAGTTTTGTATTTTGTTTGTTTGTTCATTTGTTTTTATTATGTTTAGCCTTGAGTTTATTCCTTGTAATCTATACCTTTTGGGTATGAGTTCCTCTTTTTGTTCTACAGCTCTCAGGTATGCTTCTAAGATGTTAGTATAGGATCTCTCCTTTTTATTATTATAGTGTAGACAACTAGTGCTAAGAACTTGCATTTTATAACCACTTTCATTTTTGCCCATAAGCTTGAGTTTATTGTGTATTTATTTTTATTCAGTTGTAGAAAGTCTTTACTTCTTGCTTTATTTCTTTTTTTGACTCATTTTTCATTCAACAAAAAGTTGTTAAGTTTCCATACATTTGTAAACTTTCAGTTGTTTCTGATGTTGTCAATATTCAATTACAGTTACAATTGTTGCATGGTGGAGGCATGAAGCCACAAAAATAGAAGAATATAATATAGGAAGGGGGAATAAATGTTACTAAAGACCAACTACTTGGTGAAGGATATTATGCTAATTTGTAAGAAAAACTCCAATCTGATGATGATGTAATTGAACAATGTCATCTTGTAACTTTAACAGCCTGGGATATGATTAAGGAGCTGGTGTGGGGGGGGGACTACCTCATTTACAAAGGTAATACATGGAGCTGCTGACACATTCACTGATTTCTTTTAGGGATTGGTTTCAGCTGTAAACGGAGCTATATCACACCCTGAAACCAGACCATTAATCTAGACATTCATGGATAGAAATATTGGCCTATGAAAATGAGAACACTGAATATAAGAGAGCAATCAGAACATTGAAAGCAAAAGGAGCCCCAATAGATGAATGGATAAGAAAGACAACTGGTGTTGGTTTTCAGGAGCATCATGCCAATATCATAGGCCAAGCCATAACTAGAAGTCTTATACATCAAAATTCCTGAATGCTTTAATTATGGTGAATTTTGCCATTTCCAAAGAAATTTTAAGACTAGAAGATTCAGAGCTCTAAATAGCAAGTACATTGACTCTGGAGAATATAATATTCATAAAAGAGAACAAGCAGATCCTGGCTGCTATGAATTCCATACTAAGACTTCCATGAGATTGTAGTCACTGTGGAAAGGGCAAACATTGGTCAAAGCATTGTAAGTTGAGGAGAGACATACAAGGTATTCTCTTGCCATTGGGAAATGAAAGGAGGGGCTTGCCACCTCGAGGTTCTATAAGCCCTGTTTGGTCAGCCAGAAGATGCCAAGCAGAGAAAACAATCAAAACAGTATTTCTGATCTTATACAGGTTACAGGAGGGAGTGCAACTTTGGATCTGGTCACAGATAACTGTAGGGCTGTTGGTCTGCATCTGCCCCACCACAGGGCACAGCCATACCACTGCCAGGGTGGGTGTTAGGCTGTAGGGGAGTGTCTAGATTCAACTCTGGGGGTGGGAAAGAACAGTCCTAGGTATGGGAAAGTCAGAACTGGATCAGGGGTCCCCAGGCCTGTGACAAGGCTGGGCCATGGGGTTCTCAGACTCCTGGACATCTAGGCACTGATGGAAGATTCAGAAAAGCAGAGCACAGAGGCGGGGCCTGCAGGCTGGAGACAGTATCTAGCCTGGGGTCAGGAGGGGGTGAGAAGAAGAACCCTGCCTTGTCCAGTGGGTGATTATTCTTAGCTTGGTGGCAGCAGAATTGGTGGCATTTGTGGCTGGAATCTCAGAGAGGCCTTTTATGGGAGATTAAGCTATGGCTCTATAGGCAAAGGCTTTCTTCATGGCTTCCCATGGTGGATCTTGATGAAAAGAGGCAGACCATAGTTCTAGAAAAGTGGCAGACTATGGTTCTAAACCATTTATTGTCATGGCAAAAAATGGATGTGTAAAACCATACCCATTTCTCAAGATGGGCCTGAGTTTAAATATCTTTTGCAGGGAGGAATCTCTGGGAAGGGAAGCTTATTGGCTAAGCCCTCTGGGCCTCTAGGTACCTAATTAGCATGAAGAACTCTGTTTTGGGCCTACATGACTGTGGTCACATCTCTTTTATGTGAGAAGCATGGCACATGTTCCAAATCAGGAGTTTGGCAGGGAGGCGGGACTCACCTAAACCTCAGGCATATGCCCACAGAGTTTCTGGGTCTCAACCTGTTCAACCTTTCCAACTTCCTGGCATGGTTTTACATCCTACAGATATCAACTGGTATGTATGGTCTTTTACCCTTAGGAGCAATGGGAATAATCTTGGGAAGATGTGGGTTAATTTCTCCAGGATTTATTGTACTTCCCAGTATCATAGATGAAGATAGCAAGGAAGAAGTTAGAATCATGGGCATATATGAGAAAGTAGATACAAACTGTGGCAGGAGATAGAATTGCTCAATTGTTGTTGTTTCCTTACATCAAGGGCAAAGCCGCATTGGCAGAAAGAATAAGAGCTTTTGAAAGTACTAGAAAACATGTATTTTTGTAAGCAGTATAAACAATGGTTAATGACCCAAATGAATGGTGCAAATGAATGGTGTTGACATAGAAGGTTTGTTAGTGACAGGAGCTGATGCTAGTATCCATTCCCAAATGTCTTGCAATCCAGATTGGCCACTTAAGATTTACACACAGTTTATAGGAAATGGTAAATTATCAGGAATGAGACAATGTATTTGATGGATTAAGTGTGTGGGACCTGGAGGGCAAGCAAGGAAGTGAAACCTTATGAGGCTGACATAGCCATAAATTTATGGAGAAGTGATCTTTTACAACAATGGTGTGTATGCAAATTAATATTCTTGCAGTTCCAGGGACATCAAATGAGGAAATTAAATGTGATATGGTAGATCTTCTTGGGAAAGGTATTGATATGAGTGATTGAGAAAAATCACAAGCTGTGTCCATAGTCCCAAAACAGTACATCACAGGGATCATATTTCTAAATTCAATAAAGGGAACTCTGATGACATTCCAACAGCCTTGCACCTAAAGTAGTTATCAAATAGACCTTTATGGCAAAACCAGTAGCTCATAACAGGCACTTGAACAACTGGCAAAAAGGCAGATGGAGGCTCAATATGGAGAAGAGTCTACTAGCTCATAGAATTCCCCTGTGTTTGTTATAAAAAAGAAATTAAGAAAATGGAAGATGAAATGGATTTAAGAGCAGTTAACAAAGCAATTCAACCAATGGGCACTTTATAGCCTGGACTTCCTTTAGCATCTTTGTTACTGAGATTATGACCTATAATAACAATTGACTTGAAAGATTTTTTTTACAATACCCTTGCATAAGCAGAATAGGAAAAGGTTTGCTTTTTTTGTACCTACTCTGAATAATAGTCATCCACTAAAGAGATCCCACTTGAAGGTACTTTCACAGAGAATGTTAAGAAGTCCGACTTTGTGTCAGAATTTTGTGCAACTACCATTATAAGTGATTTGTAAGCAAGTTCCTCAGTCTATCATTTATCGTGATATGGAAGACATATCTTCTTTTGCCTGATTTTGATAAAGATGTTTTAGAGAATATGTTTAAGGTAACACAAAGAATTTTGCAGTGCTGCAATGCTGGGGGTTACAGATTGTTCCAGTAAAAATTCAAAGATGAGATTCATTTCGTTTATGTGTGTGTGTGTGTGTGTGTGTGTGTGTGTGTGTGTGATCCATAGGGACCAACTGAAAGCACTTCATAGTTTTCAAAATTAATGGAAGATATTAACTGGCTGAGAACTATAATTGGATTAAGTATATATGTGTAAGTAATTTGTTTCAAACATTACAAGGAGATTCAAATTTAAACAGTTCAATATGTCTAACAGCTGAAGCAGAAAAAGAATTAACTTGTGTAGAACAAAAACTACAAAAGGCATATGTGGATTGAATTGCTCCTAAACTTGCTTGTAGTTTTGTCATTTTGCCTTCAACTCATTCTCTTAGTGGGTTCATTATGCAAAGGGAAGATAGTATTATGGAATGGATTTTCTTAGTTCATAAACAAAGTAAAAAATTGAAGATATGTATAGACAAAATTTCTGAATGAATTATCAAAAGTAGAACAAGACTACATCAATTGTCAGGAACAGATCTGGCTGAAATTGTAGTACCTCTTACAAATGATGAGATTATGCCATTATGGGTGATCAATGAGGATTAGCCAAAAACTTGTAGTAACTACTTAAGCAAAATTAATAACAAATATCTTAAAAGGAGTATATACAGTTTGTAAAATTTACTAGTTTGATTTTTCCATTTATTTTAAAGAGAACTCCAATTCCAAATAAGCTAACATTTTATAATGATGCAAACAGGATGGGGATGGCAGGGTATAAATCAGACAAAATAAGCAAGGTTCTCAAAAGTCCACATACTTGAGTTCAAAAGTCAGGATTATATGCAATCCTTATAGTATTATTAGATTACCCTGAATATCTTAATATAATTACTTATTCTTTATATGCAAAAAGAGTTGTTTTGCATATAGAGCCTGCTGAATTTGTACCTGGTAACTCAGAAATATCATTGTAATTTATACAATTGTCAACAGAAGTAGAAATCATCCATTATTTATTACTCATATTCAGTCTCATACAGGTTTTCCGAGTCCATTAGCTCAAGGAAATAACAAAATTGATCAATTACTAATAGGAAATATGTTAGAAGCTTCAAAATCTCATGAGAACCATCATAGGGAAAGTTTTAGAGAAAAAAAAAGAATATTACTTGGCAACAAGCCAAAGACATAATTAAAAAAAAAAAAGTCCTACATGTACTCTATGTAACCAAATACTGTTACCTGCTGGTAGTAACCCTTGGGGTATCAACAAAATGACTTCTGGCGAATGGATGTTTTTCATTTTGCAGAATTTAGAAAACAAAGGAATATCCACCGTACTATTGACATGTACTCAGGGTTTAAATGTGCATCTGTGTTAAGTTCTTAAAAGGCTGATTGCATAACTATACAGATAATGGAAACAATGGCAATTGTGGGGATACCTGCACAAATTAAAACTGATAGTGCTCCCACATATATATTCATTATGATGAAACAATTATTTGCATATTACAATATAAAGCATTTTACTGGTATACCACACAATCTGACAAGACAAGCAGTTATAGACAGAACCAATTGTATATTAATGACATGCTTATTAAAAAGAGAGAGAAAAACCCCCAGGCCCAAGCAAGAATGCCTGAATCTCACTTAGAAGGGAAATAAAATAGTTTTAGGAGGCAGAGAGAGAGAGGGAACTTGGAAGGAAGGGGAGGGGAATAGGGCAGCAGGATCAGGTGCAGGAGAGACAGGAGAAAGGACCAGAGGGCCAGGAGAATGAATGAAAATCTGTAGCTGCCCAGGGTAATGGAGAAGGGGAGAATCTCCAGGCAGTCCCTGAGTTAATGTTAACAGTGTTTATTTAGTCTCTTCATTTGGTTTTGCTGTAAGATAATTAATTTATTGTTTTTTTCTTGGGTGTAATTACCTTTCCTGTTTTGGAGTTTTCCTTCTCCCATCCTTTCAAGGGCTGGATTTGTAGAAAGATGTTGTTTAAACTTGTGTTTGTCTTGAAATATCTTGTTTTCTCCATCATTGTGATTGAGGGTTTTGCTGGGTATAGTAGTCTGGGCTGGCATCTGTGGCTTTTGCATTACGTTTGTTCAGGATCTTCTGGCTTTTAGAATCTCTTTTGAGAAGTCTGGTATAATTCTGACAGGTCTGCCTTTATATGTTACTTGGCCTTTTCCCCCTACAACTTTAAATAGTCTTTCTTTGTTCTGTATACTTAGTGTTTTAGTTATTTAGTGGGAAGATTTTCTTTTGTGGTCTATTATAATGTATATACATAGTTTCTGTCATGATACTAGTAGTCATACAGAGTACTAACTAATTCTCTAAATAAGCTCCATCTAACTTCCTGTATGTGTTTTCCAGTTTGAGTTTGAAGCAAGGAATGAGGAAAAAACTTTGTGTACCATGAACTTACTTAACAGCATGTGGTCCTCAAATCTTTGTGAGATCTGCTGAATATGGCCTTTAATAGTTTAGGTTTTTTACAACTTCTAACAGTAACCTTGTAAGCCTAGGTTTTCATGAAGATGATGGACCCTGCAATGAAGAATTCACCTGTATTGTTGGAAAGCTAACACTGAGAAAAATTGCCCCATGCCACCTCTACTGCCAAGTTCTTTGCAAATTGTTGACACCTTTGGGTTGACTATGTTCTACCTAGCCAGGATTGCCACTATGCTGACAAACCCCACCCAAAGATCAGTTTTAGACTACAAATTGCTCAGGACATTCAAATTGATGAGTTCATATGAGACTGATATGAATAGTTACAGAACAGTGACATTAAAAATACTAAATCTTAAGATGGTCAAATATAACTAAGCTGGTCATTACGGAAATAGTTATAGGGTTAATGGAGTGTCCCTTGTCCACTCTGCCATAGGGCTAGAGACACTCAGGAAGACAGGACAAGGGAAGTTTGACTGCGCTTACCCCATACCTGCCCTGGGCATGTGCTGGGCTAGGGGAAGCTGCTGGGCACTGCTCTGGGGGTAAGAGAGTGCAATCTGAGGCCTCTGGGACAGCTGGAGCTGGCTTGGGGGTCCCCAGGCCTGCATGGAAGACAGGACCATCTGTTTCTTAGACTCTTGGGCACCCAGGCACTGCTGGGAGCCTCAGAAGGGCTGACAACAGAGTGGGGGTCTGCAGGCTGTATCTAGACCAGTACCCAAGGGAAAAGGGGAGCATTTCTGGCTGGGTCCTGTAGAAATGAGAGTCCTTGGCTTGTTGGCAGGCTTGGCTTGGTGGTCATGGCTGGGAATGCTGAGAGGCCTTCCACCAGAGATTAGGCAGCTGCTCTTTAGGCAAAAACCGTTTCCACTGCTCCCCACAGCAAAGAGACAGTCCATGGTTTTAAGACATTTATTGTCGTGGTGAAGAGTAGATGAATAAAATTGTACCCCACTTCTCAGGGGTGGGCCTGAGGTTAAATACCTTTTGTAGGGAGGAGTGTCTGGGAAGGAAAGTTTAATTGGCTAAGCCTCCAGGCCTTTAAGTGCCTCATTAAAATGGAGATATGTCTTGAGGGTACACGACCT
The DNA here is from genome assembly GCA_019843965.1 of Rhynchomys soricoides. Classification (NCBI taxonomy): domain Eukaryota; kingdom Metazoa; phylum Chordata; class Mammalia; order Rodentia; family Muridae; genus Rhynchomys; species Rhynchomys soricoides. Next base: position 312,924 of record JADRCH010000545.1, on the reverse strand, counting down.
GTGGTCACGTCCTCTACCTGTGGAGGGGCTTAGGGCATTACTCTTACATGGCTGATGGCCACAAACCTATGGAGAGTTGTGGCCTCGTACCTGGAGCCTGTTGTCCAGGAGAATGGCAAAACATCTACCTTCCCCCAGGGTCGCTGAGGTTTCCAACCTTAGCTCAACCAGAAACCAGGTTGCCTTTCACAGTCCTACAAATAGCTTCATTATGATAATTATTTTTACTGTGTTATACTTAAAATCTTTTATTTTGAGAAAAATAATATTGGGATAATAGTAAAAAAGGGTAGATTATTGAAAATACTCTTATAGACCTTTATATATTGATGCAAAGCAGAGGTTGTATTTTGGTTACAACATACTATTTATCAACTCCCTTTAAGGTATTATACCTATGTAATTCTTATATTTTTGGTTGTGAGCTTAACCTTTAATGACTAAGCCATCTCTCCATGTAATTCTTAACAATGGAATGTGAAGTTTTAGTTCCTTTGAAAGTGACTATTACAAATTGTTTAGTATAATTAAGAAATGCAAGTTAATAGTCAATCAAACTTATGGTTTTATTAGGTACTAGTCTAGTTAATCACAGATGTTTTATAAGTTAATCAGATAGTAAATAGCTAGAGACAAGCAACACTTGCCTATTGAAACATACTGAAACGGATGGTCTTCAAAACAGATCTGCAGAATATGGCACTTACAGATGTTTCATTAATTTAAGTGTTCTTTTTTTTTATTGTTTTTTTTTCTTTTACAATGAGACATGTCAGCTCCTGGCAGTACCCCTATACTACATTAAAGGAGACAATTGACATTGAAGAACCTCTATATGTAGTTTGCTTCAAAAGTGTCAAAGCAAGCCATGAAGAAAAAAAAAATGTCCTTGCTTCAACTGTTGACAGTATGTAGTTGAACACATAAGGTCATGGATTGGCAAGATTAATATAGTTAAAATGGCCATCCTGCTGAAAGCAATCTACAGATTCAATGCAATCCCCATCAAAACCCCAACTCAATTCTTCATAGACTTAGAAAGAGCAATTCCCAAATTCATATGGAATAATGAAAAACACAGGATAGCAAAAACTATTCTCAACAATGAAAGGACTTCTGGGGGAATCAGCTTCCCTGACCTCAAGCTGTACTACAAAGCAGTAGTGATAAAAACTGCATGTTATGGGTACAGTGACAGGCAGGTAGATCAATGGAATAGAATTGAAGACCCAGAAATGAATCCACACACTTATGGACACTTGATCTTTGACAAAGGAGCTAAAACCATCAGGTGGAAAAACGACAGCATCTTCAACAAATGGTGCTAGTTCAACTGGCAGTCTACATGTAAAAGATTGCAAATTGATCCATTCCTATCTCCTTGTATAAAGCTCAAGTCCAAGTGGATCAAGGACCTCCACATAAAACCAGATACACTGAATCTAATAGAAGAGAAGTGGGGAAAAGTCTCAAACACATGGGCACAGGGGGAACGTTCCTGAACAGAACACCAATGACTTGTGCTCTAAGATCAAGAATCGACAGATGGGACCTTATAAAATTACAAAGCTTCAGTAAGGTAAAGGACAATGTAAATAGGACAAAATGGCAACCTACAGATTGGGAAAAGATCTTTACTAATCCTATGTCTGATATAGGGCTAATATCAAATGTATACAAAGAACTCAAGAAGCTAGACTCCAGAGATCCAAATAGCCCTATCAAAAAATGGGGAACAGAGCTAAACAGAGTATTCTCAACTGTGGAAACTTGAATGGCTGAGAAGCACCTAAAGAAATGTTCAACATCCTTACTCATCAGGGAAATATAAATCAAAACAACCCTGAGATTCCACCTCACACCATTCAGAATGGCTAAGATCAAAAACTTAGGTGACAGCAGATGTTGGCAAGGATGTGGAGAAAGAACTGATGGTGGGAATGCAAGCTGATACAACCTCTCTGGAAATCAGTTTGACAGACCCTCAGAAAAATGAACATAATACTACTTGAGGACCCAGCTATACCACTCTTGGAAATATACCCAGAAAATGCTCCAGCATGTAATAAAGACACATGTTCCACTATGTTCACAGCAGTCACATTTATAATAGACAGAAGCTGGAAACAACCCAGATGTCCCTCCACAGAGGAATAGATATAGAAAATGTGGTACATTTACACAATGGAATACTACTCAGCTATTAAAAACAATGACTTCATGAAATTTGCAGGCAAATGGATGGAACTTGAAAATATCATCCTGAGTGAAGTAACTCAGTCACAAAAGAATGATCATGGTATGTACTCACTGATAAGTGGTTATTAGCCCAAAAGTTTGAAATACCCAAGAGTCATATCACAGCAACTGTAGGGCTGAGTCTGAGGTCCCAGATGGAGGAATTGGAGAAGGGAATGAAGAAGCTGAGGGAGTTTGCAGCCCTAGGGAGGGAGCAATAGTGGCAACTGGCCTGACCCCTCTACACTCCTGGAGACAGGATCACCAACCAAAGAATACTCATGGATGGACCCATGGTGCTGGCCATATATGTGGCAGAGGAGGGTCTTGTTAGACATCAGGGGGAGCAGAGTCCCTTAGGCCTGAGGGTGTTAAATACCCCAGTATAGGAAAATGCCAAGGAGGGATGACAGGAGTGGGTAGGTGGGTGGGTGGGGGAATACCTCCATAGTGTTAGGGGTAGGGGGGAAGGAATAGTGAGGTTCTAAAGGGGAGATCTGGAAAGGGAGAAATGTTTGATATGTTATGAAAGTATGAAAAAAATGAAAAAAAAAATAAAAAATAAAACTTAAAAATAAAAAATAAATAAAATAAAGGCAATAATAATAATAATAATAATAATAATAATAATAATAATAATAAACAACAACACATAAGGTCAACTGTTGAACTCTACCAAGCAAGGTAGAGAGGTTCTTCATAATTCCTGCTTCACAAGAAAATCTGTCAGATATTCTGGGCCAGTAGGCTGAAAAGATGGATTGGATATTCTAATGTCATTGAGGACTCTTGGGTGACTGTCCCAAGCAGTCCAAGTCCAAAGATTGGGTGGCCAGCAATCTTTATCATTGATATGGTTTTGGAAGGTTTTTCCTTTGCTCTTCCTGTTTATTCAGGTAATATTTATCCTTCTCAGGTCTCTGATTTGGTTGAAGACTAGACAATTATAGACTCTCAGTTAAGTTTAAGTTGTTATAAAAAATAAAATTAAAATAGAAGAAAATGTTTTAAAGTCCATAAAGATGATTTTAGTTTGATAATTGCAAGTTATGGTATAAAGCTTTTTAGGTACAGAACTTTGAACTCACCAAGATAGGATGGATGATAGAGTACTTTCTCAAAGGCTGTCAAATACAAATGGACTGGATATTGTGAATATAATTCTTACCAGACAGTATAGAGCTTATTGATGTTAGATAAAGCATCTTTTATATAGACAAAAGAGGGAAATCTTTCAGAATATTTGAGAAGTCTTTTCCTTCTGGGAAGTCAGTGGAGTAGGATGATCAGCTAGGTGTATCCTCTCCCTCTGAGCTAGCAGGCTTTCACCACAGCATCTGGCTCCTGAGTCTTCATTTGGTAAATTGAACATTTGGGATTTTGTTTTACAAACAGCAAAGGATTGGAACTAGGTTAAGTGTAAACCTGGAATTAATTTTTGTGAGATACTTTGTTATATTTTGCTGGCATAATTATTAGTTAAGTACTAATAGAAGCTTTAATGAGCCACCTGGTTCCAAAGTCCATGTACTCCATGCCCGTGAAGTTTTACCTCAAAGAGGCGAATAGCAGTCACCACAGAGGATGTGTCATGTTGACATTTGCCTTCTCTTCTCTCTCACCATCACACAGGCTCCTGCTGTCATCCTCACCATATTTGTGTAACCATGTTCCTTAACCAGGTGGTAAAGCCAGTAGCTTTATTGTATAGAATTCCACCATAAAAGTTATGAGATGGATCTGCTTTATGAAATCTTCTTTGAAATTCAGCTTCAAAAATTTTTGTGCTTAAAAGGTAAGTGTGAGATTCATGGATCTTCAGATGAATATTTATTGGCTTGAAAGAATTTGAAACCAACAGAACTAGTTTGTTAGTGTTAGCTCCTGACTCCTATGGAAAGCTTATCTAGACAAGATAATCGAAGCCTGTTACATCTGGACCATTCATTCCAGGATTCTCAAGGCAATGTGAATGGTCTGTGGCAAATCCATTGCCAAGTTTGTGCAACTGAAACTATGAAATTATAAGGGAAAGCCAATATTTGGTTAAATTATATTCACACTTCTATAGTCACTGTTCATCTACACAGGTGGCTGATGGATCCAGGAAAAGAATAGAGGGTCACAGTTATAGACCAAAGTCAGCCAGCTAGTATGTCAGTCAGAGATCTAGACTTTTAGGGCTCAATACAGAGGCAAAATGGAGCAAAACCCAATAGGTGTGTTTGCATGTTTGGGTAACCTTTTTATGCACTATGCAAAGATTGTCTTTGTATTATTCAAATGTTGATTTCTGCAGAGTTACGTACTGGCTGGAATTTGGTTTTGGTATTTTTATGGGTCATCACTTGCACAGTATTTTGTAAACATATACCTCCGTCACCTTTTGATTGGTTTAATAAAGATCTGACAGCCAATGGCTGAGGCTGGAGAGGAAAGTCAGTACTTCCAGGCAGAGATAAGAACTGTGGGAAGAAACAAAGAGGGAAGATTCACAGGTGTGTCATGGAAGAGGTCTGGTGTGCTAGACTGAGATCGAGGTGATGGTCACATGGCATATGTTGACAGTAACTAGCAGGTTAATTAAGTCAGAGCCAGCTTGAATGTAGCCTTACTATATTGCCTATGATTATAAAATAATAATAAGTCTCCATGTAATTATTCAGAAGCTGGCAGGTCCAAGACAGTCAGGTGATATTTGGTGTTCAATGTAAGGTCATATTTGTCCAAATTGAGAACAATAGATTTGGGTATTAGGCAAAAAATGTCTGGTGGAAAGCTGGGAAAACATTTCCCTAGCAGTCACACGCTTCTCTGAAAAGCTTGGATGCTATTTGACCGGAGGAGGGGCTCCTTTAAGGGCTCCCATGAAGCACTGAGGCTTGGGAAGCCTGTTACTCTGTGAGCAAAGGTCTGAGGCAGGGAGTGGCCCAGCCCAGCATTGCAGTGGGTGGGGGAGGGAGCATGTTTATCCTCAGAGCCAGGATTTGTGGAGTGCCCTGAGCAGTGCCCAGCAGCTGGCTCCACCCAGGCCATTAGCGCAAGCCTAGCCACCACTGCCGTAAGCCAGCCCCTTCCAGTGCCCTACTGCTGGTTAAAGAGGCTAAGCCTGACAGAGGCCCCATCTTCTGCACTCTGTGGCCCAAGGGAAACCCTTCCCAGAATGTCACTGCAGTCTTTGGGTCAGGTCCTGACACTCACAGAAAGCAGACTCTCAACCACTGCCCTTGCCCATTGCTGCTGCGGGTCCCCCACTTTCCCAGAGCTAAGGAAGGTGGGGGCACCTGCTGGGGTTGCCCAAAGCCTGCAGCCATGAAGAGTGGCAGAAGACTATTGGAGTGAGGTAGCCAACAGAGACTGCAGCAGAAGGCAGAAAGGTGGACTGACTCTAGGGGGCTGAGCCACCTGCCATAGTCATATGCTATCCAGGTCCAGACTGAGAAACTGAAGTCCAGAGCACAGACACTGATGAGGTAGTGTATGTTTGAATTGTGCTTATGTGTTGAAGAAACAAAAGAAACTGGGTTTGAAAATAATAATGTGAAGTTTCTGAAGGAAAGAGCAAGAGATTAAAAAGAAAATATTTTGTGTTAAAAAAAGTGGAGCATACAATGACAGAGGGTACTTGTACTCCATTCAATTTTGTTTTGATTATCAGCATAGAAATAATTAGTTTTGGTAATGATTGTAATTTTATATATTCTCCTTAATAGAGGCCAGAATAAAGTAGACATAGATAAGAAAAGCATTGAAAAATCCATTCTAAATTGCAATCAACAGAGCAAAAATTAGAGAAACAATTGAATCATAATCTTTAGATGAATCCAATCTAAAGCCTACAGAGCTACCTTGTGATGAGACTGCAAAAAATGGCAGTCCAAGTCCACTAGAAAACCTACATTTTTTTCCAGCTACAATATTTTTTTCTAGTTCCAACTGAGAGAAATCAACAAGGTTATCAAGAATTTGAGTGGCAGCCCATAGATACACTAGACGTAAAGTGATTTAAAGAGACCATAATGACCTATGGCTTATATTTGCCCTGTGTAAGGCAGAAACTTAATAAATGGGCCACATAAAATTGTGTAATCCCAAAAGATTGAAGATATTTGATGACCCATCATAGATTCTGACCCTCAACTAGAATGACTAGCATGGTAGAAAAATGAGGCTTCAGTTATGGAGTGAGAAAATAGGACTGGAGGCACTAATATTGTCAAGGATCACTTATGAGGTGAAGGTCCATATTCTGAATTAAGAGTACAGATTATTTTGATGATGTCATTCTCAAACAATACTGTACTATAGTCTTAATTGCTTGGGACAAGGTTGAAAACCAGGGATGATCTGAATCATCTACAGTGATAACCCAGGTTTCAAATGAATCTTTCACTGACTTTTTACAAAGATTAACTTCAGCTCTAAATAGAGAAATATTAGATTTAAATGTTAGAGAATTTTAAATTGAATCTCTAGCCTTTGAAAATGGTAATGTTGAATGCAAAAAGGCTATTAGACCTATATGTGCAAGATCTTCACCTATTCATGAATGGATTAGAACTACAGCATATAGTGAATATAATGCTCACTATTCAGTTGTGGTTAAACAATTACAGAAGATATAAAACACAAAATGTCCATTGCTGTGATTGCCAAAGGTCAGGTTATTTCCTGAAGGACTATGGACAAACAGTTCCTAAAAATAATTTTTTTTGTAAGGCTAATCCAGAGAGAAAGTTTCCTGTGATATGTAGATGTGGGAGGAACAGACACAGTGCTTATGAATGTAGGTCATCTAGAAATACTTGAGGCAATTCTGTACTGTCAGAAAACTGACTAAGGAACCTTGCTCAGGGCTGAGCAAAAACCAACCAGCATGAGCCATTTGTTTTTTGTTAGCCAAGGAAAAAACTGTTCTTGAAAGCAACTAGAAAAACGAAACTATGATAGGACAAATGACACTGCTGAAAACTTAAACCATTTAACAGAGATAGAGCAGCTACTATAGGTAGAACAAATAATTCTAAAGATTCCACAAAACAGAGATTTTGCGAAATACTAGATAGGAGAGAAGGAAAGAGGAGAGAAAGAGAAAGAAAGTGAGCTGTGAATCTAAACTTCTTTACTTTGTTTCTTCCCTGTTCAAGAAAATTAACTTGTGATCAACCCCTAAATGATGAAAAATATCCATTACTGAACAAATGGCCGAAAATCACCCTCCCTACCAACTTGGGAATAGGAGCATTGCGTTCTTAAAATTGCTTCCAGCTGTTTGAAGGTGATTGCATCTTTTGGGAGACCCTAAGAAAATTGGAATATTGGTCAAGTCTTAGGAAACATAGTTGTATTATTTGATGTTCATTCTCTGTGGTATGGGCTTAACTGAAGTCCTATCTGGAACTGTCTGTGGAGCAATTGTGCATTTGAAGTTGTTCTGTGTATGTATATATTTTTTTCACAATCTACTTTAATAAAGGTTCAACCTGTTCTCTAGCCCACCACCCACCAGAGGTAGTGTAAAAGAAAGGTTATTATGATATGGAGGAAGTAGACGTTTTTAGAAATAGTTCTTTGGGGCAATTCCAATCTTCTTTGTTCTCAATCCAGTCCAGTAGCAAACACCAAACACATATCAGCAGCTACAACCCACTCCACTCAGCACACACCACATGGGAAACAAGAGCTACAGTCCAGCTCACTTGGCAGACACCACACATGAATCAGCAAGTGCTGTTCAATCTAGAAGAAAACATGAGGCTCATCAATTGACATGAGTCTATGGAAGCAGCAAGAAGCCACAGAAATCTCATGAGAAGTTCTTTGGTGAATTCCTCTCTATGAAGTCACAACAAGGAGAACTTAGCAATGAAATGTAAGGTAAATCAATGCTTACATGTCAGTGAAAACTAGTGAGGTGGAGCAAAGCAAACCTATGCTTGAGCCACCATTGTCTGTGGAGACACTTTTATATTCTTTCTAAACATCATGTGTACTTTCACATGTTTGCTATAGCAAAACATCCTTTCACCTGTGTCTGAATTAGCAAAATATTTTTTCACCTGTCTGCCCCAACAAAACATCATTAAAGCCTAATTGAGTTTCCTAAGAAACCAGAAATTGTTTCTTTAGTTCTGGATGAAGCAAGTGAGGCAGTCTGTGAGGGTGGTTCACCTGGGCTATTTCTCTTATCTTCATTGGTGTCTGGTCCTTTTGTTCTGAAAACAAAAACTTCAAAGGTAACATACATTTCCACATTAACACTTGTATAGAATGTATGGTGTGCAGAAATCAGCTAAAGATGATTCCCTGCTCTCTGTTTGAGCAGGTGGAAGTTATCAAACTTAATAAATCTGTTTGGAATATATAACCAAACTCTAATCTAACTTTCCCTACATACCATATGAGAGGATGACATATAACAGTAAGTCACAAGGACTCTGTTGACAACATGGTTTATTGGCTACTGCAGAAACATTCATGTCTCAGTTAAAAACAACAGTCTCAGAGCCATTCCCGTGTAGAGTGGTCACATTTCCATCATCTATTTTGTTGTTCTCACTCTCTGTCTGCAGCCAGGATTTTCAGGCTGTTACCCCCAATCAAATCTAATTGTTATTCATTTTGAAGGAACCTATAGTTTTTTTGCTTACTGCTGAAACAAAGGCATAACCTTTCCCACAACACAACAAATTAGTTGACTTCTAATCTGAAGTTAACACATCCTTATAATATATGTGCTGGTTTAATTCAGCAGTCTTTTCTAAATACCAGGGTTTTTCAGCAGCTGTGCTAGTTGTCTCATGGACTTTTTAAAAATTTAAAGTTAATAAAGCATTATTTAATCTATATTTTTGAAATCTCATATCCCCCTTCTGTTTTATGAGCATTTTCTTTAAAATCCTGTTAGCTCTCTCAACAACTTACATATAGGTCATTTGCCAGTGTCAGAATTTTCACTTATTCGTGTCACATGCTACTTACTCCAACTACATCATAACAGTGTACATATCCACTACAACATACATCATTCAGCTTTGACTAAAATCTATTGATTACAAATTCTATGAGCTTGTGTTTTCTTTTAGCTGAAGAAGAGCCTATTCCATGTTAAAGGTAAAGCAGACTCACCAGACTAGGCCCTGAAGAAGGATATGCAGGATTTTACTCAGTAATTATGTTGGATGTAGTGTTGAATCCTTTAATTTTCTTTCTTTCCTTTTATTCTTTTCTTTCCTTTCTTTTCTTTTCTTTCATTGATTTCTCTCTTTCTGCCTGTCTTTCATCCTTTTATTGAAAATCAACTTTTCTCATATAGTATATCCTGATTATAGTTTCCAATTCCTCTATTCTCCCAGTTGTTCTTTTCCACCTTCCCTCCCCTCCCCTCAGGCTCCAACCCCTTTCTGATCTGCAACTTTCAAAATGTCTTATAATCCATTGAGTTATTTTAATTTGGGGCTACATATAATAATAGTGCTTCCATTTATAATTTTACACAGTACTTAATATCATTAGTAAAATACTTTCCATCATTCTGAGCAAATTTCACAAAAGAAATACTGCATCAAACATGAGATACATATTTGCTAATGATAAAATACAGAAGGAGACTTGGGTTGAGGAGGAGAAGAGATTACATATGTGCCTACTGGAACTAGGTTTTAAGGAAAATAAAATTACATGCAAAGTCATATTTATACTAAAAGAATCCTTGCAAGATAATAATGTGGTTAGATGTATTTAGATAAATTTAACACCTATCATTCCAAGAAAGTGACTAGGAAGCAAAGTCTAGGTCTCCAGGAAATAGAGACCACATAAATCAGTTTTGTAGAGATATAGAAAATAAAGAGTCTACAGACTGAAAAGCATTAGGTGATAGATCATTCTAACTATTAGTAGCAATCAATCGAAGAGGAGGGGTTGCCATGACTCCCATGGCCCAGATGTGTTGAATGGGTGCTGCGGTCCACTCTATTCTTCAGTTGAGATTCTCAGGTAGAGTAGGGAAAGAGATGCTAATGCACATAACAATAAAAACTGTTACTAACACTATGGCCATTACTATCATAGGAAAAGACACTGTCAATTGAATACTTAGTAAAGGAGAGAGATTCCTTAAGTTCATATAGACTAGCTCTCTGCAATATCCTCTCATTTCACTTTCAAGGGGATTATTTTCCTTTTACTTTTTATGTGTATGAGTGGGTTATATTCAAGGATGTGAACAATATGCATTGCAGGTCGCTTTAGAAGGCAGAAGAATGTGCTGAATCCCATAGACTTGGTTTTGTAGATGTTTTTGACTCACAATATAGGTTCTGAGAACTGAACTCAGATACTGTGGAAGAGTAGAATGTATTCTTATTAACTGAGATATTTATCCAGTCCATCCAAACTCCTAATCTCCTATACTCTTAATTCAACCCTATATCCCCATGTCTTATATTTTATTTGCCTCTTTATTTTCTACTAGATTCTCTCTCTCTCTCTCTCTCTCTCTCTCTCTCTCTCTCTCTGTGTGTGTGTGTAGGTGTGTGTAAATCAGATCACAATTTATGGGAGTCAGTTCATCACTTCTATCATGTAGATTTCTAGGATTAAAAAGCCAAATTATCAGGCTTGATGTATTCACTTTCCCACTGAACCTCTGCTACTTTATCTTAACAATACCCATTCTGTGAGCTTTATACACATCACTTCTGATAGTTTGTTTCTAGTCTTTAAAACTTAACAAACATCTCAATATGTCTGGTAAAAGTGTAAGGCAAATCTACTACACAAGACCTTAGATCATTAGTTATGTCAACCACAAATTCTTGAATATGAAGATTAGCTGCCTCATAAACTTTGAATCCACATCTCTGAGGTCAGAATATTCAAATGTTTCCTGCATTTCATATAGTGTGTTAGCTGAGCTTGAATTATTGAGAAATAATAAGTTAATGACCAGTAAGAAGCAGATCCGGGAAGATTTCTAGACCTTTCTTAACATGTTTGATGATAGTCTAGGAAGAAGATAGGAAAAGGGTATCAAAAAACCAGTAGTGCCTACCATGACAACTTAAAATTCTTTCTGAAATATTATATCGGATTGGAGTTGTTTTACAGGTAGTTACAGAATAACCATTAGGCCATTCATTCTGTGTAGATGTACTTGTTGTTTATTGTATCTTAGTAGCATGTAGATAGCAAAGAAGTGTTAATGAATGAAAAATCAACATTTTAAAATTTAGAACATAGTACAAAATAAAAATAGAACTGATATTAGAGTTAAAAGTAGCAATAGCAGAGATGGATTATATTAGTTTATGTAGGCTAGCAAAGAAATCCTCATGGGTAAGTGATATCAGAGCAAGAAAATGAGAAGAACTTGTAAGTATAGAGAGTGGACTAAAATTGCCAGATGAAAGACAGCAAGTGCACTCATCCTTACAGCCTCATGAAAGAAAAGTCAACTCAGAATAATTTAATTAAAGTTTCATGGCAAATAGAAGTATATCTGGATTCTATTCTGCATGGAATAGAAGGTATTAAAATATTTCAGTAGGAGTAACCTAATACAAAGATTTTTTTAAAAAAATTTATATGTGTTGTACAGGCAACTTGTCTTAAGAACCCTGGAAATACATGCCTACTGGTGCTATAGTGACACAAATATGATGGGAGTAACAAGCTACTGACAGGATATAAGACTAGCTTCAGAAGATGAAACCCACAGCTCATCCCACTCTCAGGGCCAAAATTTGCATTAGACATGTGAAAATCCCTAGCAAAGAATATACCATCATTTTTCTGTCAAATGGACATAGTATTAAACAACTTTGCAATGGTTTGTCATTGTACCCATAGATTAACACATTTCCTACCCTCATCAGAGAAGGTTTTTTTTGCTCATCAATATGCAGAGAATTAGAGACAGTGGAAAGCATAGCTCTAAAGGGATATCCATATCACTCCTCTCTCCTCTATAAGCAAATGAGTCATTGTCAAGGAATGGGGAAAAGATTAAAAGATCCAGAGGTAGTGGATGACTACAAAGAAATGTTTGGATGATAACAAAGAAATCTATTTTTTTCAGACAGATCAGTATGGTAGTAGATATAAACTTATGATATCTGTGTCAGTGTGTATGAACTCAAGCCAGAAAAAAATCTTAGCATGGAGATGGGAGCTGAACTTGATGCTCATCACTATTTGAAGAATAATTGATGATTGATATCTGAGATGAGGAGAGTCAATTGTTTTTAAGGGTTTGTCCTTTGGTAGGATAACCATGTCCCAGTAGATGCCTAAGTATACAACAAAGGATATACAGACAAAAAACATATTATCAGATAAAAAAGAAGATGAAGTTGGGAGAGGGAGCTATAGTACTTGGAGGACTTGAGGAGAGGGGGTGAAAATGATGCAAATACTTTATATAAAATTCTCAAAGGCAGATGTGAAAACCAAATAGTAATTGTAATGAAACAAAATAGCTATATATCCTGGGAGGAAAAAGATAAGAGGGTCAAAAGAGTAAGGATAAAGCTAGTAACCAAATGTCAGATGGTAGTCGTATTGATCTTGCATAATGGCTCATATTATATTAAGTTTGACAAAACAACAAATCACTCTAAGAGCAAGTTTTTCTCCTAAGCTGTCTCCTCAGAGCACCCTTAATTTCATTATTCCTGAGACTGTAGATGAGGGGGTTCAACATGAGAATTACCACCATATAGAACACAGACACTACCTTATTCTGGTCAGTGGAGAAGCTGAACTTGGGCATCACATAAAAGAATGTAATGGTTCCATAGAAGAGAGTGACTGCAGTGAGGTGGGAGGTGCAGGTGGAGAAGGCCTTGTGTCGACCCTCAGTAGAGCGCATCTTCAGGATGGTGATGAGGATGTATGTGTAGGAAATGGCTATGACAAACACTGTTAGCATAGTGACTGTGCCAGCAGAAAATGAGATAACAGCTACAGAAACACTGATATCAGAACAGGAGAGCTCAATCAAAGGAGCAAAATCACAGAAAAAATGATTGATTATATCTGGTCCACAGAAGAGAAAAGTAAAAAAGAAAACCATAGCGAAGGAAGCATTAAGAAGACCTCCTATATAAGATCCCACAACCAACTGAACACAAACTCGTGTGGACATTTTGGTGGAATAAAACAGTGGGTTGCAGATTGCCATGAAGCGATCATAAGCCATGGCAGCCAGAAGGAAGCATTCAGCTGTCCCAAAGAAATCAACTAAGCTGAGCTGTATGCCATATCCAAGATAGGAGATGGTATTTTGTGTTACCAGGAAGTTGACAAGCATATTGGGTGTGACAGAAGAAGAGTAGCCAATGTCAACAGAAGCCAAGTGACTGAGAATAAAGTACATGGGGTGATGGAGCTGGGAAGAGACTCTAATGAGAAGGATGGTGCTGAGGTTCCCAGACATAGTCACCAGGTAAATCCACAGGATGATGGTGAAGAGGATGACTTGAAGGACTGGATTGTCTGTTAAACCCAATAAAATAAACTCTGTCACTGCAGTATGGTTCCCATCCTCTAGGCAAGACATTGGGTAGTGTAGCTGCTGCCAGATGAAGTCTGTAATGGAGACAGAACAGGACGGGATTTCTAAATAGTATGATTCATTTTATTTAATACAAGATGTAGGGCATTACAAACTAATATATGATTCAAGAGTTAGACCAATAATGGATGCTGTTACTCAGAGATTTCATTGTTTATATATTTGTGCAATATAACACCTTGAAAATTGTTTAAGCAGAAATGCTAAAAATATATTAAAAATACTACATAACATTTACATTTATAATATAACATACTTAATTGCTACTGAAGCTGTAGATTTAAAATTGTGAAACTTAGTCTGGTGAGGTTACTTCATAGACAAAGATCTTTCTACCAAGCCTGGCACCTGACAGCCAGAGTTCAATTGCTTGAACTCAGTTGATGGGAGGAGAGAACTCCTGAATCTTGTCCTTTCACATCCACATGTAAGGTATGTTTTCTACACCATTCTCTTCACACAAATGAATAGATAAATATACAATAGTATGAGTCTTAATGACAAGGAGTTATCATAATTGTAACAAAAGATTAAAATCTAAAAACATATTACTTAATGGCTAACTTTATTGAATGTTTAATAAATCACCAGCAAAGGATTTAAAATTTTGTTTTCATTTTATGCCTATGAACCATTAATTAATTTATTTCTTTCATTTACTTCCATTTTATAGAAGAAACTAGTTTCAATTTATATATGTATATGTATATGGATACATATGTGAAGTAACAATAATGGAGTGGAGAGGTGGTTCAGTTGTTAAGAGTACTTCTTGTGCTTGCAGACAACCCAGGTTTGATCTCCAGCATTCACAGAATTCCTCATAGTCGTCTGTAGTTCAAGTTCTGGGGATCCAGTGAACTCTTCTATAGTTCACAGGCATAAGACATGCCTTTGGAGCACGTATATGTCCACATGCATGCAACACTCACACACACACACACACACACACACACACACAAATAAAAACAACAAAATGTTAAAAAGAGAATAAGAAATTAACATAAGGAAGTTTGGACTCTATATATTCATTTTAGTAATAACACTATTAATAAAGATTGTCCATGCACTTGAGGCCACATACAAATTAAGGACAGACAGCAGGTTGCATTTCAGGTTTCCAATGGCTAATACACAGAGAGATGCTATGTTGTTGCATAAAATCTATCATAAAATCTATCAATCCTGTAAAGAAGGTCTTATCTTCATTAACCTTTAGAAAGATGATAAATTTCTTTTCAGAATTGAGAAGTAAATTAGAGATCACACTAAATTTATAAATAGACCTTCCTGTTTAAGCTCACTAAATATGATAATTAATTCTAAATAAATCATTGTCTTTAAAATAATTTGAATATCAAATTCATCATGTAAGATATGAATAATATTAGCACATTATTATCAATGTTTTATTGAAACACATCAAATCCTTTCTCAGTGTCACAGCATTTTTTAACTGGAGTGTGATGAAATTAATTCACATAAACTTCACAGGAGGACACTGTTCAACTTTTTTCAAACTGAAAAAAGTTAAGTGAAGTATCTAGTTTCTCCCAACAAGGGGCAGATTGACTCTTCTCTCACATTTGGTATTTACATTTTTGTTTCTCCAGTGTGATGTCTGTGATGATGAAAAATTCAAAAACAATGCAAGTCTTTGCACAAGATATATACCTACATTAAGAAACCAAAGCATTTAAAGGTACTGAATTTTTCAGCCTTTTGGCTGAAAGCTACATGTGAACATCTTTCAAGGTCATGTTGGTTTCTGGTCTTACCAATGGATAGTTAAGTAAGGAATCTTTCAAAACTTCAGTGTATCTAGGAAGAGTGAAAGGAGGAGGAACTGTGATCGGGGTCTATTTAATGAGGAAAAAAAAAACCTATCTTCAATAAAGTTAAAAAAGAAAACATCCATTCTGAATAATTTGTTTATTTAAATATTAGTTCATTTCATAATGTTTATTTTCCTTCTGTTACATATTTACTTGATTCCATTTGATTAATTTCTATACCATGCTTGTAAATACAGTGCAATTTCAAAGAGTAAAATATCTCCATTTACCAACAAAGTAAAGAATCTTACCTCTTGAAATAAAAATTCATTTCAAAGTAAGAAGTTTAAAGTTACTATGATTTTATAGCTGCAAAATTGTTTCCACTGTCATTGCTTGTGTTTGAGAATAAGTCCCTGCAGAGGATCTGGATTCCAGTGTGAATTCAATGCATCAGGGATCATTACATCATTCACAGTGAGTACTAAGCAGTTCATTTCACACAAACACAATTAATTTGCAAGGAGTCTGTCAATCTCAAGTAATATCTTGTTTTCCTCTTCAGGTGAGCATTGATTCACTTTCACTTGGTAATCATGGGAGGTAAAGAATCACAAATAATCTTAGGTAAACTGTTCAAGTTGATATTTGATTCAGGTTATTTTATGTTAGAAGATATTAAAGGAAGTATAAAACTGAACTATTTTGGCACTTTTCATTTATGTACCCTGAATTTTCTTTTTATATTTTAGTGGTGGATGTAACATACTCTATTGGGTAGGTGCTTTGGAGAATATAGGGAGGGATGAGATGCAAAGTTGAATAATTATTTGAGGCCACTACTATTTTTATAGGCAAGAGCGTAAAATGTAATTTTTACCTAGAAAGTAATGCAAAGGAAGAGGTATTGATGTCTTCAAGATTAGAGTAAATATTTCATAATTCATACTTCAGACAAGTGACAGCTAGTAAATCTTATATGCTGTAAGGGATAAAATAAGGCTCATTGATTCACCACCTGAAGAGTCCTCTCAACTCTATTGCTAATCATACTTTCATTAAGTTCTACTTTGTGCCCTTGATATTACCTTGATCAAAGTGGTTGACCACTGAACATCAGTCAACTTTTATTCTAAGTGACTTCTGACCCTCTGGTGAATTAGCCTGAGTATGGAGAAGTGGATGACAGAAAAGACCTTGTATCAAAACTTTGGCAAATCAGAAAAGACAGTGAATTCTGTCCATTGTGTATGTACTATGGTATGCAGGCAACTTCACTTACATGAAAATTATATGTACAATCATGCATACATACATTATACACACATACTATACATAAGTAGCTTTCAAAGCTTCCTTCACTAATCTCTGTATTCAATGCTATGTGTAAATTATCATTCTCTATATAATATAGTCTTGTGTAATCAAGGTTGAAGTTGAATTTGCTAGATAGCTAAGGAATACCTTGAACTTCTGATCTCCTATCTCCATTTGTCATGTATTCAACTAACATGTATCTAACACTCAGTTTATTGCTTTTGGGGTCTAGAATTTGATTGTAAATATTGTATAATCAAGGATTATATCAATTGTATTATATTCACAAGCTATTATTTTAGTTAGTAATTTGTTTACATACACACTCATACATACAATCTTCTTTCTATAAATGACAGTGAGGAGAGGTTGAGTTTAAACTACTTTTCTAAATGCATTCATGGCTCAGGTCATAATTAACTTAGGATTCTGACTCAGGTCACATTGGATGTTACAATGTATATTTTTAATGACTCTAACCAATGAGTTTTTACAACCAGATATAAGAAAATTATTCATTATTTTCAAAAATATATGTGTAATATTTGTTGTATTCTAAAAACTGGGTGAATGCTGTAGATAGGTTAAGGAAGCTGAACCTCTTAAGAAATTCATACTTCAATGGAGAATCTAATATCAAACATGGCAAGTACTGTGAGGGACAGATTACATTGACACCTTACTCAGGAGCCTCACGTACCATGTCACCCCAGAACCAGGAGTTACTTTACCCTCATGCTATTGAAATCATGTTCAAACATCTTGATTGTTATTCAGCACAGTCCCTTTGATTTGATGTCAAGTGAATTAGAGAAGCAAGTCTTCTGTTGTACATTCTCCTGACAGCTACTATTGAGATGGTTGAGGAAGCTGCAATCACTGCTTTCATTTATCGTTAATTTTGTGGTTTACATCTCATTTTCCCAGAACATTTTTCTTTTAATTAAAATATAATATCACTTTCCTCTCTTCCTTTTCTTCTTCTAACCTCTTCAACTCTTTCACTCACTTTCAAATTGATGATCTGTTTTTCTTTGATTTTTGTTGTTAATTATATTTAAAGGCATGAATGTGAAAATATAACCTGCTGAGTTCACTTAGTGTTGCTTACAGGTGTATGATTTCAATGCTGACCACTTTGATTTGGGTAACAAATTTGGGAGCTCATTCCTGAGAGAATATTTTTCCTTCTCCCAGAAGCCATCAGGAATCAAAATGTGACTGATGTTAGAAATCTAACCATGTATCCAGGTTATGATCTTAGAGGAGAATTTGCTATTGAAACTTTATTAGATCAGCACACATCCAAACTGCATTTTACAGTTTATCTTTATACCATCAGATAAGTGAAGCTTTCTCTGAAGACCAGTGTAGTTTCTCTTTGTAGCATATGGAGACTATTAAAGAAAACTAGAAGTGGTTATACTGCAGACTTTAAATGATTGAGGGAAGTCCAGCCCAGTGGGTCTGTGTCTAACATAAGTCCTATACCTTAGGCTTAGTGAACATCTTGAAGATGGTTGAAAGTTTTGCTGGATATAGTATTGTGCACTGGTATCTGTAGCATCTTCGAGTCTTTAGAATACCTGTCTAGATCATTCAGGCTTTCAGAATCTCCACTGTGAAGTCAGATGTACTTCTTACTGGTCTGTGTTTATATGTTATTGCTTCTTTTTCCACTGCAGCTTTTAATATTCTTTCTTTGTTCTGTTCATTTTGTGTTTTGATTATTATATGCAGAGGGAATCTTCTTTTCTTGTACACTCTATTTTGTGTTGTGTATGCTTTTTGTATCTCTATAGGCCTTTCTTTATTAAGGTTAGGAAAATTTTCTTCTATAATTTTTTGTAGAAAATAACTTCTACACCTTTGAAATGGGTTATCTTACTTTTCCTTCTGTCATTTATATTATTCTTAGATCTTATGTTTTATCATAGTCTTTCAAATTTGTTAGACATTTTGCTACAGATTTTTTTTTTAGATTTAACAGTTTTTTGACTAATGGTTCCACTGTTTTACTCTATGTTCAATACCAGAGATTCTCCCTTCCTTCTCTTATATTCTCTTGGTAAAGCTTGCCTCTGTATTTCCTTCATAAATTCCTAAATATTTGCATTTCCAGGATTCCTTCATTTTTTCTTTTATTGGTTCAATTTCCATTTTCAGGTCTTAAAACCACTTGCTTTGTTGGAATAGACTGGAGTAGCAGAGAGTACAAACTGGAGTTTGGAGTTGGGATATAACAGTGAAAGTGGGGGGAGTTTAGAAAGGGAAAGTCTATGAAATCTACAGGAGAAGAGCACTGGAACAATAGAATGAGATGAAGATTGCACTCACTGGATGAGATTGAGGAGGCACTGGAATTGGAAGAGCAGGAAGTGAGGTGAATATCTACTCTCAGCTTAATTATTACCCTGGTGGGAGTTATGTACACTTTTGGATAATATGTATTTATACCAAAGGCAATAGGCATGTAACTACCAAAGGGTAAGTTAAAGGAGAAACAATTTAAAGTCAAAGTTGGTCAGGTTCATAAAAATCATTTCTAATATTTTGACAATATTGGTATTATGTTTATGATGCTAAAAATGTCTAGTTTTAGAAGCATCAAAGAAATAATTTGCTCAAAAGATACAACAGAAGTACACAATATTTTTCCAAAATTGAAATGGTCAAACATATCTAAATCCCTGTATCTTTACCTTAACTGGAGTGAGATCACCCTAATTATTTTAAGATGTCATGAAGTGGGTCCTTCAGGCACTGGTTGCACAGACAGATAAAAAGGAAGTATTAGTAGATAAGGAGGACTTGAGCCATTTCTTGAGTTGGCTGAATAAGATACCAAAAAGGAATCTGTTGCTTGTGACCCCAATGAAGACCCTCGGGTGTAGTTGTAAGAAGGTACAGAGTCAAAGATACAGACTCTGTATCAGATTCAGGCAAATTCCAAAAGCAGAATTATTTATTGCAAGAACTGGGCAAACCTTCATACCTCCCCTCCCAGGATCTCATTGGCTCTCAAGTAGCAGATGTCACTCTGCATCTTTATCATTGTCTTGCTCTTTCATCTAATCCACCATTGGTGGTCTTTAGTCATGTTGACAGATTCTATGTTCACTAGAGGAAGAACTATCAGTGATGCATGCACCAGCATTGCCATTTGGACTGCTTAACTAAGTTCCTCCTCCAGGAATCCTATTGATAACATAGTTTTCCAAGGACCCACAACTCTAACTTCAGCTCTTAAATTTATGTAAAACAGAAGGTAATTTCTTGGTTAAGTTCTTGGATGATTTGGCATTGGTGACCCATGCCTTTAATCTAACCACTTAGAAGCAGAGACAGGTAGATCTCTGTGAGTTTGTGGCCAATCTGCTTTATAAAGTGAGTTTCAGGACTGCCAGTGCTACACAGAAAAACCCTGTCTCAACAAAACAAAACAAAAAATTCAGATGGCATAGTATTCTCATTCAAAGGATTTAATGTGATTTAATATTTTCAAATATATAGAGTCCACTCAAAAATATGAAACTTATATGAGAGATTTGTGTCCAGATCTGCAGAAAGTGTTGATCAATGAAAGGATTAATCAACGAGAAAACTACTAAGCATTCTCATTTTAGTTAACCCAGTGCTTTTATGATGAAAATGTTCTTGTTGGTAAGATTATAAAGTTAATGTATAAAGTATCATCAATATAATTGTAAGTTTCAATAGTATATAGTATATTTGCTACATAGAGTTCACAGGCCATGGGAGCCAGCATAAAGCACTTGACTGACATAAGTGTCACTACAGAACAGAGTTTGGCTACACAGTCAGTCACAAAAATAAATGTTTACTTCCTGAGAAAGCCCCACAGCACAATGAGTATAACTGAAGAACAGTAAGCAATGTCTTTAAAAGCCAAATGGCTGAGGAAAATATTAATGGGGACATGAAGTTGAGGGCTGTTTATTGTCTAGCATGATTATGCTCACATTGCCCATTCAAGTGATAGAATAAATTATTTGAAACACAACAAATAAAAAGGCATGGATTTTAGCATCCCCTGCTAATTCCAGTAGAATGAACTCTGTTATGCATTTTTGAGGTCCCTTCTATACCAATAATACTTATTAAACACCCTTTAAACAGTGTTGAAAATGTCAACAAGGGCACAGTGCTGTAAAAATAGTTTTAGCTAAAGGTTGAAAGCTTTATGTAAACAAAGTTTTTTTGGGCATCTCTACATGGTACCATCTTCATTCTTAAATTTAGTTTAAAATGTTTAGTTATTGGGAAATTCATACACAGTAGTACGTGATAATATACTACAGAGGTCTTATGTGTACTTGGTTGAATTTCTCCATATCTTAGTCCAATGACAGAACTAGTATTATGACACAAATTAGAAGTACAATCAAACCACAGACCATGTCTACTAAAACAAAGACTGTCCATGCTGTAGTTTATAATCACAGGGATCTCTCACCCTTCCCACTTCTCTCATCTCTAACAACATATAATGTCTTCTCCACCTTTTTCTTTTGTATTTTAGAAATTTTGTTATAACACCCTCTGTGTTTGTACTTAGTATTCTTTGTTCTGACCTTTGTACTGTTAAGTATTCATGTGACAACTCCAATTTTCTTTAATTAATGTTTACAGTGACTTTTTTCCTTTTCCTTTTTTACTTCTAGAGTATGTGATTATAATTGTACATTTGATTATCTTGTGACAGTATAGGACTGACTCATTTCTTTTTCAAAATATTAATACATTAAGACATTTCTCAGGTCCCCATATCGAGATAGGAAGAATTTGAGAAACAATACAAAATGAAGAGGCTCAACTTTAGGAAAGCTTACTTTGCAGAGAAAAATCCATGGTATGACTAAACTTTTTATTAATATTGAGGAGATCTGAAGTTATGAGATGGCTCACTAGGTAAAAGTACTTGCTATTAAAACATGAGGACCTGATTTTACTCCTCCTAAACTACAATAAACAGCTTTGTGATAGTGTCCATCTGTATTTGCCATGCTTCTATGATGAGATGCAAACAGAGGCAGGAAATCTTCTGGACGTTTGATGACAGCTTACATGGAATATATAGTGGTCCAGAAATAAGTGAAGTTGTGTCTCAAAATAAGTTTGGAGGAGAGAACAGAATCCTGGAGTATTGTCCTTTGAAGTCTACACATGCTCTTCAACACATTTATACAGCACACACACACACACACACACACACACACACACACACACACCAAAACCTAACCAAAGAACAAAATAAAGGATAGGAAAATACGATACCTCTCATTTTATCTTCATGATTATCTTTCTGAAACCATCTTTTAAACCCATTTTACTCTCTAAATTATGAGCCCTATGTCTCTGGCTACTTCTAATGTATTTCTGTTGCAATTTCAAAAGTTTAATCTGCATATGGCTTGATGAGTATTTCTTTAATCAAATGTTGCACATAGTTTTTGTAATCTGTAACCACAATGACCTGGAGTTTCTTCTCCATGTTGGCCTATATTTTCTCTTAATTTGCAATAAAATGCTACTAACCTTACTATGCTTGCTGTCCTCTGTTTTATTTTCGCCAGTGGTGTTTTCTTACAGTGTACCTTTAACTACTTACTCATCATCTCGTTGTCATTGTTCTGTCTTTCTGTAGCAAGAATTACTATAGTGAAAAACTGGTCAAACTGATCAAAAACAAGTTGAAGAGGACAGGATTTATTTGGTTTATCTTTCAATGTCACAGTCCACCACTGATGTAGAAACTCAAAGATGCAAGCTGAAAGCAGGAACTGAAGCAGAGACCATGCATGAACAACGATTACTGATTTGTTCTACTTGATTTGTTCAGCCAGATTTCTTATACCACACAAGACCTTCTGCACAGAAGCAACACCACCCACAGTTATCTGGGTGTTCCTCTACTGATCATTATTCAAGAAATGCCTTACAGAACTATTCACAGGCAGTGTGATTGAGGGGTACTCTCAGCAGCTGTCTCTTCTTCCCAGATAACTTAGCTGGTTTCAAGTTGACAAAAGAAAACAAAAACAAAAACAAACCTCTAACCAACACATCATGTCACTAGGTTGCAGGATGATAGGGATGTCTTTTCCCAGAATAATTGATGGCCCAGAACTGAAGCATAATAAAGTGAAATATTGCCCCACTCCATTGAGTCAATGAAACTCTGACTGGGAGGGTATTACTTCTTCATTTGTTTTTGCATAAATTATGGCATGTGTTGTCCAAGGAGCTTCTGATAGGCTATATACACAGTTTCAATGATTCTTCATTAAGAAGGTCTGGCTTATTGGTTTACTGTCTGTGTCTTTCTGGGGATTTGGTTCATAAGTTCCTCAATATCATCCTTAAATGAAACTCTGCAATTCAAGAGACTTACTTCTGTGTTATTTCACTCTTCCTGATGTGCCAAAGCAGTTCTTCTCCTTTTCTTTGTAAGTGATCCCATATTCCTTTTTAAAATAAGGAATACCAAAATTTGTTTATTACAACTCTTACTCATTTGTAAGGAAGTTAAATCAATACAATCCAGGATGATAGGTGGAGTCCTCCATATTTATAATAATTTAAATACAGATTCTTGTTCTGTTAGTGATTTGCAAAGCTAATCATTAGTGTTTTCTCAAGGAGGGAGGCTTAAATGTTGGCAAATGTTAGTGACTACAACCTTTTCTTTAGTCTGTACAGATGGTTTACATGCCCTGTAATATATCCCACAACCAGCAGAATCAAGAGTTCAGGCAGAGAAAGTGAGTTGTTTTTCATCCATTGAGACTTGTTATTTGTTAAGTTTACTGAAGTCTAAGAAATATGTGGAAATTAGAGTTCAGAGAAAGAGAAATATTTTAAAACTACTTAAAAAAAATATCTAGTAATATGGAAGAACAAGACACTAATATGTAACAATCAGTCTTCTATGCATTAAAATATACTAAGTTTCTAATGTCAAGTTAGTGTTCACATTGAAGCTGTGTCATATTTACAATGGCTCTCACTATGTTAATTACCATAATGCAGAAACATCCTCACAAACATGCCCAGAAATTTACTCCCTAGCTTATTCTAGAGCCTGGCTAGATAATGGTTAGTCTGAACCAGCATGATGACACTTCAATAATATCTAAGACATAATAAGTAATCTAGATCTTTGGAGGGTTTGAGAAAAAAAATTTCTTTAGATTTATGGCTACAACTGATACATGGAGAATAAATTGAAAGAGAGTAAGGACAGAAGAGAAAACTTTTTAAGGTTGTAGTAAGCTTGCCCACATAAAACGAACACACATATATCAACACATATAAGTGTACTCACATATGAAGGCATTCAAAAACATTACTCAAATGAGATTTGAAATAATTTTTCTTTTATGTAGAGTAATAAAAACTATACAATATGAGTACATAAGCAGACATAGTAATTTATGTAATGTAGTATTTTACACAATGGGGTATTATTCAGATAATAAAGAATGACATCATGAAATTTGAAGACAAGTGGGTGCAACTAGAAAAAGATAATCCTGAGTGAAGTAGCCCAGACCCAGAATGACTAATTGTATTCACTTGTAAGTGAATATCAACTATAAATTAAATTATAATCAAACAATAATTTACACACCCATAAAGGGTAGATAAAAAGGAGGTCTATAAGGAAGAAGCTTGGAACTCCCTGGGTAGGGATAAGAGGATAGATTCTGTGGGTGGATTGATGGTGATTGGGAATGAGACTGGAAGGTATCAGGTGGTGGCAAGAAAAAAAGAAAGAGAATGGGTGAGTGAGAGCTAGAATTGGGGACTTTGTGGGATAGGTGTGGAAATCTGATTTAGTGGAAAGTTTCTGAACTATATGAGGGGGACCCTAGCAAGTACACCTAGTAATAGAAGATATAGAGTGTGAAGGAGTCGTTTGTAACCAGGCAAGTCTTCTAGTAGTAGTATTGGGTCAGATTTGGTTTACTTATTGGCTGAAAATGTTTCATGGAAATCACTAAATAACCCAGGATGATTCTATAATAGGAGCTAGTTCTCTGAAAACTGACAATGGGATCCCATTGTTAAATAGAACTTCTACACAGCTCATTGAACTTAGAATTTGAACTGATACAGGCTTGAAGTCTTCACCCCTATATTCTAGTCTCTTTGGCATGATCGGCAAGCTACAGAAAATGTAATCTGGACAATAACCAAACAACAAAAACTTCAACCTACAATCTCTCTTGCCTGCAAGATGTGCTGGGGAAAAGATGGTGCAAAACTTGTGGAACTGGCCAATCAATGTTGACCCATATCTATCACCTATGCCAAATCATTTCCTAATGGAATAAAACACACCAATATGGACACAGAAAATCTGAAACTGCTTAAAGAAAACATTGTTTTCTCAAAGATGTATGTACATGAAAATAATTTCCAGATAGAAATGAATTAATGGAAACAATTGACAAGTGGGAACTCATTAAAATATTGCACTGCAAATGAAACAATCATTCAAGTACAGAGGGTTCCAAGAAAGTAAATAAAAATTTTTGTCAACTATGCATGTGATAAAAGATAGATATTCAGAAGGCAACCATATAAAAAATAACAAGAAAACAAATTACCAAATCCAATATTTCAGAATCTTAGAAAAGAATATAATTTATTTAAAAATCATGTCCATGGATGATACTCATAGACATAGATAGATTTGCAGGATAGAAATAAAAATCTAGTGAACTGTTGTACTAGTTAGGTTTCCTCAGATTAACTAGACTGTGCACACATGTAAACACATATGAGTGTTTATAAATGTGTATGCAGACACATTCACACATCTAATCTTTATTGATAGATTTTTATTGGACTGCCTCTTACAAAAAGAATGAAAAACAGATGAAAATATAATTTCTCCAGGAAATTACACAACTGTGTAGTTTTAATTCCAGAGGGTAGGCACATACCTTTAATATACCAATCTGAGTTCATGCTACAGCTTAGAATTCAAAGTCACACTGGAAGTAGAAAACTTCTTTCAGAGATCCCTAATTCTACTAGTCATGAGCAGATCAGAAAATGCTGTTCACTCTGAAAGATAATCTGCTTTATTTAATCATATTTGGATGTATGTCTTCCAAGGTTTGCCTGTATTAGTATTGGATCACATATCTGAGAGCAACATTGGAGCCAATTTGGCATTTTAAATTAGCTGTCTTATTGGCATTATTTTTTGAGAAAGTGCTCAGCTGGTATTGAACAGAAGTAGATCAATATGGGTCTCAAAACTACAAATTTCTGATAAAATAGAACCAAAGAGAGGAGGGGAAAATACAATAATCTTTTTGTTCCTAAAGAAATAATGAGCTCCCTAAGTGAAAGGAACTAAGTTGGAAAGAACAATAAATAATTATGGTTGGCATTAGCATAGAAAGACAAAGGTTTTCAAGGGTCTCTAGGATTATACCCTGAAGTTATCTCACTGATACCACATGGGACACCCTTCTTACAAACAGTCAATATTGGCAATAGAATATTGGAAGACATATTTAATGCCTATGATGTAGAAAGTCCCATTCAAATAAATGATATATTGCAATAAAAATATCTACAAGTAATTTTATGGCCTACACCACCTTGTCATTTTCTCTGTAGATGTGCTTTATTGCAGCAATAGTTATTATACATTCTTAATGATAGCTGTTATTGAAAGTGAACACAGACTTAAAAATTAGTCAGTCAATAATTTCTACATAACAGTGAATTATTTTAAAATATGAATATAACTGATAATAATTTTGATATTTCATGTGAAAAATTTTGGTTATACATGAAATTTATTAAGCACAACTTAATATATATATGTACATGTATACATATGATTTATTATATGATATATGTATACCCATACTGTACAGAATGTGACATAATGCATTTAAAGACATATCTATGAGAATATTTGCCTACCAATCTGTCTTTTCAGAGCACCTTTAATCTCATTATTCTTAAGGCTGTAGATAAGTGGGTTCAACATGGGGACCACCACCATGTAGAACACAGATATTACTTTGTTCTGGTCCATTGAATAGCTGGACTTAGGCATCACATAGATGAATGTAACTGTTCCATAGAATAAAGTGACTGCAGTGAGGTGGGAAGAGCAGGTGGAGAAGGCTTTCTGTCGACCCTCAGTGGAGTGCATCTTCAGGATGGTGATGAGGATGTAGGAATAAGAGATGGCTATGATAAACACTGTGATCATAGTGACTGAACCAGCGGAAAATGAGATAACAACTACAGAGACACTGACATCAGAACAGGAGAGCTCAGCTAAAGGAGCAAAATCACAGAAAAAGTGATTGATTCTATTTTTTCCACAGAAGAGAAGAGAAAAGAAGGAAAATAGGAAGGAAGATGCATTAAGAAATCCACCGATATAGGATCCTACAATCATCTGGACACAGACTTGTGTAGACATTTTGGTGGAATAAAGCAGTGGGTTGCAGATTGCTACAAAACGATCATAAGCCATGGCAGCCAGAAGGAAGCATTCAGTTGCACCAAAGAAAGCAGCTAAGATGAGCTGGATGCCACATCCAAGGTAGGAAATGGTATTTTTCTCCACAAGGAAGTTGACGAGCATATTGGGTGTGACAGAAGACGAAATGCCTATGTCAACAGAAGCCAAGTGGCTGAGAAAAAAGTACATGGGATGATGGAGCTGGGAAGAGACTCTGATGAGAAGGATGGTGATGAGGTTCCCAGACACAGTCACCAAGTAGATGCATAGGATGATGGTGAAGAGGACAACTCTAAGGACTGGGACATCTGTTAAACCCAATAAAGTGAACTCTGTCACTGCAGTGTGGTTTTTATCTAGGAAAGCCATGGGACAGAGTACCTGTTGCCAGATCCAGGCTGTGATGGAAAAAGTACAGGAAGGAATTTATATTTATGTGGCTGCATTTTCATTAACACAGATTGAAGTTATTAGAAATATGTCATTGAAACTCATAATTGGGGTGTTATATTAGATGCTAAGTGTTTGTATATTTTTATGTATGGAATCTATCAAAAATTTCAAAACGAAATTCTAGAAATTTCTTATAAATAATTTATTTTAATTTACATTTTCTATATACTAAAATATACCTATAGATTTAAAACTGACTGTGTTAATGTGAGATGTATGAAAACCAGAAAACAGTTATCATATGTAGAAGAAAAATTATAGTTTACAAATGTACATTTGTAACTTTAAGTAATTTCTGATCTTTAGCAATTCTTTCTAAATTACCTGTATGGGATTTAATATATTACATGGTACTTATTGCCATTTCCATAATAATATTAGGGCTCTTATTGATTGAATTGTATAGTTTATAAAATGTGTGATTTGAAAATGTTTAGTAACTTAACTTTACATAAGAAGCACTAGAATGAGAACATGAACTCCAGACAGAGTGAATTTAATTTGCTTTTAGTACTCTATAAATTTAGAGTGGAAAAAGGGTTAAAATCATGTCTTTTTTTCATTGATTATTTTATTTATTAACATTTCATACGTTGTCCTTGTTCCTGGTCACCCCTCCACAAAGCCACCACTCAATTCTCCCTTCCCTTTGCACCTAAGATTGTGCTCCTCATCCACCCACCCACTCCAGGTCTCACCCCTACAGAATCCCTCTTTACTGGAGCAACAAGTCTCCATAGGACCAAATGCCTCTCCCTTCATTGATGCCAGATTAGCCAGTCCTCTCCTACATATGTAGTGGGAGCCATGGACCTCTCATATATACTCTTGACACCATATCTTAATTTAGGAGAGGCAACAATTCAGCTTTTTGTTACCAAAAGTGATCCTTGTTTAAAGACATGTGTTATCCAAACTACCAGTAACCTGATTACTTTAAGGCCAGTTTTTATATCAAGAAATAATATTTCTTACAAGAACTGGAAAGAGATAATAAATAATTCATACTTAAAGTATAAAGGGGAGGAAGGATGATAAATTAATTAAACACTTTAAACACTAATTAGAACGATGCTTTGTCAACTTCTTTGTACTATAATTCTAATCACTTGCAAACATGTGAATACTATTTCCCATAAAATTAGTATGTGCTTATTCATACAATCGCCTTATTCTTTACTAATATGGCATTTCTAACTGAAATATAGTGGAATGAAATAATGTGATTGATTGCCTATAGAGATTAAGGGGAAAACATTCAACTTGCAATATTATGTTTACCTGTGTTCACCCTTTCAGAAGCAAACTGACTCTCATGTCTTGAGAATTCCAGCCCTATATTCTTGTGTTTTTCCATGGTGCCTGGAGCCTGTGATGCTAGAGTGTATAGACAGGAACAGAGTCTTTATTTTCATGAGACATTTGTCATACAATTACCAACCTATTTCAAAACTAGTGAATTTATCAGTATTTTTCCCTTTAGCACTGAGCTTACATTCCATTAGATTCCATGGGTTTACATTCTTTTTAGTGTTGGGTAAATAATAATATCTGAAAGCTAATTATTCACAGGAATTGGACTATGACAAATAGTTGATTTAATTATTTTTTTCTTGATTACATGTGACTGATTTTCCAACTACACCTTATAAATATACTATATACATTTTTCAAAGAACAAAACATTTTTCAATGTGGAGGGAATCCAGTAGTACACTTACCTTTTATAATAAGGATTCATTTTAATGTAAGATAATCAAGATAATTATAAGATGGTTTTATAGCCTCCTAGATATCTCCCACAAGCATTGTTAACCAGGGAGCCTATGTCTCTGAAGAGTCTTGGGATTCAAATGTGAATCCCAATCCCCAGGGACCATTATCTCAGATGAAAATGAGTCATTCATTACCCATGAACTCAATTTTCCAGTTTTCAATCTGACTTTTTTCTTTTATGTGACAATTGTTATCCCTTTATTTGCTAAATTATTGGCAGTACATGTTAATGAATTATCTCTAGTAAGTGTTGGTTCTAGATTAATTTCATATTTTATTTTATATGATAGTGAGCTTTAAATAGAGAACACTGTCTTTTATTCAATATCTTCATTTGTGTAAGTATTGTAATGAGTGATCTTATACACTTTTTTAGGTACTGTCTTAGGGTTATATTGTTTTAAAGAGACACCTTCACAAAAGCAACTATTATAAAGACAAACTTTTAGTTAAGTCTGTCTTAATATTTCAGAGATTCAGTCTATTAATATCATGGTGTGAAGCATGGTATTGTGCTGGCATACTGAGTACTAGAAGAGCTACTGAGAGTTCTACATATTTATTTGAAGGCAGCCAAGAGGAGACTATCTTACACAGACAGCCAGGAAGAGGCTCTCATTCCATACTGTGTTCAGCATGAACATGGGAGTCCTCAAAGCTCACCTACACAATGACACACTTCCTATAACAAGGCCATACCTATTCCAATAAGGAAATATATTCTAACAGTGCCACTTCCCATGGGCAAATCATATTCAAATCAACACATTCCATTCCCCTGTCCCCATATAATTGTTCAAACACATGAGTTATGGAGGTCATGCCTAGCCATAGCATAATGTAAAAATAAAATCAGTTCAATTTGAAAATCTCCATAGTCTATTACTGTCTCAACAATGTTAAAAGTCCAGCGTACAAAGTGTCTTCTGAATTTGTTGCGATATCTTAAATGTAATCCCCTATAAAATCAACATACAAAAGCAGATCACATACTTTAATATTTCATGGCACAGGATAAACATTACTATTTCAAAACATCATAGTGAGGAAATATGAATCCAAAAAACCAACTGTGCGAACACCAAATTCTGCATCTCGATGTCTAATGTCCATCTCTTTTCAGTTTTGTTGAGTTAAACGTAATTATTCTCTTGGGTTGGTTTTACTCTCTGTTAGTTTTCTTCTTCTTTTTCTTTCTTTTTTTTTGATACATTATTTACATTTCAACTGTTTTCCCCTTTCCATGTCTCCCCTTTGGAAACCCCCGATCACATCACCACTCCCCCTGCCTCTATGAGGGTATTCCTCCCCAACACCCACTCCTGACTTCCCTTCCTGGCATTCCTCTATATTGGTGCATCTAACACTCTCAGAACCAAAGGCCTATCTTCCCACTAATAAACAACAAGGGCATCCTCTGCTACATATGTGACCACCACCATGGGTCCCTCCATGGTCCCTCCATATGCATTCTTTGGTTGGTGGTCCATTCTCTGGGAGCACTGGGGGCCCTGACCAGTTGACACTGTTGCTCCCTCACCATGGGGCTGCAAACTCCCTCAGCTCCTTCATTCCCAGCTCCAACTCACTCATCTGGGACTTCACTCTCAGTCCAACAGTTGCAGTTAATTGAATCATGGGTGTTCCAAACTTTTGGTTAATATCTGCTTATCAGTCAGTACATACACTGTTTATTCTATTTTGAATGTGTTACCTCACTCAGGATGATATTTTCAAGTTCTATCTATTTGCCTGTGAATTTCATGAAGTCATTGTTTTTAATAGCTGAGTAGTATTCCATTGTGTAAATGAAAGACATTTTTTGTATCTATTCCTCTGTTGAGAGACATCTGGGTTGTTTCCAGCTTCTGTCTATTATAAATACAGCTGCTATGAACAGAGTGGAGCATGTTTCCTTATTAAATGCTGGAGCATCTTCTGGGTATATTCCCAGGAGTGGTATAGCTGGGTCCTCAGGTGGTATTATGTCCAATTTTCTGAGGGACTGCCAAACTGATTTCTGGAGTGGTTGTACCAGTTTACAATCCCACCAGCAACGGAGGAGTGTTCCTGTTTCTCCACATCCTTGCCACCATCAGCTATAACCTGAGTTTTTGATCTTAGCCATTCTGACTGGTATGAGGTGAAAACTCTGAGTTGTTTTGATTTTCATTTCCCTGATGACTAAGGATGTAGAACATTTCTTTAGGTGCTTCTCAGCCCTTTGAGTTTCCTCAGTTTAGAATTCTCTGTTTAGCTCTGTTCCCCATTTTTTGATAGGATTATTTGGTTCTCTGGAGTATACCTCCTTGAGTTCTTTGTATGTATTGGATATTAGCCCTTGCTTGGATATAGGATTGGTAAAGATCTTTTCCAAATCTGTTGGTTGCTGTTTTGTCCTATTGACAGTGTCTTTTGTCTTACAGAAGCTTTGCAATTTTATGAGGTCCTATTTGTCAAATCTTGATCATAGATCATAAGCCATTGGTGTTGTGTTCAGGAACTTTTCCTCTTTGCCCACGTTTTCGAGACTTTTCTCCACTTTCTCTTCCATTAGATTCAGTGTATCTGGTTTTATGTGGAGGTCCTTGATCCACTTGGATTTGAGCTGTGTACAGAAAGATAGAAATGGATCAATTTGCATTCTTCTATAAGTTGACCTCCTGTTCAACCAGCACCATCTGTTGAAAATTCTGTCTTTTTTCCACTGGATGGTTTTAGCTCCTTTGTCAAAGATCAAGTGACCACAGGTGTGTGGGTTCAGTTCTGGGTCTTCAATTCTATTCCATTGATGTACCTGCTTGTCACTGTACCAGTACCATGAAGTTTTTATCACTACTGCTCTGTAGTACAGCTTGAGGCCAGGAAGGACAATTCTCCTAGAAGTCCTTTTATTGTTGAGAGTAGTTTTTGCTATTCTGGGTTTTTGTTACTCTTTCTAAGTCTATGAAGAATTGAGTTGGGATTTTGATGGGGATTGCATTGAATCTGTAGATTGCTTTCGGCAGGATGGCAATTTTACTATATTAATCTTGCCAATCCATGAACATGGGAGATCTTTCCATCTTCTGAGGTCTTCTTCGATTTCTTTCTTCAGAAACTTGAAGTTCTTGTCATACAGATCTTTCACTTACTTGGTTAGAGTCACACCAAGTTATTTTATATTGTTTGTGACTAATGTGAAGGGTGTCATTTCACTAATTTCTTTCTCAGCCTGTGTATCATTCAAGTATATGAAGGCTACTGATTTGTTTGAGTTAATTTTATATCTGACCACTTTGTTGAAGTTTATCAGCTGTAGCAGGTCTCTGGTTGAGTTTTTCAGGTCACTTAAGTATGCAATCACATCATCTGCAAATAGTGATATTTTGATTTCTTCCTTTCCAATTTGTATCCATATGACTTCCTTTTGTTGTCTAATTGATCTAGCAACACCTTCAAGTACTATATTTAATATATATAGAGAGAGTGGACAACTTTGTCAAGTCTCTGATTTTAGTAGGAATGCTTCAAGATTCTGTCCATTTAGTTTGATGTTGACTACTGGTCTGCTGTATATTGCATTTACTATGTTTAGATACGGGCCTTGAATTCCTGACCTTTCCAAGACTTTTATCATGAAGGAATGTTGCATTTTGTCAAATGGTTTTTCAGCATCTAATGAAATAACCATGTGGTAATTTTCTTTGAGTTTGTTTATGTAGTGGATTACATTGATGGATTTCTGGGTATTGAACCATCTTTGCAATCTTGGGATGAAGCCTACTTGATAGTGATGAATGATCATTTTGATGTGATGTTGGATTTGGTTTGTGAGAATTTTATAGCGTACTTTTGCAGCAATATTCATCATGGAAATTGGTCTGACATTTTCATTCTTTGTTAGGTCTTGTGAGGTTTCGGTATCAGTGTAACTGGGGCCTCATAGAATGAATTGGGTAGTGTTTCTTCTGTTTCTATTTTGGGGAATAGTTTGAAGAATATTTTTATTAGGTCTTCTTTGAAGGTCTGATAGAATTCTGAACTAAACCCATCTGGTCCTGGGCCTTTTTTGGTTGGGGGACTTTTAATGACTGCTTATATTTCTTTAGGGGTTATGGAATTGTTTAGATGGTTTATCTGATCCTGACTTAAATTTGGTATTTGTTATCTGTTTAGAAACTTGTCCATTTCATCCAGATTTTCTCATTTTGTTGAATATAGGCTTTTGTAGTAAGATCTGATGATTTTTTGAATTTCCTCCGAATCTGTTGTTACATCCCCCTTTATATTTCTAATTTTGTCAATTTGGATACTGTCTCTGTGCCTGATGGTTAGTCTGGCTAAGGGTTTATCTATCTTGTTGATTTTCTCAAAGAACCATCTCCTGTGTTTTTTTTGTTCGTTTGTTAGTTTTGTTTTGTTTTGTTTTTTGATTCTTTGTATAGTTCTGTTTGTTTCTACCTGGTTTGTTTCAGCCCTGAGTTTCTGAGTTTCATTATTTCTTGCCTTCTACTCCTGTTGTGTGTATTAGTTTCTTTTTGTTCTAGAGCTTTCAGGTGTGCTGTTAAGCTCCTAGTGTATGTTCTCTCCAGTTTCTTTTGGAGGCACTTAGAACTATGAGTTTTCTTCTTAGTACTGCTCTCATTGTGTCCCATAATTTTAGATACATTGTACTTTCATTTTCATTAAATTTTAGGAAGTCCTTAATTTCTTTCTTTATTTCTCCTTTGATTAAATTATCAATGAATAGAGCTTCTATGTGTGTGTGGGCTTTCTGTTGGTTTTTGTTGCCATTGAAGACCAGCCTTAATCTGTAGTAATCTGATAGGAGGCATGGAATTATTTCCATTTTCTAATATGTGTTGAGATTTGTTTTGTGACCAATTACATGGTCAGTTTTGGAGAAAGTACCATGAGGTGCTGAGGTGAAGGTTTATTCTTTTGAATTTGGCTGAAGTCTTCTATAGATATTTGTTAAATCCATTTAGTCCATGACTTCTGTTAGTTTCAGTGTATCTCTGTTTAGTTTGTGTTTCCAAGATCTGTCCAGTGATGAGAGTGGGGTGGTGAAGTCTCACACTATTATTGTGTGAGGTGCAATGTGTGCTTTGAGCTTTAGCAAAGTTTCTTTTATGAATGTGGATGCCGTTCCATTTGGAGCAGAGGTGTTCAGAATTGAAAATTCTTCTTGGTAGATCTTTCTTTTGATGAGGATGCAGTGTCTGTCCTTATTATTTTCGATGATTTTGGTTGAAAGTCAATTTTATCCGATATTAGAATGGCTACTCCTGCCAGTTTGTTGGTACCACTTGCCTGGAAAATTGTTTTCCAGCTCTTTATACTGAGGTAGTGTTTGTCTTTAACACAGAGGTACATTTCCTGTATGCAGCAAAAGTGCTGAGTACTGTTTATTTGTCCAGTCTGTTAGCCTGTGTCTTTTTATAGGCGAATTGAGTCTATTGATGTTAAGAGATATTAAAAGGGTTTTGTTCGGTGGCTGGAGAGCAGATCCTGTGTCACAGGGCTCGAGACACAGGGACTGAGAAACAGCTGGGAGGAAAGAGCCTTCCGGTTTCCATCTGTGATGGGAGACTTCTGCCTGGGCCACCACTGGTCCATAGCCAAATAGCGCTGGGAGAAAGCTAGACTCCCATGAGTGTGAAAAAGCTCTTGAGAGGGAGTAAGAGGACTAAAACTGCTCAGCAGGACTTGCCCGGAATCCTTGAGACACATGGACTGAGGAACAGCCTGGAGGAAAGAGCCATCTGGTTTCCATCTGTGGTGGAATACTACTGCCTGGGCTACCAGGGCTCCTTAGCCAAATAGTGCTGAAAGAATGCTAGTCTTCCAGGAGTGTGCACAAGCCTCTCGGTTCAGCAGGACACATCTGGAATACCCAGGACACAGGGACTGAGGAAAGGGGTTATGGTTTCTTTCGGAAGCTGGAGAGTAGATCCTGTGACACAGGGCTCCATACTCAAATAGTACCAGGAGAGAGCTGGAATACCAGGAGTGCCAACACACCATTAAACACAGGAAAGACCACTTTTTTCAAATTCACTGGACCAAGAAGGACTCTTTCAGAACCATCAGGACATAGGAAACAAGGGACAGCAGGGGATTACCTCCTTCTTTCTCTCTGCACTCCAGAGCTGACCCTGCATGACAGCTCTCCAAACCCAAATTCCTCTCAGAGAGTACTGGTCTTCAAGGAGTATTGACACCTAGGCATGCAGGAAAGAAAAGTCAAAGTTAGAGAGAGTAAGACCAGCTAACCCCAGAGATAACCAGATGGTGAAAGGCAAGGGCAAGAACACAAGGAACTGAAATCAAGGTTAACTGGCATCATCAGAACCCAGATCTCCCACCACAGCAAGCCCTGGATACTGCAACACATCAGAAAAGGAAGACTCAGACTTAAAATTACTTATCAAGAGGATGATAGAAGATTTTAAGAAGGAAATAAATAACTCCCTTAAAGAAATACAAGGGAACACAGGTAAACAACTGGAAGCCCTTAAAGAGGACACACAAAAATCCCATAAAGAATTACAGGAAAACACAATCAAACAAATGAACAAAACCATCCAGGAGTGAAAAACTGAAATAGAAACAGTAAAGAAATCACAAAGGGAGACAATGCTGGAGTTAGAAAAGATAGGAAAGAAATCAGGAGTCATAGATGCAAGCATCACCAACAGAATACAAGAGATGGAAGAGAGAATCTCAGGTGCAGAAGATACCATAGAAAACATGGACACAACATTCAATGAAAACAAAATGTAAAAAAATCCTAATGCAAAACATCCAGGATATCCAGAATACAATGAGAAGACAGAACCTAAGGATAATAGCTATAGAAGAGAGTGAAGATTCCCAACTTAAAGGACCAGTAAATATCTTAAGCAAAATTATAGAAGAAAATGTCTCTAACCTAAAGAAGAGATGAACATAAATATACAAGAAGCCTACAGAACTCCAAATAGACTGGACCAGAAAAGAAATTCTTCCCTTCTCATTATAGTCAAAAGACCAAATACACAAAATAAGGAAAGAATATTAAAAGCAGTAATGGATAAAGGGAAGTAACATATAAAGGCAGACCTATCAGAATTACACCAGACTTCTCACCAGAGACTATGAAAGTTAGAAGATCCTGGGCATATTTCATACAGACCCTAAGAGAACACAAATGCCAGCCCAAGCTGCTATACCCAGCAAAACTCTCAATAATCATAGATGGTGAAACCAAAATATTTTATGACAAATCCAAGTTTGCACAGTATGTTTCCACAAACACAGCCCTACAAAGAATAATAGATGGAAAACACCAACTCAAGGAAAGAAACTACACCCAAGAAAAATCAATAATCTTTCAACAAACTCAAAAGAAGATAGACACAGAAACATATAAACAACAACGAATATAACAAGAAGGAACAAACACTATCCTTTAATATCTCTTAACATCAATGGACTCAATTCCCCAATAAGAAGACACAGACTGACAGACTGGATCCATAAACAAGACCCAGCATATTGCTGCACCCAGGAAATGCACCTCTGTGTTAAAGACAAATACTAACTCAGAGTAAAGGGCTGGAAAACAATTCTCCAGGCAAATGGCCCCAAGAAACAGGCTGGAGTAGCCATTCTAATATTGGATAAAATTGACTTTCAACCAAAAGTCATTTAAAAAGATAAGGAAGTACAGTTCATACTCATCAAAGCAAAAATCTACCAAAAAGAACTCACAATTCTGAACATATATGTCCCGAATACAAAGGCTCCCACATTCATAAAAGAAACTTTACTAAAGATCAAAGCACATATTGCACCTCATACAATAATAGTGGGAGTCTTCAAAACTCCACTATCATCAATGGACAGATCTTGGAAACACAAACTAAAGAGAGACACAGTGAAACTAGCATATGTTATGAACCAAATGGATTTAACAGATTATCTATAGAACATTTCATCCTAAATTGAAAGAATATACCTTCTTCTCAGCACCTCACAGGACCTTCTCCAAAATTGATTATATAATTGGTCACAAAATAAACCTCAATAGATATAAGAATATTGAAATAATCCCATGACTCCTATCAGGTCACCATAGAATAAGGCTGGTCTTCAATGGCAACAAAAACAAAAGAAAGCCCACATATACATGGAAGCTGAACAATGCTCTACTAAATGATAACTTGGTCAAGGGAGAAATAAAGAAAGATATTAAACACTTCCCAGAATTAAATGAAAATGAAAATACAACATACCCAAACCTATGGGACACAATGAAAGCATGTTAAGGGGAAAACTCTAAGTTCTGAATGCCTCCAAAAAGAAACTAGAGAGAGCATATACTAACAGCCTAACATCACACCTGAAATTTCTAGAACAAAAAGAAGCTAATAAACCCAAGAGGAGTAGAAGGCAGGAAATAATCAAATTAAGGGCTCAAATCAATGAAGTAGAAAATAAAAGAACTATACAAAGAATCAACCAAACCAGGAGCTAATTCTTTGAGAAAACCAACAAGATATAAAAACCCTTAGCCAGACTAACCAGAGGGCACAGAGACGGTATCTAAATTAACAAATTAGAAATGAAAAGGGAGATATAAAAACAGATTTTGAGGAAATTCAAAAAATCATCAGATCCTACTGCAAAAGCCTATATGCAACAAAATTTGAAAATCTTGATGAAATGGATAAGTTTCCAGACAGATACAAAATACCAAAATTAAATCAGGATCAGATAAACTATCTAAACAGTCCCATAACCCCTAAAGTAATAGAAGCATTCATTAAAAGTCTCCCAAGCAATAAAAGCCCAGGACCAGATGGGTTCAGTGCAGAATTCTATCAGAACTTCAAAGAAGACCTAATACCAATACTCTTCAATCTATTCTACAAAATAGAAACAGAAGGAACACTACCCAATTCATTCTATGAGGCCCCAGTTACACTGGTACCAACACCTCACAAGGACCAAACAATAAAAGAAAATGTCAGAACAATTTCCCTTATGAATATTGATGCAAAAATACTCAATAAAAATTTCACAAACCAAATCCAAGAACACATCAAAATGATCATTTACTATGATCAAGTAGGCTTCATCCCAGGGATGCAGGGATGGTTCAATACACGGAAATCTATCAATGTTATCCACTACCCAAACAAACTCAAAGAAAAAAACCACATGGTTACTTTGTTAGATGCTGAAAAAGCATTTGACAAAATTCCACATCCCTTCATGATAAAAGTCTTGGAAAGATCAAGAATTCGAGAAGCACACCTAAACATACTTAAAGCAATATACAGCAAACCAGTGGCCAACATCAAACTAAATGGAGAGAAACTCGAAGCAATCCCACTAAAATCAGGGACTTGGCAAGGCTGCCTTCTCTCTCCCTATCTATTATTCAATATAGTACTTGAAGTTGTAGCTAGAACCATTAGGCAAGAAAAGGAAGTCAAAGAGATACAAATAGGAAAGGAAGAAATAAAAATATCATTATTTGCAGAGGATATGATGGTATATGTAAGTGACATGAAAAACTCCATCAGAGATCTGCTAAAGCTGATAAACACCTTC
Source organism: Rhynchomys soricoides (assembly GCA_019843965.1). Lineage (NCBI taxonomy): Eukaryota > Metazoa > Chordata > Mammalia > Rodentia > Muridae > Rhynchomys > Rhynchomys soricoides. Next base: position 273,674 of record JADRCH010000545.1, on the reverse strand, counting down.
AGCAAAATAGCTGGATACAAAATTAACTGAAGCAAATCAGTAGCCTTCCTATACTCGAAGGATAAACAGGCTGAGAAATAAATTGGGGAAATGACATCCTTCACAATTGTCACAAACAATTTAAAATAACTTGGTGTGACTCTAACCAAACAACTGAAAGATCTGTATGACAAGAACTTCAAGTATCTGAAGAAAGAAATCAAAGAAGACCTCAGAAGATGAAAAGATCTCTCATGCTCATGGATTTGCAGGATTACTATAGTTAAAATGGCCATCCTGCTGAAAGCAATCTACAGATTCAAGGTAATCCCCATCAAAGTTCCAGCTTAATTCTTCATAGACTTATAAAGAGCAACTCTAAAATTCATATGGAATAACAAACAACCCAGAATAGCAAAAACTATTCTCAACAATAAAAGGACTTCTGGGAGAATCATTCTCCCTGACCTCAAGTTGAACTACAGAGCAGTAGTGATAAAAACTTCATGGTATTGGTACAGTGACAGGCAGGTACATCAATGGAATAGAATTGAAGACCCAGATGAACTCACACACCTGTGGTCACTTGATGTTTGACAAAGGAGCTAAAATCATCCACTGGAAAAAAGACAGCATTTTCAACAAATGGTGCTGGTTCAACTGGCAGTCTACATGTAGATGATTGCGAATTGATCCATTCTATCTCCCTGTACCAAGCTCAAGTCCAAATGGATCAAGGACCTCCACATAAAACCAGATACACTGAATCTAATACAAGAGAAAGTGGGGAAAAGTCCCAAACACATGGGCAAAGGGGAAAAGTTCCTGAACACAACACCAATGGCTTGTGCTCTAAGATCAAGAATTGACAAATGAAACCTCATAAAATTACAAAGCTTCTGTAAGGCAAAGGACACTATAAATAGGACAACACAGCAACCTACAGATTGGGAAAAGAACTTTCTTTACCAATCCTATGTCCAATACAGGGCTAATATCCAATGTCTAAAATGAACTCAAGAAGCTAGACTTCAGAATCCAAATAACCCTATCAAAAAACGGGGAAGAGAGCTCAACAGAGAATTCTCAACTAAGAAGCTTGAAGGGCTGAGAAGCACATAAAGAAATGTTCAGCATTCTTATTCATCAGGAAAATGCAAATCAAAACAACCCTGAAATTGCACCTCAAAGCAGTCAGAATGGCTAAGATCAAAAACTCAGGTGACAGCAGATGTTGGCGAGGATGTGGAGAAAGAGGAACACTCCTCCATTGCTGGTGGGAATGCAAGCTGATACAACCTCTCTGGAAATCAGTTTGGTGGACCCTCAGGAAAAATGAACATAATACTACCTGAGGACCCAGCTATACCACCCCTTGGCATATACCCAGAGGATGCTCCAACATGTAATAAAGACACATGTTCCACTATGTTCATAGCAGACATATTTATAATAGCCAGAAGCTGGAAACAACCCAGATGTCCCTCAACAAAGGAACGGATACAGAAAATGTGGTACATTTACACAATGGAATACTACTCAGCTATAAAAACAATGACTTCATGAAACTCACAGGCAAAGGGATGGAACTTGAGTGAAGTAACTCAGTCACAAAAGACTAAACACAGTATGTACTCATTGATTAGTGGTTATTAGCCCAAATGTTCAGAATACCCAAGAGTCACCTCACAGCAATCATAGGGCTGAGTGTGAGGTCCCAGATGGAAGAATTAGAGAAGGGACTGAAGGAGCTGAGGGAGTTGGAAGCCCCAGGAAAGGAGCACCAGTTACAACTGTCCTGAGCCCTTGATGCTACCAGAGACTGGATAACCAAGCAAAGAATACACATGGACGGAACCACTGTGCTGGCCACATATGTGGCAGAGGAGGGTCTTGTTAGCCATCAGGGGGAGCAGAGGCCCTTCAGCCTGAGGGTGTTAGATCCTGCAGTATAGGAGAATGCCTAGCAGGGAACACATGAGTGGGTGGGTAGGAGGTTGGGGGAATACCCCCATAGTGGCAGGGGGAAGAGGAGAGTCTAGGGAGGTTCCAATGGTGGAGATCTGGAAAAGGGGAAACGTTTGAAATGTAAATAAAGTATGAAAAAAGAGATATTAAAAAATATTGATTGTTGCTTCCTGTTATTTTTTATGTTATTGTTATATTTGTGTGGCTATCTCCTTTTGGGTTTACTGAAAGACTACTTTCTTGCGTTTTCTAAGGCGTAGTTTCCCTCTTGTGTTGGCATTTTCCATCTCTTATCCTTTGTAGGGCTGGGTTTGGGGTAAGATACTATGTAAATTTGGTTTTGTCATTGAATATCTTGGTTTCACTATCTATGGTAATTGAGAGTTTTGCTGGGTATAGCAGCCTGGGCTGGCATTTGTGTTCTCTTAAGGTCTGTATGAGATCTGTCCAGGGTCTTCTAGCTTTCATAGTCTCTGGTGAGAAGTCTGGTATAATTCTGATAGGTCTGCCTTTATATGTTACTTGACCTTTTCCCCTTACTGCTTTTTAATATTCTTTCCTTGTTTTGTGCATTTGGTGTTTTGAATATAATGTGACGGGAGGAATTTCTTTTCTTGTCCATTCTATTTGGAGTTCTGTAGGCTTCTTGAATGCTTATGTTCACCTCTTTCTTTAGGTTAAGGAACTTTTCTTCTATAATTTTGTTGAAGATATTTACTGTACCTTTAGGTTGGGAATCTTCATTCTCTTCTGTACCCTTTATCCTTAGGTTTGGTCTTCTCATTGTGTCTTGAATTTCCTGCATGTTTTGTGTTAGGAGCTTTTTTGTATTTTGCATTTTTTTTGACTGTTTTGTCAAAGTTTTCTATGGTATCCTTTGCACCTGAGATTTTCTCTTCCATCTCTTGTAATCTATTGGTGATGCTTGCATCTATGACTCCTGATCTCTTTCCTAGGGTTTCTATCTCCAGGGTTGTCTCCCTTTGTGATTTCTTTATTGTTTCTATTTCCACTTTCGATCTTCACCTGTTTGATTGTGTTTTCCTGTATTTCCTCTTTAAGGGCTTCTAGCTGTTTACTTGTTTTCTCCTGTATTTCTTTAAGGGAATTATTTATTTCCTCCTTAATGTCTTCTTTCATCGTCATGAGAAGTGCTTTTAAATCTGAGTCTTGCTTTTCTGTTGTGTTGGAGTATCCAGGGCTCTCTGTGGTTGAAGAACTTGCTTCTGATAATGCCAAGTTGCCTTGGTTCCTGTTCCTTATGTTTTTGCGCTTGCCTTTCACCATCTGATTATATCTAGTGTTAACTGGTCTTGCTCTCTCTGACTGTGGTTTGTCCCTCCTGCAAGCCTTTGTGTCTGTACTCCTTGGAGACCAGCTCTCACTGAAAGGAATTTGGGATTGGAGAGCTGTGGTACAGAGTCAGCTCTGCGGTACAGACAGAAACCAGAAGGATCCTGTCCCCATCTGTTCTTTGGTTCCTGTGTTCTGATGGTTCTTCAAGGGCCCTCTTGATCAAGGATTTTGAGCAGAAGTGGTAGTCTTCCTGTGCTCGAAGGTGTGTTGGCACTCCTGGGAGTCCAGTTCTCTCCTAGCACTATTTGAGTATAGAGCCCTGTGTCACAGAATGAGCTCCCCATCCACAGATGGAAACAGGAAGGATGCTTCTCAGTCCCTATGTCCTGAGGGTTCTGGGTGGTTCCCTCTGAGCAGAGGTGCTGCTCTTACCTCCCACTCACAGGCTTGTCCACACTCCTGGAAAGCGAGCTCTTTCCCTGTGCTATTTGGGTATGGAGCCACATGGCACAGTCTACAGGGGTAAGCCAGAAGTCTCCTGTCCCAGGCTGCTTTTCAGTTCCTGTGTCCTGAGGATTCTGGGCAGGTCCTATTGAGCCATGGTGCTAGTCTTACCTCCACTCACATGCTTGTCCACACTCCTGGGATGCTAGCTTTATTTCAGTGCTATTTGGCTATGGAGCTCTGTGGCACAGACTGAGGTCCCCAGATGCAGAAGGAAACTAGAATTCTCCTGTCCCAGACTGCTTGTAGTTCCCTGTGTCCTGAGGGTTCCGGGCAGATCCGTCTGAGAAGAGATGCTGGCCTTACCACTCATAGGCTTTTTCACACTCCTGGGACGGTAGCTCTTTCCCTGCACTATTTGGGTATGGAGCTGCATAGCACAGACCACAGACATAAACCAGAAGGCTCCTGTCCAAAGCTGCTCCTCAGCCCTTGCGTCATGAGGATTCCGGGTTGGTCCCGCTAAGCAGTGGTGCTTGTCTTACCTCCACTGATGGGCTTGTACGCACTTCTGGGATGCTAGCTTTCTCCCAGCACTATTTGGTTATGGAGCTCTGTGGCACAGACTGAGGTCCCTGGCCACTGTTATTAGCTTTTATCAGAAGATATCACTCAGCTCTAGCATCTCTTTCATCTTGGAGTCTCCAAGGCAACTGCAACTTTACATCTTCCTGTTCCAGTATCTAGGATCCACACATGATCTTCTGGGCTCCTGAAAAGCACTTAGGTCACACCTCCAGCTCTGCCATTGTAGCACTTAAGGGTCTGATTGTGTACACTACACTGTTTCTGATGTTCTTGATGGTTATCCCATGGTACTGGCATCTCCAATATGCTAGAGTCTTCCACTCCAACTAGACTTTACCAACAGCCTCTCATAGGCTCTATTCCTGGTGCCAAGCCTCAACTTCTTTACATGATTCTTTCAGGTCTGGTCTGTCAACTACAACTGAGGCTGCACCTTCACCAATGGTCTCTCCTGGCCTCTCACAATGCAAAGCCTCAGCTATTCTCTATGACACCTTCATACCCTCAAAACTAGTACTTCCTGGATGATACTTATATGCTACCAAGTCCAGCTGAAGCACGAGTCACAACCTTAGCCATCTCCAAAACATAGCTGCTTTGTGTTTTATTTGTTTGTTTGTTTTGTTTTTGTTTTTGTTTTTTTAAAATGTTCCAGAAGATTTTACCTCAATCATATTGGTCTCTCCTTAATCACCATTAATTTCATAGCTTCAGCACACCAGCATCAACTGTTCCAGTAACCCCTTCTACTCTTGAATCTAAAGCCAGAGACACTTGCCTGAAGCTGCTGAATTCTGCTATTGCTCAGGCTGGAACTTTTGGTCTATTACATTATCACTAGCTTTCTATTTTCCAACTCCTCCCATGTCTAAGTTTGGATTTCAGGGAACTTTCTATGTAGACTGGCCTTGAACTCTGAAGTCTGCATGCCTCTGTCTCCTTAATTCTGGGATTAAAAGTGTGTTCCACCATGCCTGAACCTAAGCTTTTCTTTACCTTTTACATGATGTTTATAAGTTCTCCATTGTAATTCACTGTTGATATGGTCAAGTTGACAACATTGAATAGCCATCACAATCCATCCCTTGTCAATATGACATAGCATCATATCTTCTTATGTCCAAATGAAAACAACAACCATGTCCTAAAAATACCTACCATGATGTAATTATCCCTAGTACAGCTGCAAGTACATAAACATTAAGCTTGGTTGGGTGGCATCTTGCCCCAAAGTCACCCTGGTTTTATTTAATTTTTAATATCCTTGAACACAAGATATAACTCCATTCCACTTCCTGGCAATCCTTTACTCTTTGAACCATACATTTTATATTTTTCCTTTCTAAAATGCTCATCGTAAGAGTGAACTTAAGAACGAAGTCTAACCTAGGCTTTTTTTTTTTTTTTTGAGACTCCCTCTGTCAATGCAATTAATGTAAATCTCTTTATCTTAGTCTCAGGCAGACTCTTTGGACCAGGGAAAAAGGCAGCCATATTCTTTCCTGAAGGAAACATACTAAAATTCTGCTCCTATGAATCCTCTTGAGTTAATTCCCCAGGCTTCAAATCATTCTCTGTTTTTCATATTCCTACTAGTATAGCCCATTAAGCAGTACTGAAAACATTCCATTCCTTTCCAAAATCAAAGTTCCAAAATTTACATTTCTCTAAACAAAAACATGGTAAGGATTATTACAGCAATAAGACAGAAGTATCAACTTCTGTCTTAGCACTTTATTGCTGTGAAAAGACACTATGACCAAGGCAAACTATTATTAAGACATTATTATTAAGACAAACATTTATGGGACTTAAAGGTAGCCTGGTTCCCAGTTGACCTAAGGTTAAAAGCCCCCAGAGACCTTGAAGGGATGGTAGGCAATTTGCCTGATCCTGGGCACCTGGCCCCTGTCACTAGCCACTGACCCCATAGATTTGTGGCCATCAGTCATGTAAGGGCAACGCTCCAAACCCCTCCACTTGAAGAGGATGTGACCTGGGGTCACATAGGCTCAAGATAGACCTCCATTTTAATGAGGTATTTAAGGACCTGGAGGGCTTAGCCAATAAGCTTTCCTTACTAGACATTCCTCCATGCAAAAGGTATTTAATCTCAGGTTTACCCTGAAAAGTGGGGTATGGTTTTAGACATCCACTTTCTGCCATAAAAATAAATGCCTTAAAACCATGGACTCTCTCCTTTCATTGGGATCCACCATGAAAGCCACAGAGAAGGCCTTCACCTATAGAGCTGCTATCAAATCTCCCAAAAACTGCTATCTGTGCTCCCAGGCACAACTGCCACCAAGCTCAAGCCAAACTCAAGCCAAACTCAAGCCTGCCACCTGTCAAGCCAATGACAATCATCATGGGAAGAGCCAGAGTGTTTCCTTTTTCCCTCTGGCCCTGGGCTAGATCCAACCTGCCAACCCCTGCTCCATTCTCAGCTCTTTGCCTTCCAGCAGTGCCTGGATATCCAAGAGCCCGAGAACCAGATAGCCCAATCTCCTTGTATAATTGGAGCTGGTTTACAGTTTGAGAGATTCAGTACATTATCATCATGATAAAAAGAAAGACACTGTACAGGCAGACTTGGTACTAGAAGAAAAGCTCAGAGTTCTATATCTTGATCTGAAGGCAGCCTGGAGGGGATAGTCTTCTGCAGGCAGCCAGGATGAGGCTCTCATTCCATACTGGGTGGAGACTGAGCATAGGAGTCCTCAAAGCTCACCTACACAGTGATACATTTCTTTCATCAAGGTCATACATATTCCTAAAAGGCAGTACATTCTAACAGTGCCACTTCTCATGGACAAAGCATATTCAGCTACCACAGATACCTAAAAAAATACAGGGATGGAGGTGACAAAAAGTTCATTTGCAAATATCAATTATTTAGGGCACACCTATCTTTCAGTTAAAGTCTAAAACATTTTATAAAAGAACCCTACCAAAGCAGAGCAGGTGGAAGGATTTATTTAGTTTTTGATGGAAGAGGTAGGATGGTTCAGAGCAAGGGCAGGGTATGATGGGATTGAGCAGTAAGATTTCCAAGGAAGATGAGTGCAGAGAATAAGATGAAGAACATAATGGCCATGAGTGCTGGTCTGAAGCAAGAGCAGAAATAAAGGTGCAAGATGCTCATAAGAAAGAAGACGGCTAAGGAGAGTTTGCAAGGGGATCAATGAAGAAAACCTCAACAAAATAAACCAAAACAAAACAAAGAAAGAAAAAAAAACCACGTATTTGGTCCTCATGTAAGATTTGTTATCATGAATTTCAAGCTTCAAAATGGTTTTGGGTTTTATTTTGCAATGGAGGAGATGATAGATGTTCTTCAGTATGAAGACCCATTCTAGCTATTGCCAATCTTAATGTTCTGGAGTTATATATTAATCTTAATCTTCTGGAATCTATCTTTTACATCCCCTTGATGTAAGCAGCTGACCATTGAGCAATGACCAAGTTTCAAGCTTCCTCTACCCAAGCTCTATTGTATACTCTATAAGTCACTGAGTACAGAGATTCTTTGAATCTCTTAACACTTACAAGGTTCATGAGAAAATATATGACACCATTTTAACATATCTTACTCCAGGGAGTCATGAGGCTCTTAGCCAAGTTTCTCCTCTGCTTGTACTGCTACTGGAAATACAATTAAAAAAAAAAACAGAGGAAATTGCTGTTCACAGAAAAATATCTGCTGTGAGTGCTGGCATGGTGAACTTTTCAGTTATGATGCTCTATTTGATTTCTTTATTGATTCTCTGCTAGTGTGTACATTTCAGTTTTCCAGTAACTTTCCAGTATTACTACTGGCTATGGTGATTGAGTTTCATGCATTAAATCTCAGTGATTTTGTTTCTCTTGTAGACTGCCATTGGCCTCTCTGCTTAGTATCTTTAGTATCCATGTCAGTAGATCAATATTTTTATCCATGTTTTACAGGGAAAATTGAGGCTTCTATGGTCATTTACACAATTAGTCCTGTTATAACACTTGGGTTTCTTGTTATTATTATCTTTAATCTTTTTTTTACAGTCTAGTCTTATCCCCCCTACCATTCTGCCCTCCAACAGTTCCTCATCCCATCCCTCTTCCTCTGTCTTCAAAAGGATCTCCCCATCCCTTACCCCAAACCCCCTCATCCCACAGATCCCTTCACCCCCACACCATGTCAGGCTTCTCCATTTCCTGAGGCCTCAAATCTCTTAAGGTTTAGGCGCTTCTTCTCTTATTGAGGCTAGACCAGTCAGTCCTCTGCTGTATATGTGTCTGGGCCCTTGGATCAGCTAGTGTATGCTGCCTGGTTGGTGGCTCAGTGTCTGAGAGATGTCAAGGGTCCAGGTTAGTTGAGACTTAGATCTTCCTATGGGGTAACTCTCCTCTTCGACTTCTTCTAGTCTTTCCCTAATTCAACCACCGGGGTCCCTAATTTCAAACCATTGGTTGGGTATAAGTATCTGCCTCTGTCTCAGTCATCTGCTTGTTGGGCCTCTTGGAGGACAGCCATGCTAGGCTCCTGTCTGTTAGTACATCATAACATCAGTAATAGTGTCAGGCTTTGGAGCCTCCCCTCGAGATAGGTCTCAATTTTGGCTGGTCACAACACCTTTTCCCCCAGTCTCTTTTCCATTTTTGCCCCTGCATTTCTTTGAGGCAGGAACAATTTCAGCGCAGGAGTTTTGACTGTGGGATGAAAATCTTATCTCTCCACTTGATGTCCTGTCTTTCTACTGGAGGTGGATTATACAAGTTCCTTCTGCCCACTGTTGGGCATTTCATTTAAGGTCTATCCCTTTGAGTCTTGAGACTCTCTCACCTCCCAGGTGTCTGGTACATTTTAGAGGATTCACCCCCTATCTCCCAAGGTTGTATATTTCCACTCATTCTGCTGGTCCATGGGGTTTCACTCCTGGTCCCCACCCATAATACATGATTATATTCCCCTTTCCCCTTTCCTTTACTACCCAGTCTCCTCACTCCCTCCTCCCTCTGCTTTCTTCTCCCTCCCAATTTGGACTGAGGCATCCCCACTTGAGATGTTTGACATGTTAACCTTCTTGAGTTCTATGGATTGTATCTTGGGTATTCTTCACTTTTTAAAATAATATCCACTTATTACTGAGTACATTCCATTCATGTCCTTTTGGATCTGAGTTACCTCACTCAGGATATTTTCTATTATCATCCATTTGCCTACAAAACTCATAATGTCCTCATTCTTAATAGCTGAACAGTATTTCATTGTATAAATGAACCACATTTTCTCTATCCATTCTTCCATTGTGGAACATCTGGGTTGTTTCCAGCTTCTGACTATCATAAAGAAGGCCACTATGAACAGAGTGGAGCATGTGCTCTTGTGGCATGGTTGGACATCTTTTGGGTATATGCCCAAGAATGGTATAGCTTGGTATTCAGGTAGATCTATCTCCAGTCTTCTGAGGAACCTCCAGATTGATTTCCAGAGTGGTTGTACCAATTTGCAATCCCACCAGTAATGGAGGATTGTTTCTCTTTCTCTACATTCTTGCCACCATGTACTGTCACCTGAGTTTTTGATTTTAGCCATTCTGATTCATGTAAATTTGAATCTCAGGGTTTTTTTTTTTTTGCATTTCCTTGATCACTAAGGACTTTGAACATATCTTTGAGTGCTTCTCAGCCATTTGAGATTCCTCTGTTTTGAACACTTGTGCTTGACTATATTATTTCCAAGTTCTAGTACAGAGCTTTCTTATCTCTCTGTGTCTACAAGTTGTTTTCCTGTAGCTTCCCTTACTCAAAGGATAGCTGATGTGTCTATTGATCAGATCAATTCCACAGACATGCCTAAGTTTATGATATTTTTCCCTTTCACCCAACAATATCACATTAAATTTGTTTGTAGAAATTATTTTCTAAAGTTTCAATTCTTTCATTGATAAAAGGTATTTCTTACTGTGTGTATGCAGTGTGTGGTATGTGTGTATATGCGTGCGTGTGTGTGTGTGTGTGTATGTGTGTGTATGTTTCTCTCTTCTATATTTTGTGGGTTCCATGTAATGAACTCAAATCATCAGGCTTTTGTGGAAAGAATTTTAACATGCTAGACCATCTCACTGACATATATTATGTACACTCATATTCATATATGATCTAATTTCCTGGTTTATCACACTTTCATTAGATTATTATTCTGTAAGTTATAAATTAATATTGAACATATATTTAACATTTTACTGTTTGTTTATTTTATTTTTATGTAACTTAGACCTGAATTAATTGGATAGTTCTATTATTACTTTTCCAACTGAAGCATCACATAAATGTACACTTTACTTACACAACTAATTCACATAGGTAGTGTGTCACTTTTTTATAGTATAGAATAGTGTTTATTTAGAGCATGGGGAGTCTAATTGAGAGGGTAGTAGAGACAGAGAAAAGCAGAGAGAGGAGAGACAGAGATATACAGAGAAGGAGAGAGATAGAGAGAGGTACAGCCTGGCCATGAGCACATGAAGACAGGGGGGAGGGAAATGGAGAAAGAGGAAGAGTGGGATGAAAGGACAGAACAAGAGCAAGAAGGCAAGAGCCATATTGCCTCATTTTACACAAGCATCCACACATCCTGCAACCATTTCATAGCTAATTTGTTCTCAGTGGCCCTGCACAGTAAAATATGGCAATGCCTAGAAGTGTTTGCTGTACAGAGCCTGAAACAGCTGTCTCCTGAGAGGCTTTGCCAGAACCTGACAAATAAAGAGGTGGATGCTAAAAGCCAATCATTGGACTGAGCACAAGATCCCCAATGGAGGAATTAGAGACTATAAATAAAATAAAACTTTGTCTGCAGTGTTACATCAATCTCTCACACATGATCGTTATTTTGTTCTTGATTTTTGTTTTATCATTAATACTCAGTCCCTTCAGATTAATATCTGAAATTGAGAATCACTAAAGTGAGTTTTAGAATGTATTTAATTGTAAGTGAATGAATAAAATAATCAATGCTTTTGATAATAGCAAGAATATGAAATTTGTTTCTGAAACAGTAAAGAGGCAATGAAAAGGGAGTGAATGTGATTATCATTCATAACTCCTAAAGACAGTCAGATTTCAAAGAAAATATAGCCAGGTTTGTTCCCTTGTGCATATGAGGATGAGCAGCTTGAGCATGAAGTTGTTCTAAAAATTATCCTATTCACAGCCTCACTGTTGGACTTATTCTTGACTCCCTTCTAGGAAACAATTTACCATTTCTGGTTTTTCTAGATTTTGTTTTGTTTTGTTTTGTTTTTCTTCCCTTGTTCCATGCAAGCTCATGAATCTGACTCAATCTATCATAGGAGCTATTGCCCCTGAGAGGAATTCAGATTAATGAGGGATGGGTTTTCTGTTCCTTTCTATGGAACTTACATTAAGCTAGTACCACAGGCTTACACCACACATCTGATTTTTGTGGATACATAAAATACATATTGAATAGGCAACCTTTCTTTTTTCTTTTCCTTTCTTATTTTATTTATTTGCATTTCAAATTTTGGCCCCATTCTCAGTTTTCCCTCCTCAAACCTTTATTCCCTCCCCTGCCTTTATGAGGGTTCTCCTCCACCCACACACTCCTGCCCCACTGCCATACCATCCACTTATGCTAGAGCATCAAGCTTCCACAAGACCAAGGGCATAGGCAACATTCTAGAAAAAGAACATTTCCACCATTTTTAGTCCCTAGTTGCTTCCTATGCTTTTTCTCACAATGTGCAGATTACTTATAGTCACACAAGCTTATCTCAGGACAATCTGGTGTTGAACTAGACACAACTTGAAGCATTGTGATAGGTGTTAGTGGGCTTTCTGTTGCTAGAAGAAGTAGCTGATATAATCAACTGGTGCTGAAGAGAAAGATTTTTTCTTAGCACAGTGTTTTGAGGTCTCTGTCCTTCAAGAAATGACTTATTGATGGATATCTGTGGTTGTATATCACCAGAGCAACACATGGTGGAGCAAAATTTCTCACTTTATGGTTAATGAAGATGCAAAGAATATTCTAGATTCTGGGTGTCACAGTAACCTTTATGGCATATCTATAGTGAACTAAAGATTGCCCACAAGGCTGAACATCTAATTTTATAATTTTTCAACATTACCAAAGAATAAACATTTACCAAACATGTGAGACTGAGTGGACAAGTAAGATACAACATGTATCAAAGGTAAATATGAAGTATTTGAAATAATATAAAAATAACTTAAAACTATATTCAGAAGATTGATTTATATCAATCAGTTTGTGCTGTGTATTAAAAAATTATTTGATTTTATCAAAGATAAGTTACTATCACCCTTTCAATTTTTGTAATATAAAAATTAAACCTATTTATTCAATGCTCTGCATTTACTTTTAGCATATTAACAGACTTTATCATACTCAACTCCCTCTTATTATTACACCTATGAGACATTATTGCTATATTAAGTTGTACAATGTAGCAGATATCACTAAGAAAATATTGATCTACCTATTTGTCTTTTCAGAGCAATCTTAACCTCATTATTCCTGAGGCTGTAGTTAAGGAGGTTCAATATGGAGATAAAAGCCATGCTGACCACAGACACCTCCTTGTTCCTGGTCCATGGATTAGATGAAATTAAGCAGCATGTAAATAATTTTTACTGTCTCATAGAAAAAAGTAAATGACCTATTATGAAACTTAGATTTTAGCTGAGAGGCCAATAGAGAGTTAATGAACATATTATATACAGAACATGGCAAGGAGTATGGAATAAACATCCCCAAGATTCCATCAACAACCTTCTCAGAAGCCCCAATATCATGCCATCCCAGAAAAAAGACTTCACCACCATGCTCTTGAAATCAAGGTCAGATATGTTGATTCTTGTTAATCATAGTCCCTTTGATTTGAGGGTATGTGAAAAAAAGAATCAAGTCTTCTGAATCATCTTCTGACAGTTGTTGAGATGGATTAGAAAGCTGCACTCACTGCTCTCATTTATAATGAAATTCATGTTTTATGTCACATTTTCCCAGTATACCTTTATTTTAATTAACATATGTAATTACATTTCTTCCCAACTTTTCCTTCCTCCCTTCAACACCTTGAACTCTTTTCCATCCCCTCTCAAACAGTTATCTGTTTCTCTCTAAATTTTGTTACTAGATATATTTAAATGTATAAATACACAGATATAACCCACAGAGTTCATTTACTGATGCTTTTGTGAATATGATTTTGAGGCCAAACACTCTGCATTAGATAATAGATTAGGAGTCTCATCCTGGGAGGGACTAATTCTCTCTTGTCCAGAAGCCCACTTAGCAGGAGGGAGATTGTCCCTGACATTAAAAACCCAACTACTGTGTATAGCATGGTTATACATCTTAGAGGAGAACATACTACTGCCCCTGATCACCATTTTTCTAAGTGATTTCCAAAGCTTATCCTTGTCCCAACAGTTAAGTGAATCTCTCATTGAACATCAAAGAAGCTTCTTTCTGCAGAAGATAGAGACACTACAGAAAATCACAATTGGTTTTAATACAGATAGCAAATAATTGTGAGAATCCAAGTCCACTGCATATATCAATAACACAAGTCCTACATTTCATCTAGGACAAAGAAAATACCTTGAAATAGGAACAGTAAGATTGTAAGTGTAAAAGGACTAAGAAGTCATCTGTGAGACTGTGTCACTCAGAAATGACAGGAAAACTATACCCAAAATATGTCTGCCTAGGTAAGACCTGAATAGAGAATACCAATAGCCATGCAAGACTGGAAAGGGGAATCTCACAAATCTCATCCCTAGACATTAATTTTTATTTAAAAATTTCTGATATCTCTTTTTTATTACTTTTTATTTTATTGAGGCTTCATTTTATTGAAGGTGGATTCTTTTTCATGCAATACATTTGATTATACTTCCCCCAATCCTCCCAGTTTTTTCCTGATTGCCCTCCCATTAAATCTACTCTCTTTTTGACTCTTATTAGAGCAGAACAGGCATCTAAGAGATAACAACCAAAAATGACAAAATAAGATATAATAATGTGAAGAAAAAAATCTAATATATGGAAGTTGGGCATGACAAATCAACAGGATAAAGAGTCCCAAGTGTAGCACAAGAGTCAGAGACCCACTTGTTCTAACAGTCAGGAGTTCCATAAAATTACTAAGCTAATTACTCATGTACACACACACATACATACAGACACACACACACATACACACACACACACACGTCAGTTTGTGGTGAACAATCCATTATTTCAGCAATAATCTGGGTTGTTTGATGATTTCAATAAAAACCTATTTTGTATTTCCTTCCCAGATAGATCCCTGTGACCCACCAGACACCTACTCTTTATCTAACTGCTCTGAGTCTACAGATTTTAGCTTCGTTATGATTAATTTTGTGGCAATAATATATTCCCTTATAAGTGAATACATACCATTTGTCTTTCTGGCGTTGAGTTACCTTGCTCAGGTGTTTTTTTTCTAGTTCCATTCATTTGCCTGCATATTACATGTTGAAAATAGCTTTTATTGTGTAAGTGTACTACATTTTCTTATTCTATTCTTCACTTGAGGGATATCTAGTTTGTATCTAGTTTCTGGATATTATGAACAAAGATACTGTGAACATAGTTGAGCATGTGTCCTTGTGGTGCAATGGAGTGTCCTTTGGATAAATGCCTGAATGTTATATAGCTAGGTCTTGAGGTGGATAAACTTTCATCTTTCTGAGGAATCGCCATGTTGATTTCCATGGTGGCTATAAAATTTGCATTCCACCCAGAAATTCAGGAGTGTTGTCCTTGCTCCATATCCTATCCAGCATGAGCTGTAACTCTTGTTATTATTCTTATCCATTATTTTTTATGATTTCATACATGAGTACAATATTTATATTATTTCCATTTTAACATCTCCCTCAACTCCTCCTATTTCCTCCTAACTTTCTTTCAAGTTTATAATTTCTTGGTTAATTATTATTTTGTTGACACACACACCATACCTAGTCCATTTATTGTTGCTGTTATGAACATTTGCTCAGGAATTGTCAATTGAAACTGGATAACCTATCAAGGACTTATCCTGGGAGAAGACTGATTTCTTTTCTCAGCATTCCCTTGATTGTGTGTGATTCTATAGCTAGGTGTAGGGCCTTGTGATATTTTCTCCTTCTATGTTGTCATGCCTTCTGTTGCTATCATTGTGTGGTTATTGTCTATGCTACTATATTATTGGCATTTCTTGGATGCCTATTCTCTGTCATGACTAGAAGACAACATTAAGCACCAGGTATTGTGGTTTTCTGGTTTGTACAATAAGAAGTAAATATAGGGGTTGAATAGTAGATTTATTAATTGGTAATGAACTCTCCATGGTTAGTTTTCCTTTGCATTTTAACCAGTTGAGGATATTTGTAATAGTCTCTATATTTTATCCTAAGAAGCTTAATTGATGAAAGATGCTGATACTTTTATTCTTTCATGAGGAATACAGCAATAGCATAGCAATCATTAGACACAGTATTTCATGACTTTCTGGAGAACTGTGTGAAATAAGCTATCATTTACATTAGAAGGAATATCTTTTCATAACCCACACCACTGGACTTTTACAAATTTCACTGGGAAAGAAGATCTTTGAATTTTGGTTGAATTTATTTCCCATCTTCTGTTGCATATAAAGTGTTAATATGAGTTCAAAGTGGTTACTACCTCCTCATTTCTTGGCCCATCAGCATAATATCATTAATATCATGAACCAGTGTCATATTTTGTAGGAGAGATAAATGATAATAATCCCTTCTAAATAAGTTATGACACAGACATGGAGAGTTAATATATCCTTAAGATAAAATTGAAAATGTACCTTGCCAACTAAAAGTATATTTGTAAACAAATGGTGCCAGTTTAACTGGATGCCTGAATGTAGCAGAATACAAATAGACTCATATATAGCACCTTGCACAAAAGTTAAGTCCAAGTGGATCAAAGACTTCAGTATAAGACTGGACACACCAAATATAATAGAAGAAAAAATGGGTAATAGCCTTGAACAGATTGGCACAGGAGGCACATTTTTGAACAGAATACCTATAGCTCAGGCACTGAACTAAGCTCTGGCACTAATATAAACAATTAACAAATGGAACCTCATGAAACTAATGTCTGTAAGGCTAAGGACATCATCAATAAGATGAAACAGAGCCTACAGAATGGGAAAAGATCTTTACCCACCCGACATCCAACAGAGAACTAATATTCCCAAAATAAATAAATAAATCTCAAAAAGATACCAACAAACAAAATAAACCAATTAAAAATTAGATACAGAGCTAAACAGAGAATTCACAGAAGAGGAATCTCTAATGGCCAAGAAGCACTTAAAGAGATGTTCAACATCCTTAATAATCAGGAAAATGCAAATCACAACAAGTCTGAGATTCCATATTACACCCATCAGAATGGTTAAGATAAAAAACTCAAGTGACAGCAGCACATGCTGACAAGGATGAGGAGCAAGGGGAATACTCCTCCTTTGCTGGTGGGAGTACAAGCTATTACAATTACCTTGCAAATCAATTTGGTAGTTTTTCAGAAAATTGGGTATAGTTTTACCCCAAGTACAAGCTATACCACTCCTGGACATATACCCAAAAGATTTCCCACTATACCACAAGGACACATGCTCAACTGTGTTTATAACAGCTTTACTCATAATAGCTAAAATTGAAAACAACCTAGATGTCAGTTCAACTGAGGAATGGATGAAGAAAATGTGGTATATCTACCCAGTGGGATACTCTTCAGCTATTAAAAATCAAGAATCATAAAGTTTCATACAAATGGATGGAACTGAAAATATCATCCTGAGTGAGGTAACCTAGCCCCAGAAAGACATGTATGGTATGTACTCCCCTAAAGTAGACATTACCTAAAAAGTACAGCATAACCATGCTACAGTCCACAGATCCAAAGAAACTAAATAATTAAGGGGGCCTGCCCCATCAGAGAATACTTGAATCTCATGAAAAGGGTGAAATAAAATGGACACTGGAGGTAGATGGAGGGAAAGAATTCTGTGGGAGGGGGGATTGTGGGCAAAAGGGATAGAGATTAAGTGTGGAGAAATGAAGGGTGGGGGAGGGCTGAGAAAGAATGGAAATCAGTTGGGGGTATCACTAGGATTAGCTAGAGACCTGGGACTGGGAATTCTTCGGATAGTCTATGGGGTGACCCTGACTGAGACTTCTAGCAGGGCTGGGGATATGGAGACTGGAGTCACTACCTCCTGTAGCCAGGTAGGACTTCTGGTGGAGAGAAAGAGACATCAACCCATCCACAAAACTTTCTACTCAAAATTTGTCCTCACTACAAGACATGCAATGAAAAAGATGGAGCAGAGATTGAGGGAACAAGAAACCAATGACTGCCCCAAATTAAGACCTATGGCATGAGAGATAGCCAACCCATGACACTATTAATAATCTGCTTTTTTTGCATACACGACACTAGCATAACTGTCTCCTGAGAGGCTTGCTCTAGCAGCTGATCGAAACAGATGGAGAGACCCTCAGCAAAACAGGCAAAACTTGGAGAGTTTTGTGGAAGAATGGGGGATAGAATTGTCAAGCTGTAGGAGTCAAGGACATCCATCATTGGAAGACCTACAGCGTCAACTAATCTGAACCCATGGAGGCTCACAGAAACTGAACCACCAATAAAAGTACATGCAGGATCTGGACTTAGGCTCCCTACACATTTTTAGCAGATGTTCAGCTTAGTCTTCATGTGAATCTCCTAACAATTCGAGTTGGGGTTGTCTCTGACTCTGTTGCCTGCTGTTGGATCCCCTTTCCCTATCTGGATTGCCTGGCTGGGCCTCAGTGAGATAGGATGCACACAATCCTATTGGGATTTAATGTCTTAGGGCAGGCTGGTACATAAGGATAGCTTCCCCTTTCTCTAAGAAGAAAGGGAGAGGTAATGAGAGAGGAACTTATGAGGGTGGTACTGGGAATAGGGGAGCTGTGACCATGATGTAAAGTGAATAAATAAATAAATAAATAAATAAATAAATAAATAAATAAATGTAAATTTATTTCTGTGATCCTTATGGAGAAGTACTGAGAAAACGGAATTTTCTAAATCTATGCATGCATACTAGACACCAGGAGATACGATAATCTGCTCAAGTAAGGGCACAACTCTGGTTTAGCAGCTGAAATGGACAAGCTACCTGATTCGGTTTCAATACTCAACTGTCATTCCCCACAATTTCTTTCTCTTGTATACTGACCAGATAGGAGAGTTAAACGGAGATGTGGTGGAAAATTCCATCTTGGCATCTTTCAAGTCCTTGGTAATAGCTAATTAACTAATTTCTGAAATTTCAACAGGGATGCGATAATGGTTTTGACTCACTATTTTCATTGGCAAGAGCAACTCTAAAGGCTTCCATTTAGCCTTTCCAACCATATCTATCACTCCACAGGTCAGAGAACCAATGTAAGAATTTGTCCAATTTCTAAGTATGTCTTTCCCAATTATGCATTCTAGCAATTGAGATATGACTACAAGATGAGTTCCGGGGACCCAGTGGATCTACTGTGAGTTGGAATTCATCCAAAATTCCATTAATCAACTCACTTCTATAAGCCCTTACTTTAATTGGAGAGCATCTGTGTTTCTTGGCTCTTTCAGAATCAGTGTCAATTCAGAACCAGTATCTAATATACCCAGAAAAGTCTGACTGTTTCTTTTATCCCAGTGTATAGTTCTCCTTGTAAAAGGGCTATAGGTCCCTCTGGGAAAAGACTAAAGGCTAGCAGAAAAATACAGGTATTTTAATCATTGTCTTTCCTCAAGGGAACCTGACCATCCATCCAATCCAGGGGTTCTGGGTCTGCAAAGTAACTCAAGTATGTAAATTAACTTGTGGGACAATATTCTCTTTTGCTACCATTCAATGTAGCCTTTTTTGATTTGTGTGAGAATTTTTTCCAGTTATACAGATAAAACAAATGATTAGTGTAGTGGCATAAATATGTTTGGCTCCCATAGACTCATGTGTTTCAATGGTTGGCCCATGGGGAATGGCCATTAAGAGGTGTGACCTTGTTGAAGTATCTGTGGCTTTGTTGGAGAAAGTGTGTCATTGTAGGGGTGTGCTTTGAGGTCTCTTAGTGCTCATACTCCATCCAGTGTGGAATAGTCCCCTCCTGGCTGCATACAGAAGACAGTCTCCTTTTTGCTGCCTTCAGACCAAGAAATAAAACTTTCAACTCCTTCTCTAGCACCATGTCTGTCTGCAGACTGTCATACTAACTGCCATGATGATAATGGACTGAACATCTGAAACTGTAAGCCAGTTATAAGAGTTCTTTTATAAGAGTTTGCTTGATCTTGATGTCTTTTCAAGCAATAAAAGCCTAAGACAAATAAGTTTCTTATTTATTTCATTCCTAGAAACACTACGATTAATTAGCCAGTACCATAGGTCCATATGTATCATACTTTGCTTGTGCTGACCATTATGGGTTGGGCCATTATGAACATTGCTTTGTCTATGCTGCACATTGTGATAATTATGATCACCTTGACTTTGGATATTCAGTGCTGCCACCTGGCCTCTGCTACCCTGGATCCCTATCCAGGCAGTGTCAGACATGGGCTCCCTCTTGTGGTTTGGACCTCAAGTTTAGACAAGGAGACAATTCCTAAACACAGCACCGAGTGCAAGCACAAAGATCATCAATAAATAAATAGCACCTCTTGAAACTGAACTTTCTTTAGAGCAAATGACATCCTCAATAGGACGACATCAATCTAGATTAGTTGTCATTAGAATAGTCATTAGTTGAGCACTCCCATAAGTTCTGAGCCAACATTACTACAGAATGACTTGCAGACAAAAGAGTTTGTAGATTTAAGGTTTTGTGTCTAGGTGGAATCTCAGTCACACCACTTGAAACTTTGCCTGGTTATAGAAGTTGCTCCATTTGGGCTTTGTATCCTTCATGACTAGGAGGAGTTCTGACTGGGGTCACCCTCACAGATTCCAGGAACTTTCTGCTACACTAGCTTTCCACATTGTTCCCTCATGTGCCCCTCAATTCCCCTCCATTTGTCCTTCCTAATCCTTACTGTTCCCATCCCCACCCTCTACCAGTTCACTCACAAAATATATTTTATTTCTCTTTTATAGATCCATGTGTCCCTCCCAGAGCCAGCCTTGTTACCTAGACTCTCTGGGTCTATGTATTGTACAATGATTTTTCTTTACTTAGCAGCTAATATCCTCAAGTGAGTATATATCATGCCTGTCTTTTTAGGTCTGGCTTGCTTTGCTCAATATAATTTTTTTTTCTAATTCAATCCATAGGCTTGATTTTTTTGGCTACTTATTAGGTTCTTATATCTACCACCCTTACAACCCAGACTCTGCACTATTCCCTTCTGAAATCCCAACACTAGGAAGAAGAGAAATAAAGTTAGAGGGGAAAGTGGGTATAGACCTCTTTAGACTACTTTTCTTCCCATCTCCTCCAAGCTTCAGGAACATAGAGATAAACTTGAGGAACAATCATTACAAGGGTGCAGGAGCCTTGTAAAGGAGGTTTAAAAATACATGGAACCAGTAGTGTTACTACACCAGAAAATAACATGGGGCCATTTTACCACATATTGGCTTGGTTACAATAATATTAGGGGAACATAGAGAATGGGATTTTAATGAGGACCCTGCAAGGCAAAAGGGGGTGTAGATTGAAGAGAGGAATGTTTTGTAATTTCTTTGTGAGTAAGGACACATGGGGTTTATAAAGCAAGATGTTATAGAAACAGAAGCCAGTAGCATCCAGGAGAGGGAAGGACAGAAGAACCACTAGGAACAGTTATGAGTGTTTAGGGAAAAGAAGTCAGCTATATATTGGATGGCCTGCAGCCAGGGAAAAGTGGTTTGGACTTCCTTGTGAGTTTGATTTTCCTGTTGAAGAATGTTAACATGGGTAAAGATCTATTTGGAGGCAGAGACAAGCTGGCAGGGGATATATAGGTAAGCTATGGAATATTTAGAAAATTCATTAGGGTAGAGCTTACCTATGATTACTTTCACTATTGTTTGTCCCAAGGATTGTTGATGGAGAGCTTAAAATGAGTTTTAGGAGTGGTGAGCATGATTCCATCACAACTGGAGGATTCAATTCAGCACCCCTAATGTCTGCAACCTTCTAGAGGCAGTTATCCATGTTGTAGTAAGGAAACTAGAAGAAGGGGTTGGGGATAGTGGAGATGGAATCAGGGTGTAGAGGAATCTCAGTTCTAATACAACATCCTTCAAGTAGGCAGTCCCATGATTGCCTATGAGTTCCTGTGATTCTGTTGGGTATGATGTATGTTTAGCTAGTAAAGAATCTCCAATGGTGGGTTTTAGGAGGATTAGGAGAAGGCTGGTCAGAATTAGAATGAAGGATAATAAAGACAGCCATAAGAATAGAGAGAAAGAAAGCTTGTGATGATCACATGGCCTGAGCAGCAGCCACCAGGTCATGGATGACTTTCCAGGAGATCTTGGTTCTTTAGGGATGGCATCTTCTCTTCCTCTCTATCAGTGAGAAGAGGGCCATCTTCTTGGTCAGAGGGATGGTGTTGGACATTCCTAGCAGGGACTTAAATAGACCTAGGCTAATCCTATGGAAAGATGGAAATAAAGTCCCTTCCTACCATTAATAGGGGATTTGGGCCTTCTCCATTACCAATCAAGTGGGTCATTCCACCTGACCAGAATAGGTAGTATATGTGGTGGCTGACTCCAGTGACAGACAATGGGAGGCTTGTCCTTGGTAGCATAAACATTGAACATATTGAGTGTGAATAATGCCAGGTTTAATTGAGTGTTTGGTGGTTGAGGCCTTGTGCCTGTTTAATTAGTTGCTTTTTAAATGTTTTCTGTGTTCTCTCAATGATAGCATGGCCCTGAGTGTTATATGGGATACCAGTGTGGAAGATCCCCATAATAGCAAAAGTAGAGAGGTAGAAAGCATGTACTTAAGTTTTTTAGTTTTTTTCTTTTTTTCTTTTTTTCATTTATTTGTGCCATGGCCAAGGTGAAATGGGAATAGATATCTACAGTAACTAGTACAAAATTTGTCTACTAAGTGATTGAATATGGGTGTCATCAATCTTCCAGGGCATTGGCCTTAGGGTCTCTGGGGTTAGGGTCAAATTATTGTATAACAGGGGTATGGATTAAGGAATCTCAAGAGAAACAAGTTTTGAAAATACATTTAAGGTACTTTATAGAGGTATTGGGGAATTTAAGTTGTAGCCCCTTTAGGTTGATATGGGTCAGCTGATAAAGTTCTTTAGTAGTGAGGGGTAACACATTATAGGTCTCAGTTGTGGCAATTTTGTTGGTTAAGGCATTGCCATCAGAGATGAGTCTGGGGAGGAATGAGCATGACAGTATATGGCTGATAAAAATGAGACATATTCTAGCTTGAAGTAATTTTGAAATCTTTATTAATACCAAGGAAAGAGGGCTACCATCAAGTTTATATAATAGAAGCAGGCAAGCAGGGGAATAAATAGGCCATATAGATGATGTTTGAATATAGAAAATGGTTCTTTTAGGTATGTTAGAATGAGGAAGATGACATACAGTTTTTTTAAATTGGGGAGAGGAAAAATGTGACTCGGACTTAGCATCCCCTTAATATATCATGTAGGCAGCTCCTTTTTGCCACTCCTATCTGTAATAGCCATGGATTCCTGTGGGATATGGGATCAGGAGAATAAATGAGGAGGGAGCCACAGAAAGAGTGGTATTTTTGTCTGCAATTTATCTATGAGTAATAGTTGTTTATTTGTCCGGAGAAGCTAGTGAGGCTAGTAGCAAAAGATGCATGGTTTCCAGGAGCCACTATATGTCTGGTAGGGGGAAAGGTAAAACAATTACATCAGGTTCTTTACCTATAATTTGTAAGGTATGTTCTCTTCTTGTCCTTATCATAGTGGTTAATGTGACCACCTTGGTTAGTAGTTGAAGTGTTCCCACTATTGATGTATGACCATTCTAAGATTCCCTGAGGTTGGTATATGGACCCAACTCTCATGGGGGAGGAATTTAATATAAGGACATGGATTGGTTGTTATGGCTCATAAAGAGCTAGGGAGGTATTTTTAATGTGATTGTTAATAGAGCAAAGGACTTTCTTGGCTGTTGGCATCAAGGAAAAAGGAGAGGAGAGATCTTGTCACCCTTACATAAGTCAAATAGAGGCTACAATTGACTAGTCATTATGGGAAGCCATGGTCTAAGCCAACTAATATTGCCTATAAAGCTTTGAAGGTTATTTAGGATTAATGAGTTGTGGAGGTCAATGATAGGTTTAGCTGGATAGACTGAGGTTACAGTGACATCTGTCCCTAGGAATGTGATGGAAAGGAGCTAAATATTATCTTCTACTATTGTAAAGCCTCTTTTTGTTAGGGCTTTTATTATCTGTTGTTTAAGATTTTCTAAGATGAGTTTTTGATCATGTATTTTGTCTTGCTACACTAATAGGCTATTCATGTAATAGTATACATTGAGAACTGATTTAATAAGAGTTTTAATGCATGGGTTACAGCTTCCTTGCAAATAATCTGGCTGTTAACCATATGTTGAGGAAGTGTGGTCCACTTAAATCTGTAAAGAGTGGTATAGCTGGGTGTGGCAATACTTTTTAATTAATTCCAGCTGTAGGTTCACTACCTGCCTTAAAGGTATACTTTTCTGAATGAAAGACACACATACACCTTCATATTTCGTATACCTTAATCAACACAATAGCTGGGCCACTGCCTAACCTCCATGTAATTAATCCAACTCCCACTGATTATATGAGTTATTATTTGCTAAATTCTGTGTTCTATCTTGTTTGCTCTGGACACAAACTCTGGGCCTCACCCTGCTCCTTCAAAATGGATCTCCCTTTTTCCTCCTCCTGCTCCTCCTCCTCCTCCTCCTCCTCCTCCTCCTCCTCCTCTTTCTCCTCCTCTTCTTTTTCCTCCTTCTCCTCCTTCTATTGGTCCCAAACCCAGGAATCCTAAAAGTCTCACCTCTGTCTTCCCTGCCCAGTAATTGCTTGCTGACATTTTTATTTACCAATAAGAACCAACTTGGGGCAGGGTATCTTAGTGTCCTATATGTGGACTCTCTCATGCAGACAATTTTGGTGAACCAAATTAACATTAGGATACAAGCAGGATTAAGCCAAAACCACTACAGCTGGGTCTTGAGGTACATAGATTGCCAAATTTCTGAGGAACTGGCATACTGAGTTTCATAGTGGTTGTACAAATTTGCACTCTCACCAGCATTAGAGGAGTGCTTTCCTTGCTCTACATTCTTGCCAGCATGAAAAGTCACTTGTGCTATTGATCTTAATCATCTGACAGTTGAAAGATGGGATCTTAAAGTAGTTTTGATTTGTATTTCCCTGGTGGCTAAGAATATTGAACATTTCTTTAAGGATTTCTCAGCCACGTGAGACTCTTCTATTGATAATTCTTTGTTTAGATCTGTACTCTATTTTTAATTGGATTATTTGTTTTTATAATGTTCATTTTCTTGAGTTCCTTATATATTTTAGATATTAGTCCTCCATCAGATGAGGAATTGGTTAAAACCTTTTCTCATTTTGTATGTTGATGTATTATTGATGGTGATCTTTGCCTTATAGAAGCTTTTTAGTTTCATGAGGTCCCATTTATTCATAGTTGACTTTAGTGCCTGTGCTATCAGTGTTTTGTTTAAGAAGTTGTCTTCAGTGACAATATGTTCAGGACACACACCTATGAAAACTTTATTATTAAGAAGCCAGAAATACACAATGGGGGGAAAAGCATCTTAAACAAATGGTTTTGGTCTAACTGGATGTTCGCATATAGACAATTGCAAATAGATCCATACTTAGCTCCCTGCACAACACTAAAGCCAATTTTTATAGCAAGAAATAAGATTTCTTGCCAGAACTAAGGGGAAAACTCACATTAAAATTAGAATGGAATGACCTACTGTAAATTTATCAAATACTTTAAACAATTACTAACTAAACCAATAATTTATCAAGTCATTTCACTATTAGTGTAATTACTTCCAAATATGTGAATACTATTTCAAATTATATTAGTATCTGGTTTGCTTATTCACACACCAACAAGATCCTGTTTTAAGATAATGATGTTTTCTGACTGGAGTACAATGGAATGAAATTGTGATTGTCAACAAAATAAAAAAAGTAAATATTGAGCCTGGAATATTAACTTTACCTAGGTTCACCCAGCTAGATTCGGGAAGACTCTCAAGTCTTGAGAATTCCAACCTATATTTTTGTGTTTGTCCAAAGTGCTTTGAGCCTGTAATGCTAGAGCATTCAGTCAGTAAATAATGTCTGACTTTCCATAAGATTTGTCAGGAAATCACCAAATTATGTCAAAGCTGATAAATTTATCATCATTTTTCCTTGAGTGCTAAGTTTATATGCCAATAGATAACATGGATTTCCAGCCTTCTGTGTATTTGAATAAATGAGAAAGCTTTGAAAACTAAGTTCTATGACTAATTAATCACAGGTATTTAACTTAAAATGTGAGTTGATTCAGTTAAAATTTTCTGTTTTGATTACATATGGCTGGTTTCTCATAGATAGATAAGTAGATAGATAGATAGATAGATAGATAGATAGAACAAAATATTCTGTAATGATAGAGTAAAATAGGTATGTTCAAGATATTTTTTCACCATTTGAAAACTAACTTATTTTAAAGTATTAAGATAATTATAAATGGTTTTATAACCTCCTTGATGTCTCCCACAGTTATTGCTTATCATTGAGAATAAGTCTGTGAAAAGTCTTTAGATTCAAATGTGAATTCAAATAGCCAGGGAACATTATTTCAGGCAATATTATTCATTTCACATGAATATAAACATTTAAGGTTTCAATCTGATTTTTGTTGTGAGAATTTTTTCATTTTTATTTGATAATTATTAGAAGTATATGATAACAAGCTATTTCTGGTAAATTTTAGTTCTAGGCTCATTTTATATTTCATTTTAGTGAATATCAAATTAAAAATAGACAAAACTGTCATCTTTAATTCAGTACTTTTTCATTTGGGGAAGTATTTTGTGATATGTGATGTGATATACTTCATTAAGTACCTTGAGAAATATGAGGAGGGAAAAGATGTATAGTTCATTTTCAAATAACAATTATTTCAGACATACATAATTCTTATAGCCAGAGGTATACATAGTGTTACCAAGAATCTGTGAGCAAAACGACAAATGGATAGTCCTCAAGTAAGAACTAGTATCTCATACTTTATACTTCCAAAAGTTTTGGTGTTATTTTTTTTCGTGGAGAATGGTAGAAAGTAATCTTCACTTTGAAAATCCAGTCAAAGCACTCCTGATCTTAATTTTATGTGGTCATTTACTCTATCCTTGATGCTCTCTTATTTCAAGAGACTGACCACTGAACACTAACCAAATTTCAAACACTTTTTGACCCAGCTCTATTCACATTCTATGAGTTCCTCAGTGAAGTGATTCTTCAGAATCTAAGCAATCCTAGCTAAGACCATGAAAAGATATCTGACAATATTTAAAAATATTCTTCTTCTAGAGAGTCATGGGATTCTTAGTGAAGATGCTCCTCTGATAAGTGCTAACATGGTGAATTTTTCAATTATGAAGTCTAAATTACTACAGTCTTCATTTTCTGATACTGCTTACATTTCAGCTATCCCTTATGTTTTCAGGGGAAGTAATGCTACAGCATATGTTGATTAGTTTTGCATCTTATATTCAATGGTTTTGTATCTTTTAGATGCTGTCAGTGGTTTGGTTTCTTTTGAACACTGTCATTCTATTTGTTTACTATCCTGGGATTCCAACCATCATATCTGTGGGACAGTGGATCATACAAGGAAACTTGGTAATTCAGAGTGAGTCTGTGAACATGGTACTCAGATACCTACCTCAGATGGTAGATACATGCTAATGAGATACATAGAGGTTCTGAGGTTTTACCCAATAAAGTTCTCTTCCCAGACATTCTTTCCTGCAAAAGGTATTTAATCTCTGGTCCACCCTGTGGAAGTGGTATGCATCCATTTTCTACCATTAAAACCAATAAATAGTATGGCTAAACATGGACTACCTCTTCCATTAAAAACACCATGGGAAACATGGAGAAGGTCTTCGCCTACAGATCCAAAGCCTAATTCTCTAGTTAAAGACCTCTCTATGCTTCCAGACAACTACTGCTAAGCTAAGGACAATCACAAACGAGCTAAGCCCTTGGACCCAGTTCATCATGGTCCTCAGCCAGGAATTTGGGAGCAACCTGACCCAGCCTCATTGCAGGCCCATGGACCTCCAATCCTTTGTTCATGACTCCTCTGTGTGGCATCCCAGTGGTGGCTGGATTCCTGGGAGTCAGGAAACACTAGCTTCAGCCCCCCACATCTTAAGCTGAGTTTTCTTATCCCCATTAAGTGTCTTCGTGTTCCCCTAAATCTCAGCACTGATGTTGGTGGCAGTGCAGTGTCAATGCAGTCAAGAGTGCTCCCTGCATTTTACCACCTACTTCCATACCCCATCTGGAACACAGACTCTCACAGGGCAATAACTTTCTTGTGTTTAACAGGGATAATTTTTAGGCTGTCTTATCATTTACTCAATTAGTCATGATATACCACTAGTTTCTGATCATATTAGATTCAAGAACTGAGCTTCACTAATCCATGGAGGATGCAATCTGTACAATGCTTGTTTTCCCAGAGTTTTTATTCATCTTGAGACTATATGTGGTGTCTGTTGGTTAGATCTAACCGATGAAAGACCCTAAGTTTATGGGGAAGGAAGATATGTAAAGTTCATGTTCAAAAACCAGTTATTTCAGGGAACAATTATAATTTTCCCTTCTTATCCTTCAAGTCACAATAAATTTAACTCAAAATTGTAGCATTAGCTTCTAAATATTTAAGTTCTCTCATTGAAAGAATTATAATTTTTACTCCCATCCTCTTCTTCCCTTACCCCCTCTGTGTTAATGGTATGTGTATGTGTGTGCATGTGTGCATGTGGTATGTGTGCATGTGTATGCTTGTATGTATGTATGTATGTATGTATGTATGTATGTATGTATGTATATAAGTATGTGGAAATGATTACAGAATCTTAATTATGTAAGCTATAAGTTAACATTGAGTATAAAATTAACATTTTATCTTTTGTTCCCATGTGTCCACTACAATGATGATTAAATGAACAATTCTGCCATTGTTTCAGTAGAAGCCTCAATGTACATGAATGCAATATTGAACTCAAACAACTAATTCATATAGCTAGTGCCTTATTTGATATGAGTGTCCACATATCCTGCAAATCTTTGATCATTTATTAAGTTCTCACAGAGACCTGCCTGGATGCCTCTTAAGAGCATCGTTAATCTAATCATTCATAAGCCTATTGATGAGGATCTTCATACCCCTTGTCTCTTCTCAGATCCTCCCAACCTTATCATTACATCTCCTTGTCTACTTTCTCTCTCTCCCTTAGAAAAAGAAAGAGGCATATAGAATGATAAATAAACAAGTATAAAACAAAATTAAGAAAGAAAAGGAACAAAGAGCATAGAAACACACACACACACACACACAAAGCTCACAAAAACACAAAATTGGAAACTATATTATTTAAGCAGGAAACCAATAAGATTTTTAAAAACCCCAAAGAAATCAATATAAAAGAAAAAAACTTCAAAAATACATTTGAGTTCAAGTTAGATTGACCATCTACTGCTGTCCAAAAGTGTGGTTTGTATACCTAGTGAGATTTCCTTGAAGACACTAATTTTCCCTTTGAGACTGATTGTTAATTGAAGATAGCTTCTTGCTTGGGATGTGAGATCATGTCTATTTCCTCATCTCAGCAATGGAACTTCATATAGTATGAACCTGCCCAAGCCTTGTGCATGCTGCCAAAGTCTCCATGAATTGATATGTTCATTAGTACCATTGTGTCTGGAAGACAACTGTTTCCTTGGTTTCAGCCTTCTCTTCTGCATAGTTCTCACATCCCTGAGGGGAAGCATTTGATTGAGACAGCTAATGTAAGAGTACATGTTTCAAGGTCTCTCACCCTCTACCCATTGTTCATTTGTAGGGTTTTGAATTAGTTCACTTCTACCGAAGGAAGATACTTCTCTGATGATGCCTGAATGAGACACTGATCTGTGGGTATAGTAGAATGACAATAGATGCCATCCTATTGATATATTTCTTCAGCATAACAATAGTATTTTGTTTCTTAGGTTAATGACCTGTCTACTCTTATATTCCTGACATACAATGTCAGGCATGTATTCTGACTCATTGAGTGGGCCATAAATCCAATAAGATAGTGATTGGTTAGTCCCATGATGTTTATGCCACTATTGCACAGCATATTCCACAAGAAGGTCACCATTATAGACTGAGAAGTTTGTAGCTTGGCTCATGTCTATCATCTTCTTCTGGTGTTCAGAGTCAAATTCAGAACCATTATCACTAGTCATTAGGGGTAAAACCCTAATCAGACACCAGCTTGACTTCTCTATGTTCAATGAGATATGTAAATATTGTCTTCACCAATATGGTGTGACCATCAGTATGTGAAGAACAACCAATAGTCGTGGAAATAGCATGAGCTGTTTAGGGTGTTCCATGAGGAACCTTTGGCCTATGATTCAATTAGATGCAACTTATTTCTGGTACTAGAGGTTTCACTTGGTGGTAAGAGATGTGTACTGGGGGCTTTATCTCCCCATTATTTGGTGACTCCATTTAGATTTCTTTCATATCTGCATATTTTAAAAGATGCTTCTATTGTAGTAGGTTTCCAATTGGACCTTGAAATGCTACTTAGTGTTAGTTGCCTCTCCTGTATTTTCTCCCTTAGCCTCCTCTCCTCCCTTCCACTCTCCATTTAATCTTCCCACTCCAACCTCCCCATTTTTCTCTCTATGTTCTATTTTCCTATCCTTGGGAGAGCTTTTCCTTCCCCAGGTTTTTACTACATACCTAACCTTTGTGGATAGTAGCATTGAAGTGAAGGCCAAAATCTAATATTCGATAGTAAGAAGATATTTAGAATATTTTTCCTTTTGTGTCTTGATTACTTCACTCATGGTGATTTTTAGTCCCTCCATTTACCTGTGAATTTTATGATCTTGGTTTTTGGTTTTTGTTTTTCTGTTTTTTTTTTTAAGTGAGAATAATGTTGCATTATGTAAATGTACCATTTTTTTCTGATTCATCTCTTTTCTGATTCCTCTGTTGGTGGATACGTAGACGGTTTTTGATTTTCAGGCATTACATATAGGCAATGAACATGAATGAGAGTGCCCCTGTAGTAGGATATAGAGTCCTTTGAGAATATGCCTAAGAGTATTAGTATAGCTGGATCTTGAAGTAGATCTATTCCAGCTTCCAAAGGAACTGCCACACTGATTTCCATAGTGGCTGTACAAAATTTCACTCCCACCATCAATGGAAGAGTGTTCCCCTATTTCACATCTTTGCCAACATGAACTGTCACTTGTTTTATTGATCTTGCCCATTCTGACAGGTATAAGATGAAATCTAAAAATAATATTGATTTTCATTTCTCCTATGACCAAGGACATTGAACAATTTTATTTAAGTGTTTCTTAGCCAGTTGTGTTTCATCTTTTGAGAACTCTGTGTTCAGTTCTGTGTTCTATTTTTAAATTGTTCCTTCAGTTAGTTTGTTTATTTGTTGGTTTTCTTGATGTCTAGTTTGTTTTGTTTTGGTTCTTTATATATTTTAGATATTAACTCTCTGCAGGATGTATAATTGGTGAAGAATTTTTTTCTTTCTTTTGTCTGATTCTTTGTCAGAATAATGGTTTACTTTGTTGTACAGAAACTTTTCTCTTTCTTGTATTCCTATTATTAACTATTGAACTTAGTTCCTATGTCACCAGTGCTCTGTTAAGAATACCTTTTCCTGTGCCATTGATTTAAAGGTTAATTCCCATTTTCTCAGGGAATCTTGAGAAGATAGGGTGAGGCAAAGAATGTAAGGGCCAGAAGAGATGGAGGACACCAAGAAGACAGTCTTTGAAATCAACATGATTGATACAAAGCTGAAGTCACAGAGATTGAGGCAGCATGCACAGGGCCTGCATGGGTCTCTATAAGATGTGGTTCTGGATTTGTAAGG
Organism: Rhynchomys soricoides; assembly: GCA_019843965.1. Taxonomy (NCBI): domain Eukaryota; kingdom Metazoa; phylum Chordata; class Mammalia; order Rodentia; family Muridae; genus Rhynchomys; species Rhynchomys soricoides. The sequence goes on along the minus strand of JADRCH010000545.1, from coordinate 242,097 downwards.
AGAATTGTACATATACCTCAATTCATAACTCAGAAGCAGTCTCCAATTGATAACCAGGTGAAAATGAAAAATTAGTTTCCTTTAAAAGAGTCTCATTGGGAACCAAACAACTTTTAAGGGTAGACTGAATTCATAGAAATATAAGGCAGTATAAAAGAAACTCAATATCATCTTTGTAGGTTTCTTGACATATAATGCCATCCCTGGGCTTTTCCTTTTATTTAAGTTCTAATCGTTGTCTACATCTACATCTAAGTCTATCTATCTATCAATCAATCAATCGATTGTTCTATATCTCATCTCTCATCTATTTTCTATTTATATTTTCCCTTTTTACCCTACAGGTCCAGGTTCTTTAAGTACATAGTATGACTTCCACTTTAGTGCTTTTTTGATAATCCTGAATGTGTGAATGAGTGGGTTAATGTATCTATATCTGTTTCTTGTGTTCTTTGGACTCCTTTATTTTGATTTTTGTTTGTTTGTTTTTGCTTTGTCCCACTCCAATGTGTTAGTTTTTATTTTATGTTATTTTATTTTACAATTATTCTTTAGAATCATGTTTGTTTTTTTAATGAGAACATCAAGATGGTGGATCCAGATGGGAAAGGAGATGGGGAGAAGTAAAGGGAGTGGAAAATGTAATTAGAATGAATTATGTGAAAAAAGAATCTATTTTAAATAAAATTGAAAATTATGCCCTGAAAATAAATATAAAATTGAAATCTTCTTGAAAAGTAAAGAAACATATAGATGAAGCATCTTTCCAAAACAGGAATGCAAAAGTAAGTAGGAGAGCTAGAATCTCTGGGTGTGAGTATTTTTTCAATGTTGGTAAGTCTTTTCATGTTAGCAGGTAAACCAAAGTAAGTTTTTTCTATCTTCACTGAAACTACATTTCAAAGGTATTTTCAAAGAAGAAGATTCAGAAAGAATAAAGAAGCCAGAGGATAAAATATGCCAGAAATGGTGTTGTCTGGATGTTCACACAAACAAACTGCAGTTGTACCTTCTTGTACAAGACCTGTCCAAAGACTAAGCCACCAACCAAGAAGTACATATGGCTCTAGCTGCATATATAGCAGAGGATGACCTTGTCAGGCATCAATGGGAGGAGAGGTCCTTGGTCTTATGAATGCTCGATAGATGCCCCAGTGTAGGAAAATCAAGGGCAAAGAGGGGGGAGTGGGTGGGTGGGTGGGGGAATACCTCATAGAAGCAGAGGAAGGGGAATGGGATAGGGGGTTTCTGGGAGGGGGAAACCAGGAAAGGGGATAACATTTGAAATGTAAATAAAGAAAATATCTAATAATAAAAGACCTGTCCAATATTTGGTCTGTCAACATTTAATCACCGAGGAGATGTGGTCTGATGCTCCACACTTTTATCAGAGATTATTGGCAATTCATGTTTGTTGGATGTGATTTTCTTTATTAATATAGTCATACCGTAACTGCCATTCTTCCAGTAAATAACCCCTCATCCTTGCTCAAGCAAAAAAAAAAAAAACAAAACAAAACTAATTAAAATCATTGAGTCACTATACTTGCTGGGTTTTGTTAATTTGACATAAGCCTAGATAGATCTGGGAAGCGGGAATTTTAAATAATAAAATGGCTCCATAGGAGTTGCCTGTAGGTAAGTGTGTGAGTGTATTATCTTGACAAAAAATTGGTCCAGCACACTGTAGGTAGTGCCACTCCTGATCAGGTGGATCTTGGTTGTTTGGGAAAGAAGACTAAGCAAGTCAAACAAACTCTTTGATCCCTAGATAATGAAGCTGTTTAAGAAGGTTATGGTTCTTCAAGGGGAAGAGACTGGTGGTCAGAAGTATGCTGTTTGGAGTAGTATTTGACATATTGTTGTTCAGTCACAATTCCTGATCATACTGTGTTTTCAGATTGGATATGAAATGTGACCAGTAAGTTTTGTGTTTCTGCCCCATGGCTACCATTTTTATTGCCCTGATGGAATGTCTCTGTGGAATTTCAAGCCAAAAATATATTCTTTCATTATTAAAGAGGAAAGAAGTGAAAGAGGAGGAGGAGGAGGAAGAAGACAAGAGGAAGAACAAATAGTATAAAAAAGAACCAACTGTGTACTTCACTATGCAGTGGATATAGCAGACATCTCTGTAGATGAGGGCAGGACAAGCTTACTTAAAAATCCTGTGTCCCTCATAAATGTAGTATGCTTTAAAATGCACTATATGTATTTTCAAGGTCCCTTTAAGGATTTTTTAATTATAGAAATCATTGTGTTAGTGAAATAGGTGGCATGAAGCATGGTGTTATATGTCTAATATGCCTACTCCTGATGCAATTTATTGTGGAAATAATTTATTTGGGTTACAAAGACAGCAAAATAGATAAGGGAACCTTTAATCAAGCCTGGTAACTTGAGTTCAATGCCTAGGACCCATGTGGTAGAAGGGAAGAGCTGACTCCTCCAAATTGTCCTTGGAATTCTACCTATATAGAGTGTTGCCTCCCTAGGATAATAAATAAATGTAATAGAAAATATTTTCACTATAAAGGAATATTAAACATAAAGACTGACATTTCCATCTATTAATATTTTGTGAAATATGCATTTTATCCATAGTCAAATTATGTCAGAATATTTTATTCTCTTAACTCTACAGAAAATAATACAGAGTGTGTGGAATGAATTTTTTTAAAAAAATAGTTTATTTTATTATTTTTTATTGCTTATTTTATTTATTTACATTTCAAATGTCTCCCTTCCCAGTTTCCCCTCCACAACCCCCCCATCCAATCACCTCTCTCCTTTGTCTCTATGAGGGTGCTCCCCCACCCTGCTTCCATTCCTGCTTCATTGCTCTAGTATCACCTTACTCTGATGTATCAAGCCTCCACAAGACCAAGGATCTCCCCTCCTATTGATGGCAGATAAGACATATGTAGCTGGAGCCATGGGTCACCCCATGTGAACTCTTTGGTAGTTTAGTCCCGGAGAGCTCTGAGTGGTCAGGTTAGTTGATATTGTTGTTCTTTCTATGGGGGTGCAATACCCTTCAGCTCCTTTAGTGCTTCCCATAACTCTTCCATTGAGGTCCCAATACTGAGTCCCATGGTTGGCTGTGAGTATCTGCGTTTGTATTGGTCAAGTGCTGACAGAGGCTCTCAAAGGCAGTCCTCTACTACATATGTGCCAGGGGCCACAGACCAGCCCATGTATATAATTTGGTTCGTGGCTTAGTCTCTGTGAGACCCCAGGGGTCTGGGTTTGTTGCTACTGTTGATCTTCCTATGGGGTTGCCATCCTCTTTAGCTCTGTCAATCCTTCCTCTAATTCTTCCATAGGGGTCCCCAACCTCAGTCCAATGGTTAGCTGTATCTGCATCTTTCTCAGTCAACTGCTAGTAGAGTCTCTCAGAGGACAGCCATGTGAGGCTCCTGTCTGCAAGTACAACATAGCATCAGTAATAGTGTCAGGGTTTGGTGCCTGCCCATAGGATAAATCCAAAGTTGGGCTGTTCACTGGATTGTCTCTCCTTCCATCTCTGCTCCATTTTTGTCCCTGCATTTCTTTTAGATAGGAACAATTCTGGGTCAAAAATTTTGGTTGGTAACTTCATCCCTACACTGGGGGTCCTGTTTATTTATGTGGTCTCTTCAATATTACTGTGAAAACTTTAGTGTTTAACACTGGAATTTTAGAAGAAAATTTGATGTTCTGCCATGTGAAAAATGAGAATAATCAAAGAACCTACATCTTAAAGTTGATTTGAAGATTCAGTGTGTATACAGTGCTTTGTATAATTATCAGCATAAAGGGAAGGGATATTACTTCTAACTACTATAGTGGTTTATACACACTTCTTTAAATGTGAGACTAAAATGGCTTCTGAAATTAGAATTAGCAAGAGAAATAGAGTAAGACTGAGCCTTTAGGTTAAAGAGTTGATGTTCTATGATTGACCTATACTAAGTCCACCACTAAAGATGTGACATATGACCCTGTTGCTATTCTAGAAGATATCTAAACTCTTGTAATCTTAGTTTTTAGTTTACTTTCAAAGCATCCATATCCTTTCTTTTGATATGATAATGGAAGTGTCTTCAAAAAAAGTTTTGTTATTTATAACTCAACTTTGCATGCAGCTTAACTTCACATTATCCCAAGACATATAATGGTATATGTGACAGATAACAATATAAAATATTTATCTTTAAATACATATTGAAATGCTAAAACCAGGTTCAATGTAGACTTGGAACTTTTTTGTAAGAAAATTTGTTAAATTTTGCTGTAGTAAATATTAAAAAATCCTTGACAGATGCCCTAATGAGCCACCTGGTTCCATAAGTCATTTATGCACAAGCCAATGAAATTTTACCTCAAAGGGACAAGCAGCAGTAGCCCCAGAGGATTTGTCATGTTGACATTTGCCATCTCTTCTCTCCCACCATCACACAGAACTCTGCTATCATCCATACCACATGTGTGTAACGATGTTCCTTAACCATGTGTCAGTGATTCTTAGTGTGGAATTTTCAACTATAAGAACAAAAAGGATCCATCGAATTTATAGAGTCTTCTTTGGGATTCACCATCAACAATTTTGTCTTTAAGCGTAAGTGTGAGATTCATTGATCTTAAGCTGAATATTTATTAGTTTAAGAAGAATTTGAAGGGAACAGAGCTGCTTTCCTGGTGTTAGCTCTTGACTCCTGTGAAAAAGCTTATTTATACAAGAGTCACTATGCAAAGATTAGCCTGGCACATTTAAACCATTCTTCCCTGGACATCAGGGAAATCTGAAAGGCCTTTGGCAAATTTTTTGCTAAATTTGAGCAGAAATGACTATGAAAAAGAAATCAGAGAAAGGAAAAACAAACAAACAAACAAACAAACAAGCAGATATTTGGTTGGATTAGGTGTTCACTTCTATAGTCACTGTTTATCTACACAGGTGGATGATCAATCCAGGAAAAGGATAAAGGACTGCAGTTATTGACTTGAGTCAACCAGAATGTGAGGCACTCAGAGATCTAGACTTTTAGTGTTCAATGAAGAAGAAAACAGACATAGGTGTTAGTGCTTATGGATGGCTTAGTCATGAACAGAGGAAAGAACAGAGTCTTTACCTTCTGCTTTCCTTAGAGTTGTAAAAAAATTCTCTGAAATGTTGAATGAAAAAAATAATCTCCTCAAGACATTGAATAATTAAAAGCCCATGAAAATGTATTATCTATTTAAAATTAAATGTTGCTTAATCATGGCATATGATCAAATACCTCTGGAAATGTTTAGATAGTATTTTTTAATGTTATAAAACATTTCTTTTAATTTCACAATAAAATTGCATTGTGTGGCTAACAATCCCACTGAACAAGTACAAAAACCAAAAGCCAAATTAAAATAATGTGGCATGACTAGCATTTGCCTTGTCTGATTGCAACCCACTGAGTCTAAAGGCTACACAGGTGGACTCTTGGACAATCACAAGGGGAGTAGGATTTCCCCTACTGAATTCTACTGAGGCAGGAGGTAGAGTAGACAAAGAAAATTTCAAAATCTGCAAAGCATACTACAGTAGAAGGGACAACAGGAATTTTACATGCTTAAGTTTAGAAATAGTAAGGCAGAAGAGGCATGAGATCTCTAGCCAAAGATTTAAGGGTTTTGTATGGAAAATAGATGTTTTGTGCCATTAAAATTATGGTGTGAAACTGATAAATTTAAAATAGATTTTTAAAACAAGAGCTAGCATAAAGGGCAGTAAGATATCTGTTATTATAGTAACTTAAACACATCTAAGGGAAGGTAATCAATGAAGAGATAAAACATTATTGAATTGTCTACAGCTGTTGAGTCACTGTCTTCCACAATGCTCTAGCTAAATATCTTAGTACAATTATCAGAGGAACGTATTATTATTTTCTATAAAGAAAGTACTTGCAAACTTTCAAGTAATTAATACGTTCTCATGCTACTTAACAACCATGTTTACTATTTCTGGTAAATGCTTTAAAAACCTTAAGAATAGCCACAATGCTGCTAGGGGGAAGTTATGTGTCTATGAGTGTGATAACTGAGAGTCTTAGGTAGAAACTCAGCATCATAGAAACAACATTCTTTTTTTTTTCTTCTCTCATATGTTACATTCCTACTGCTGTTTCTCCACCCTCTAGTACTCCCAGTCAGCCTCACATCTCCCCAATCAACTCCTCCTCTATTCTGCTTCAAAACAGGGAGCAGATGTCTCAATTCTTGAAGGCAATAAAATTGTGAGAAAGCATATATAGCATTAAGAAGCATTTCAAAATGTAACTGAGGATGGACTTTTTGGTTTGATGTGTTTGATACATTATTTCTTCAGTGAAACTGATTCAAGGAGGTGAGAAGCATTTAACTAATAATATTAACTTGAGTGAAATATTCTAAGTAGAAATACTTATTATATATGTCCCCAAATTAAAACAATTCAATAGATTGTGAAGTGTTTTGAAAATTAAGGATTTAATAATACATCCAACTTCTTTACCAAACCTAATCCTGCATATCCTTCTCCAGGGTCAAGCCTGGCAAGTCTGCCTGACCCTCCCCATAGAGTAGACTTTTCTTTAGCTAAATGAAAACACAAGCTCATAGGATTTGTAATCAACAGATTTTTCTCAAAGTTGTTATCATGGAATTGGAATAATTTGCATAAGATGTGAATAAATAAAATTTCTGACAAAACTCATAAAATAATATAAAAATTTAAAGATTTATATTAGTTTATGTGCATGAGTGTTTTTCTACATACATGTATGTATACCATATGAGGTCAGAAGAAGGACTTGGAGCTCTAGAACTGGAATTATGGATGGTTTTGAGCTATGTAATTGCTGGGAATGTAACCCAGGTCCTCTGAAAAAGCAACAAAGTCTTTCTAGCAGCTGAGCCATATATTTGACAGAAATCCTTTAGAATAATTTTTCATTCTGTGAATGTTTATATCACTATTATGACATTTCTTAATTATCACTGAACTTTCAGTATGCCTGCTGTAACACCTTTTTTTCTTTTATAACTAATAATAACTGGTATTTGATGTTATTTCTGCTATTTTAGAACTGCTTCAAAGCACAAGAACTTTGTGTTTGTCACAGTGAAGTGGCTAAACACAGAAGGCACAAATCCCTTAATTAAAATGCATCAAAGTACAAACACAAAATAATTAGTGAGCAATAGGGAACAAATTTGTTTAGTATTTTCATTACTCCTTGACACCAGAACAAAATGATCTTTGAACACAGACATGCTTCTTTTGAATTATTGCCTTAAGAAAAATAAGTGAAAATTATATTATTATTTAAATTGATTGCTTCCTAATTTGTTTTCTCCCAAGGCCTATTTTATATAATAATGTTACTAGTTCTAAAAGTAAATATTCCAAAAGGAATATTCAAAAGATGATTATCCAAAAGGAGGTAATTAACATGCCTTTAAATTAACATCCAGTAATAAAAGTTCAATTTAGTGTTCCATCAGACCATTCTCAAAACTTGTTTACAATAAATTACAATGTAACACAATTTTTATATGAAATATAAAGTTAAAATGCTACTATCAAATTATCTACTCAAAATATGTCAATATCATTTACATGTTTCCAAGGAACGGACTTTGGAGAAAATGTATCAAGTTATTAATGTTGATATAAGCCAGAAAGTCTCTGAAAAAGCAGAAACAGCGAATTTGATGGATGGGATACTGTTTTGTAAATATAAGTTAGAGGAGGAGTGGTTAAAGAGAAGGATTTATGAGAAGACTTGCTACGAGGCATGTTTTAGATTTCATTGTATCATTGAGCAAAGTGATCATCCTAATACCACTCTGAAACTGGATGTGAACCTTAGGAAACAGATCTGCCTGTAATAGAAGATTGGAGAAGCACCTTCAATAGAAATCACATACCATGTCAGAGAGTAAGGCTCAATCATTCTCGCGTTATGTACAGAGTTAAAACTCACAATACTGAAGAATCCTGGTAAGTACATTTTGGTAGGAAGAATACCTTATTGAGTTGCTGAATAACTATATACAGAAAGGATTATATAGAATGAGAACATTAAACAAATGATTTCATCATTTTCCTCTACAGAGACAATTCATACAAGAGATGGAGCCTGGAAACCACACTACTGTGACAGAGTTCATCCTTTTGGGGTTAACAGATGATCCTACACTCTGTGTCATCTTCTTTGTGTTTTTTCTTGGAATATACATTGTCACCTTAGTAGGAAATATCAGCATAATAAATTTAGTAAGAAGCTGTCCCCAGCTCCAAACCCCCATGTACATGTTTCTTAGCCATCTGGCTTTTGTGGACATTGGCTATTCCACATCAGTTACACCTATAATGCTGATAGGATTCATTGTACATGGGACAGCCCTCCCTGTGCATGCCTGTGAAGCACAACTCTGTTCTGTTGTGACTTTCGGCACAGCTGAATGCTTCCTGCTGGCTGCCATGGCCTATGACAGATATGTAGCTATCTGCTCACCCTTACTCTACTCTATACATATGTCTTCCCAAGTCTGCCTCCTCTTAGTTGGGGTATCCTATGTGGGTGGCTGTGTGAATGCATGGACATTTACTGGTTGTTTGTTAAGTCTGTCCTTCTGTAGAGCAAATCAGATAGATCACTTCTTCTGTGATTTCTCCCCTCTGTTGAAACTTTCATGCTCAGATGTCTCCATTATTGGAACCATCCCCTCCATCTCTGCTGGATCCATTATTGTAGTGACAGTGTTTGTCATAGCTGTCTCTTACATCTACATTCTTGTCACCATCCTGAAGATGCGGTCAACTGAGGGCCGCCACAAGGCCTTCTCCACCTGCACCTCCCACCTCACTGCTGTCACTCTCTACTATGGAACCATTACCTTCATTTATGTGATGCCCAAGTCCAGCTACTCAACTAAGCAGAACAGAGTGGTATCTCTGTTCTACACAGTGGTGATCCCCATGTTGAACCCCCTTATCTATAGTTTGAGGAACAAAGATGTAAAGGAGGCCTTGAAGAAGGCAACTGTCAGAATATATTCATAGAATTCATTCTTGAAAAATCTTATAATATTTTATTTATCTATGTCATGCTCAGTGTTTATCATGTGATGCTTGAGTTAACATTGTATTTCTCTATTCTAATACTTACTTTCAATTTTGTGTTTATTTGGATGCTATCTTGAAGTCTTTAAAATGGATTTTATATTAAATTTGGAATTTCTGCAGATATCAAGAAGTTATTCTCTTTAATAATCATGTACCAAACAATAATTTTCCCTTTCTACATGCCAGATCTAGTCTAAATTAATTCTATATATAAGCACAACTACTTGGTGAAGTAATATTATTAGTTTTATTTTACAAATAGCTTGCCCAATGATTTAGTTACATTATCACACTCATGTTCATAAGTATTTATAAGATTAATATATACCACAGAGAAACTGCTTAAACAAACTCCACATGAGCATTAAAACTTTCCTCCAATTCACAGTTAAGAAATATCTGTAAGACAATGGTCTTACAGAAAAACAAGAGTTTGTCCAAATCAGTGCAGATTCAAGTCTTTTAATTCCATCATTCATGCACTGTGCTTTTACTGTTAAAGACTTGCTTAGTATTACACTATGTCAATCTTTTGGAGTGACTATGTACATAGTCTCCGTTATACCAACACTGGGAAAAATGTAAACCTTGGAAAACTTGATTTATTCCCATTATTATATCTATTTTTACTTTTAGGTAATTGGGTTTGAGGTTAAGATCTACCCAAATGGAAATTATTAATATTTCACTATTGAGTGAGATATGCCATATTTTTTGGTGAAAGATGCTAAACAAGACTGAAAAGAAGCAAGGTATATTAAATGCAGAGAAATATGAGGTGCTGAATAGCCATGCTATATTTTTAATCTCTCAGCTTAAAATATAGAGGAACTGAAAATAAAATTAGGCTATCAAGATGGCTCATTGAGTAAAATGATCACCAAGCTTGATGACTTGAATTCACACACAAACACACACACACACACACACACACACACACGCACATGCACACACACAATGTTAAATTGAAAAACATAAAAAAACAGAAAAAATATGGGGAAAGAATTGACACATATCGGGGTGCAAATTCTACATCTGCCTCAACATGGAGAGTACAAATGTTTGAATTTCTGCTTTGGATAATGGCATAAAATTCCACTTCTTAGCCACGGAGAGGAGAGAAATAGTCACATAGAAGTATGTGACCTGGAAAAGATAGTCTCTGTCTCTCTCTCTGTCTCTCTGTCTCTGTCTCTGTCTCTGTCTCTCTCTAGGCAAGCATCTTGAACATCACTGTGAAACAAGATTCTCACAATATTGTTTGAGATAGTTTAATTCAGCTTGGCTGCTACTGAGCATTTATTAAGCAACAGGTATTATATAAATAATAAAATGACCAGTCTTCATATGACTCCAAATATTTCAACATAGTATAAACCCATCTGTTCCTTTTCTAGAGGTATTTTTGTGCTTAAATATAGCATGCATTTAAGTGTAACATGAAAGTAGTAAATCCAAGGGGGTATATTTTTCTCCACCAAGTTTATAAAATATCACTTTTCAGAAAATAGTGTACACAAACCAAATTTTACAATAGGACTAGATAAAAGCAAGGTTAGGAAAATGTAGGTATGAACAACATTAGAAATAGCAGATTAGAAAAACACAGGGTATGTGGAGAAGGACATTTAAGAAACATTAAATATGGAGTGATAGTGAGTAAAATGGGTGGCTATTTTCTCAAAGTGTTATAATCATTCCTGTGATTGTCAAATCTAGAGCCATTCTATGAATATCTACTCACTAGGGAAAAATACATAAGATGAGAATTGGTTTGAAGATGGGAAGTGGTGACAGACGCAGTCCACTGAATATAGGGTTTCAGAAACCATAAATTCCATTTGAAGATATATTTATCTGTTCAGAAGTACTGAAAAGATTCACTCAAGGTAATAAAATGGTTAGTTTATTTAGAAAATGTTAACACCTGTAATTCCAGGAGATTGACTAGGAAGCAAATTCTGTGCCACCAGAAGTCAGAGAACATGTAAATCAGAGCATGTAAATTGTGTAGAGAAGTTATAAAATAAGGAAATTATAGATAAAAAATATTAGGAGACAGAAAAATTTGACTGTTAGATGCGATTAACCAAAGAGAAGGCACACCACAACTTCCAAGGTCCAGATATAGTGAATGGGTACTATGATACATAGTATTCTACTATTGCGATTCCCATATAAAGTAGGAAAGCAGAGGCTAATTATGTATCAGTAAATGTTGTTAATAATACTGTGGCCATTGTTTTCATAGGAATAGACACTGGGGGATTCAAGATCAAGGGTAAAAAGAAGAGTGATCCCTTAAATTTCCATATACCAGTTTCTCTTCAATGCCTGATCCTTTCTTTTATTTAAGAATTAAGCTTACTTTTTATATGAATGCCTGTTCCATGAGGAAGGCAGAAGAGTGTGCTGAATTCCCATGTCTGGGAATTATAGATGCTCGTGAGCCACAATGTAGGTTCTAGGAACTAAACCTAGGTCTTCTGCAAAATTAAAATATGTTCTTATTCTCTGAGCTGTATCTCCAGTCCATCCAATCTCCAAGTCTACTCTTAATTCTATCCCTTTGTGTATTTTTGCCTGTTTAGTCTCCTTTTTTAGTTTCTTTTCTTTTTCTTGGTACATGTGTGTGACTTGGGATTTTTTGACCATGTAATCAGAAGGTCTAAGCCAGATTATCATGCAAGTTGGCACTGAATTTCCCACCGAGACTCTTCTCCATCTTAACAACTCTTTTGTTGGGAGCTGTATACATATCTCTCCTGAAAGCTTGTTCATAGTCTTTATCACTTGACAAACACCTCAAAATATTGGGTAAATTTCAAAGATGCTTCTGACTGCATGATACCTTAGACCTTTAGTAATGTAAACTCCAAATTCCTGAACATAAACATTAACTTCCCAATGAACATTGAATCAGTATGTCTGAGGTTCAATGGAACAGTCAACTATTTTCTGAATTTTACATTATCTGAGCTTTGATAATTGAGAAATAATAAGTTAATGACTAACAAAAACAATAATTTATATATCTGAAATTTCTAGCCCTTTCTTGACATGTTTGAGGATAGTTTAAGAAGAAGGAAGGGAAATGTTCTCAAAAAACCAGTGGTATCTGCCTTCATGAACTTAAATTCTTTCAGAAATATTGTGGCAGAGATTGGAATTGATTTATTGGTAGATACAGGATAACCATTAAAGCACTGTATGTAATATTTAGTGTATTGTAGGATCAAGTAGATATTAAAGATGTTATTGAATAAAATACTTCTGATGTAATTGATACTATAATAGATAGCACACTAGAAAAGAATCAAACTTTTAAAACTTAGAAATATGGTGGAGAAGAAAAATAGAACTGACATGAGGTCGTAAAGTTAGTTGTGGTAATATGGTGGAGGTGAATGATATTAGACTGAGTAGGATATCAATGAATGCACCCTGGGGCAAGTGATATTTGAGCAGAAAACTAAGAAAGTCTTATATATATGAAGAATGGGCAAAAAACTTCCAGATGGATAATAGCAAGAACACTGATCCTGATAATCTCAAGAAAAAAAACAAGTAAGAGTAATTCAAGAAGGAACAGGGAAGATAGAAGAGTATCTGGATTCTATTTTGAAGTGGATGGAATGAATTAAAATGTTAAAGGAGTATCATATTATGAACATGATTTTAAATATCATTTGTGTAGTATAGGAAATTTGTCATGTGACTTCTATAAATTAACCAATGTGATAAGACATCCCTACTGCTGTTATAGTGGCACAAATGTCATAGGAATATTCAACTACTTTAGAGACTGGAAGAAGTAAGGCTAGCTCAATAAGATGAACTCCACATCTAAGATTATATTAGGGCCTAAACCTGTTCTAGAGAAGTCATAGATTCTAGGGAAGAATCTACAACCATTATCCTACTAATTGGACACAGTACTAAACCACTTAAAATGGCTTATCATTATATTTATAGATTAGTACATTTCCCAACCATCATTAGCACAACTTCATTTTGCAGTAGATGGTGATTAATATAAAACTTGTCAATACTCAGAGAATTGAAAATTGTGTAATGCTCAGCTCTAAATGGAGCATCTAATTCACATTCTTTTTTCTCCAAACTCAAGAATCATTATGAAAGAGTGTGTGGAAAGATTGCAAGGGCCAGATGTGGTATTTGACTACAAAATACATGATGTTGAGGAGACAATAGAATGTTATGAATAGAATAGATATGAAATCATAGTAGCTCTGTTAGTGTCTATAAATCCAAACCAGATAAAATATAAGAGTGGGTAGGAGAAATGTCTACAAATCTCATCTCCAGTTGAAGAGTTATTGGAAAGTGATATCTGCCAGATAAAGAAAAATTAGCCTCTTAAAGGTTAATTATGGTTCAGGAGATTCTTACACAACTAAGTGTATGCAAGTAGCACAAATATTATTTGAAAAAATAAAAGAACATGAAATTGGGAGTGTAGGAGAGAAAGCTATAGGACTGAGAGGAGGTGAGGAGAGAGTGGGCTATTATCAAAATACAATGTGTAAGATTCTCAAAGACACCTAAAATTCAAAAAATAGGAATAACATAAAATATCTATATATACTAGAAAAAACAAAATGAGAGGTATAAATATTAACAAGAAGGATAATAGCCAAATGGGCATCACATCTCTCTTGGGTGACTGCCACCATATATGTTACAACATAATAGATGCTAAGAAAATGTTTTCTTACCAAGCTGTCTCTTGAGAACACCCTTAATCTCATTATTCCTGAGGCTGTAGATAAGCAGATTCAACATGGGAAACATCACCATGTAGAACACAGACACCATCTTGTTCTGGTCTGTGGAGTAGCTGGACTTTGGCATCACATAAATGAATGTGATGGTTCTATAGAACAGAATGACTGTTGTGAGATGAGAGGTGCAAGTGGAGAAGGCCTTGTGGTGGCCCTCAGTGGATCACATCTTCAGGATGGTGATGAGGATGTACATGTAGGAGACAGCTATGACAAGGACTGTTACCACAATAATGGATCCAGAAAAGGGAAAAAAGATATATATATATATATATATATTCCTCAGTCAGTCTGATGGTTGACTACAAGCATCTGCCTCTGTATTTGTCAGGCTCTGGCAGAGCCTCTCAGGAGATAGCCATATCAAGCTTCCATCAGCAAGCACTTCCCGGCATCCACAATAGTATTGTGGTTCATGGATGTATATGGGATGGATCAATCAATCTATAATCAGTTTTCCTGAAAATATGAAGCAAGTAGGTGGGGTGGAAGAAGAAAAGAAAAAGGAGTAATCGTTGGATCTGCTACTGCTTTTTGCTACTTGGTGACTATGGAGTATGGGTGAAGTTGTAAACTCTTTCCCATGGTACATATATAGGTGTTGAATATATTTCTTATTCTTTGGTTTCTACCACTGCTATCTTCCTTTCAGCTTCTTGTACTAGAGGCCACTTCTAGGCATTTTAACTTTGTGTTCTGCTGTCTGGACAGGTACTCTCCCCCTCTAGAGAGTTTCAGATTCACCCTCTAGGCTGCATAACGTACTTGATTGAAGTTGCTTCTTTTCCCCGCAGGAAACCTTTCTATTGTTTATTTTATTTATTTACATTTTGAATGCTATACCCCTTCCAAGTTTCCCCTCCCAAACCCTTTATCCCATCCCCTCTTGCCCACGTTTTTATGAAGGTGCTCCCCCACCCATCTACTCACCACCCACTCCTGCCTCATTGCCCTGGTATTCCCCCACCTGGGGCATCGAGCCTCCACAGGACCAAGGGCATCCCCTCCCATTGATGTCAGATAAGGCAATCCTATGCTACATATACAGCTGGAGCCATGAGTCCCTCCATGTGTACTGTTTGGTTTGTGGTTTAGTCCCTGGGAGCTTCTGGGGTCTGGTTGGTTGATATTGTTGTTCTTCCTATGGAGTTTCAAACCCCTTCAGCTCCTTCATTCTGTCCTCTAACTCCTTCATAGGGGTCCCCATGCTCAGTCCAATGGTTGGCTGCAAACATTCACATTTGTACTGGTTACGCTCTGTCAGATTCTCTCAGGGGACAGCTATACCAGGCTCCTGTCAGCAAGCACCTCTTGGTATCAACAATAGTGTCTGGGTTTGGTGTCTACAGATGGGCTGGATCCCTATTTGGGGATTTCTCTGGATGGACTTTCCTTCAGTGTCTTTTCTACTCCTTGTTCCTGTATTTCATTTAGACAGGAGAAATCCTGGGTTAATATTTTTGAGGTGGGTGGGTGTTCCATCCCTCAATGGGGAGGGGGAAAAGTCTAACCTCTGGTCTCTACAGGTTCTCTCTCTCCTTTGTTGCGTATTTCAGCTAATGTCATCCTCATTGGGCCCTTGAGAGCCTCTTGCTATCTGGGCATCTGGGATTTTCTAGTGGCTACCCCCAGCTACCCATCCCCCATCCCCCGCTGCTACACACCTCCTTTCAATTTCCTAACCCTCTGTGTGTCTCGCCTGTCTCCTCCCACACCTGATCTTGTCTCTCATTTTACTCCCCCTTCTTTCTTCCTCCCTCCCTCTACTTCGGTGATTATTTTATCCCCACTTCTAAGTAGGACTGAAGCATCCACACTTTGTTCTTCCTTCTTCCTGAATATTATATGGTTTGTGAATAGTATTGTGGGTATTTTGAGCTTTTCTCCTAATATCCACTTATCAGTGAGTACATACCATGTGTGTTCTTGATGTTAATTGATGAGATTTTATTCAGACCATCAAGGGTAACCATGCATTTTTTTCTGTCAGATGTGAGACTTTTGCAACCTTCCCTTTTCAGTTTGTCTAGTCCTTCCTTTTTATATAACTACCTTCCATGGCTGTCTCTCACTGTAGAGATGTTGAAGGTTAAACTTACCATCTCTGATTTGTTATTGTACCGTGTTCTTAGGACTCCAGGGCAACTCAGTTTTAAAAAGTTTGTTGGTATCAAGATTTTGCCTGGACAGTGATTTCTGTGACATAAAAAATGACAAATAGGATCCCTTTCTACTGCTCATCTACCTATGAGAGAAATCAATTTTACTAAAATCAAAATGTAGATTTGACATATGTGAAGGTCATGGGCTTCTTTTGACAAAGGAACTATCAGTCTCTGTTTACCAAATCTGCCTGATAATATATGTTTTTGATTTCCTTTCTGTTGTTTAGCTAGCTGCAGGATCTGTGTTCAAATTGGTTCACTAATATTAGCTATATCACCTATTATTTGTTTGTTTGTTTAATTAAATATTTTCTATTTCTACATTCCTGCCATTGCAACCCCCAGTCCCCCCACCATCCTTCAGACCAATCCACATCTCCCTTGCCTCCAAAAGAGTACTCTCCCCCTAGGTATCCTCTTTCCTTGGGGCCTTAAGTTTATTTCTTTATTATTATTATTATTACTATTATTATTATTATTATTATTATTATCATTATTATAATTATTATTTTGAGGCTACATTTTTCAAGTTTCTAACCTGATTTATTTTGTCTTTTATTTATTTATTTACACTCCAGATTTTATTCCCCCAGTCCACCCTCTGACTGTTCCAAAACACATACCTCTTCCCCAGCCCCACCCCCATCTCCAGGAGGATGTCCATACCCCCCAACACCAACCCAACCAGACCTCTAAACTTCATGGGGCCTCCAATCTCTTGAGGGCTAGGTGCATCTTCTCTGACTTAACCCAGACCCAGCAGTCCTCTGCTGTATATGTGTTGGGGGCTTCATATCAACTGGTGTATGCTGCCTGGTTGGTAGTCCAGTGTTTGAGAGATCTCGGGGGTCTAGGTTAATTGAGATTTCTGGTCCTCCTACAGGGTCGCCCTCCTCCTCAGCTTCTTTCAGCCTTTCCCTTTTTCAACCACAGGGGTCAGCAGCTTCTGTCCATTGGTTGGGTGTAAATATCTGCATTTGACCCTTTCAACTGCTTGTTAGGTCTTCTGGAGTGCAGTCATGATAGGTCCCCTTTTGTGGGTTCTCTATAGCCTCAGTAATAGTGTCAGGCCTTGGGACCTCCTCTTGATACCAATTGAGCCTATTGCTGGACCTTCTTTTCCTCAGGCTCCTCTCATTTTTTTCCTGAAGTTCTTTCAGACAGGAACAATTTTGGGTCAGAGTTTTGACTGTGGGATGGCAACCCCTCCCTCACTTGATGCGCTGTCTTCCTGCTGGAGGTGGGCTCTATAAGTTGCCTCTCAGCAACTGTCAGGCATTTCATCTAAGGTCTCTCCCCTTGAGTCCTGAGAGTCACCCCTCCCACATCTCTGGAGAATTCTTGAGGGTCCCCCCAACCTCTTACCTCCCAAAGTTGCCTGTTTCCATTCTTTCTGCTGGCCTCCAGGGTTTCAGTCCTTTTGTCTCACCCAATTTCAGATCAGGTTACCCTTTACCTCGCCATCCTTCAACCATTTTCTCTCCCAGGTCACTCCCTCCCTCCCCATTTGTCATTGCTTTCTTCTCTCTCCCAAGTGGGATTGAGGTGTCCTCACTTGGGCCCTTCAGCTTGTTGAACGTTTTGAGTTCTGTTGACTGTAGCTTGGGTATTCTGTAAATTTTTTTGACTAATATCCACTTATTAGTGAATACATACCATGCATGTTCTTTTGGGTCATAGTTACCCCACTCAGGATGATATTTTCTAGTTCCATACATTTGCCTGCAAATCTCAGGATGTCCTCGTTCTTAATAGCTGAGCAGTATTCTACTGTGTAAATGAACCACATTTTATATATTCATTCTTCTGTAGTGGAATATCTGGGTTGTTTCCAGCTTTAGGCATAACAAATAAGGCCACTGTGAACATAGTGGAACATGTGCCCCTGTGGCATGGTGGAACATCCTTTGGGTATAGTCCCAAGAGTGGTATTGCTGGATCTTCAGGTAGATCTATTTCTAATTTTTTGAGAAACCTCCAGATTGATTTCCAGAGTGGTGTACCAGTTTGTAATCCCACCAGCAATGGAGGAATCTTCCTCTTTCTTCACAGCCTCACCAACATGTGTTGTCACCTTAGGTTTTGATCTTAACCATTAAGATTGGTGTAAGGTGGAATCTCAGGGTCATTTTGATTTGCATTTCTCTGATCACTAAGGACTTTGAATATTTCTTAAGTGCTTCTTAGCCATTTGAGATTCTTCTGTTGTGAATTCTTGGTTTACTTCTATACCCCATTTTTTGATCGGGTTGTTTGGCTTTTTTGGTGTTTAGCTTCTTGAGTTGTTTACATATTTTGGGTATTAGCCCTCTATTGGATGTGCAGTTAGTGAAGATTTTTTTCCCTATATGTAGGTTGCCAAATTTTACCAATTGACTATGCCCTTTACCTTACAGAAGCTTTCCAGTTTCATGAAGTCCCATTTATCAATTCTTGATCTTAGAGCATGAGCCATTGGAGTTCTATTTAGGAAAGTTCTCCTGTGCCAGTGAGTTCAAGGCTCTTTCCCACTTTCTGTATCTGGTTTTATGTTGAAGTCCTTGATCCACTTGGACATCAGCTTTCTGAAATGTGACAAATATGGGCCTATTTTAATTTTTTCTATGTACAGACAGCCAGTTACACCAGCACCATTTATTGACGTTGCTTTCTTTTTTCCATTGTACATGTTTGGCCTCTCTGTCAAAGATAGTCCATAGTGTGTGGTTTTATTTCTGGGTCTTCAATTATATTCTACTGATCAATGTGTCTGTCTCTGTACAAATACCATGCAGTTTTTTTTCCCTATTGCTCTGTAGTAGAGCTTGAGGTCAGGGATGGTGATTCTCCCATTTTTGCTATTGTTTTTTGGTTTTGTTTTTTGCCATTCCAGATGAATTTGAGAATTGTTCTTACTCTTTCCACGTCTTTGAAGAATTGTTTTGGAATTTTGATGGGTATTACATTCAATCTGTAGATTGCCTTTGGTAGGATGGCCATATTTACAATGTTAATTCTGCCATTCCATGAGTTTGGGAGATCTCTCCATTTTCAGGGATCTTCTTCAATTTCTTTCTTGAGAGACTTGAAGTTATTGTCATACAGGTCTTTCACTTCTTTGGTTAGATTTACCACAAGATATTTTATAATATTTGTGGCTATTGTGAAGGGAGTTGTTTCCCTAATTTCTTTCTCAGCCTGTTTATCATTTGTATGAAGATAGGCTACTGATTTATTTGAGTTAATTTTGTATCCAGCCACTTTGCTGAAGTTTTTCATCAGCAGGAGATGTTCTCTGGTAGAATTTTTGGGGTTACTTATATATACTATCATGTCATCTGCAAATAGTGATACCTTTCATTCTTCTCTGCCAATTCTTATCTCCTTGACGTCTTTTTCTTGTCTTATTGTTTTAGCTATCACTTCAAACAAATATTGAATTGATACGGGGACAGTAGGAATCCTTGTCTTGTCCCTGATTTTAGTGTGATTGCTTCAAGTATCTCTCCATTTAATTTGATATTGGCTGTTTGTTTGAAGTAAATTGCTCTAATTATGCTTAGCTATGGGCCTTGAATTCCTGATTACTCCAATACTTTTAATATGAGGGGGTGTTGTATTTTGTCAAACATGTTTTTTGCATCTAAGCAGATGATCACGTGATTTTTTTCATAAGTTTATTTATATAGTGGATTATATTAATTGGTTTTCATATACTGAACCAACCTTGCATCTCTGGGATGAAGCCTACTTAATTGCGATGAATGATGGTTTTGATGTGTTCTTAGATTCAGTTTCCAACAATTTTCTTTCTTTTCTGGATATTTACTTAATTTACATTTCAAAGGATTTCCTCTTTCCAGGTCTCCCCTTTGGAAACCCCCATCCCATTCCACATTCCCCTGCCTCTATGAAGGTGCTCCACCACCCGTCCACCCACTCCTGTCTTCCCACAATAGCATTCTCCTACACTGGGGCATCTAACACCCACAGGCCCAAAGGCCTCTCTTCCCACTGATGGGCAACAAGGCCTTCCTCTGCCACATATGTGGCCAGCACCCTGAGTCCCTCCATGTGTATTCTTTGGTTGGTGCTCCAGTCTCCAGGAGCACCTGGGGGTCTCACCAGTTGACACTGTTGCTCCCTCTGTGAGGCTGCAAATCCCCTCAGCTCCCTCAGTCCCTTCTCCAACTCTTCCATCTAGGACCCCATGCTCAGTCCAATGATTGGCTATGAGCATTGGCCTCTGTATTTTTCAGGCTCTTCCTGAGCCTCTCAGGAAACAGCTTATCATGGTTCTATCAGCAAACACTTATCCACAATAATGCCTGGGTTTGATAGCTATATATGGGATGGATCCCCAAATGAGACAGTCTGTGGATGGCCTTTCCTTCAGTCTTTGCTCCACACTTTGTCTTCATAATTTCCTTCTGTGAGTATTTTGTTGCCACTTCTAAGAAGCACTGAAGCATCCATATTTTGGTATTCCTTTTTCTTAGGCTTCATATGGTTTGTGAATTGAATCTTGGGTATTCCAAACTTTTGGGCTAATATCCAGTTATCAGTGAGTACATACTGTGTTTGTTCTTTTGTGACAGACTTACTCACTCAGGATGATATTTTCAAGTTCCATCCATTTGCCTAGGAATTTCGTAAAGTCATTGTTTTTAATAGCTGAGCAGTATTCCATTGTATAAATGTACCACAATTTCTGTATCCATTTCTCTTTTGAGGGACATCTGGGTTGTTTCCAGCTTCTGGCTATTAAAAATATGGCTGCTATGAACATAGTGGAGCATGTATCCTTATTATATATTGGTGCGTCTTCTGGATATATGCCCAGGAGTGATATAGTTCAGTCCTCAGGTAGTACAATGTCTAATTTTCTGAGGATCCCTCCAAATTTATTAACAGACTGGTTGTACCGGTTTGCAATCCTACCAGCAATGGTGGAATGATTTTCCTTCTCCAAATCCTTGCCAACATCAGCTGTCATCTGAGTTTTTGATCTTAGCCATACTGACTGGTGTGAGGTGGAATCTCAGGGATGATTTTATTCGCTTTTCCCTGATGACTAAGGATGTTGAACATTTCTTTAGGTGCTTCTCAGCTCTAAGAGTTTCCTCAGTTGAGAATTCTCTGTTTAGCTCTGTTCTCCATTATTTAATAGGGTTATTTGGTTCTCTGGAGTCTAACTTTTTGTGTTCTTTGTATAATTGGATATTAGTCCTCTATCAGATGTAGGATTGGTAAAGATCTTTTCCCAATCTGTGGGTTGTTGTTTCATCCTATTGACAGTGTTCTCTTCCTTACAGAAGCTTTGTAATTTTATGAGGCCCCATTTGTAGATTCTTTATCTTAGAGAATAAGCCATTGCTCTCCTGTTTAGGAAAATTTCCCCTGTGCCCATGTGTAATAAACATTCCCCACTTTCTCTTCTATTACATTCACTGTATCTGGTTTTATGTGGAGGTCCTTGATCCATTTGGACTTCAGCTTTGTACAGGGAGAAAGGAATGGATCAATTTGCATCCTTCTACATGTTGATGGCCAGTTGAACCAGCACCATTTGATGAAAATGCTGTCTTTTTTCCACTGGAAGGTGTTAGCTCCTTTGTCAAAGTTCAAGTGACTGTAGAGTGTGTGTTAATTTCTGGGTCTTCAGTTCGATTCCATTGATCTACCTGCCTGTCCCTGTACCAATACCGTGCAGTTTTTATGACTATTGCTCTGTAGTACAGCTTGAGGTCAGGGATACTGATTCGCCCAGAAGTTGATTTATTGTTGAGAATAGTTTTCACTATCCTGGGTTTTTTGTTATACCAAATGAATTTGAGAATTGCTCTTTCTAAGTCTATGAAGAATTGAGTTGGAATTTTGATGGGGATTGCATTGAATCTGTAGATTGCTTTCAGCAGGATGGCCATTTTTACTATATTAATTCAGCCAATCCAATAGCACGGGAGATATTTCCATTTTCTGAGGTCTTCGATTTCTCTCCTCAGAGACTCAAAGTTCTTATAGTACAGATCTTTCACTTGTTTGGTTAGAGTCACACCAAGATACTTTATATTTTTTGTGACTATTGTGAAGGGTGTCATTTCCCTAATTTCTCTTTCAACCTGTTTATACTTTGAGTATAGGAAGGCTACTTATTTGTTTAACTTAAATGTATATCCAGTCACTATGCTGAAGTTATCAGCTATAGAAGTTATCTGGTGGAGTTTTTGAAATCACGTAAGTGTACGATCATAGCATCTGCAAATAGTGATATTTTGATTTCTTCCTTTCCAATTTGTATCCCTTTGACCTCCTTTTGTTATCCAACTGCTCTAGCTAGAACTTCCAGTACTATATTGAATAGACAGGGAAAGAGTAGGCAGCCTTGTCTAGTCCCTGATTTTAGTGGAATTGCTTCAAGTTTCTCTCCATTTAGTTTGATATTGGCTACTGGTTTGCTGTATATTGCTTTTACTGTGTTTAGGTATGTGCCTTGAGTTCCTGATCTTTCCAAGACTTTATTTTGAAGGGATGTTGAATTTTGTTAAATGGTTTTTCAGCATCTAATGAAATGATCATGTGGTTTTTTTTTTCTTTGTGTTTGTTTATATAGAAGATTACATTGATGGACTTCTGAACCATCCCTGCATCCCTAGTATGAAGCCTTCTTGATCGTCTAAATGATTTTTTTGATATGTTCTTGGATTCAGTTTGGGAGAATTTTATTGAGTATTTTTCCATCGATGTTCATAAGGGAAATTGGTCTGAAGTTTTTTTTCTTTGTTGGATCTTTGTGAAGTTTTTGGGTCAGGGTAACAGTGGCCTCATAGAATGAATTAGGTAGTGTTCCTTCTGTTTCTATTTTGTGGAATAGTTTCAAGAGGATTGGAATTAGGTCTTCTTTGAAGGTCTGCACTAAATCCATCTGGTCCTGGGCTTTTTTGTTGGTTGGGAGACTTTCAATGACTGCTTCTATTTCTTTAGGGGTTATGGGAGTGTTTAGATAGTTTATCTGATCTTGACTTAACTTTGGTATTTGGTATCTGTCTAGAAAATTGTCCATTTCATCCAGGTTTTCCAATTTTGTTGAGTATAGGCTTTTGTAGTAGGATCTGATGATTTTTTTAATTTCCTCAGATTATGTTGTTATAGCTCCCTTTTCATTTCTGATTTTGTTAATTTGGATACTGTCTCTGTGCCCTCTGTTTATTCTATTTAAGGGTTGTTGATTTTCTCAAAGAACCAGGTCCTGGTTTTGTTGATTATTTGTATACTTCTTTTTGTTTCTATTTGGCTTATTTCAGTTCTGATTTTGATTATTTCCTGTCATTTGCTCCTCTTGGGAGTATTAGCTTCTTTTTGTTTTAGAGCTTTCAGGTGTGCTGTTAACCTGTTAGTGCATGCTCTCTCAAGTTTATTTTTGGAGGCACTCAGAGCTACTAGTTTTCCTTTTAGCACTGCTTTCATTGTGTCCCATAAGTTTGGGTATGTTGTACCTCCATTTTCATTAAATTCTAGAAAGTCTTTAATTTCTTTCTTTAATTGTTTCTTGTCCAAGATATTATTGAGCAGTGTGTTGTTCAGCTTCCAGGTATATGTTTGCTTTCTCTTGTTTTTGATGCTATTAAAGACCAGCTTCAATCTTTAGTGATCTGATAGGAGACATGGGGTTATTACAATCATATTATATCTGTTGAGGTCTGTTTTGTGACTGTTTATATGGTCAGTTTTGGAGAAGGTACAATGAGGTGCTTAGAAGAAGATATATTCTTTTGACTTAGAATGAAATGTTCTACAGATATCTGTTAAATCCATTTGGTCCATTCTGTTAACTTCACTGTATCACTGTTTAGTTTGTGTTTCCATGGTCTGTCTATTGATGAGAATGGGGTAGTGAAGTCCCCCACTCTTCTTTGTATGAGGTGGAATGTGTACTTTGACCTTTAGTAAAGTTTCTTTTATGAATCTGAGTGTCCTTGCATTTGGAGCATAGATGTTCAGAATTGAGAGTTCTTCTTGGTAAATTTTTCCTTTGTGAGTATGAAGTGTCCTTCCTTATTTTTTTGATGACTTCTGGTTGAAAGTCGATTTTATCCAATATTAGAATGTCTGCTCCAGCTTGTTTCTTGGGACCATTTGCTTAGAGAATTGTTGTCCAGCCATACTTTTTGTCTTTGACACTGAGGTGCATTTCCTGTATGCAGCAAAATTCTGGGTCCTGTTTATGTTTATCCAGTATGTGAGTCTATGCCTTTTTATGGGGGAATTGAGTCCATTGATGTTAAGAGATATTAAGGGAAAGTGATTGTTACTTCCTGTTATTTTCTATGTTATTTTTATGTTTGTGTGGCTTTCTTCTCTTGAGTTTGTTGAAAAAAGATTATTTTCTTGGGTGTAGTTTCCCTTCTTGTGTTGGAGTTTTCCATCTATTACCGTTTGTAGGGCTGGATTTGTGGAAAGATATTGTGTAAATTTGCTTTTGTCATTGAATATTTTGTTGTCACCATCTATGGTAATTAAGAGTTTCACTGGCGTCTTAGTCAGGGTTTCTATTCCTGCACAAGCATCATGACCAAGATGAAAGTTGAGGAGGAAAGGATTTATTGAGCTTACACTTCCATACTGTTCTTCATCATGAAAGGAAGTCAGAACTGGGACTCAAGCAGGTCAGGAAGCTGGAGCTGATGGAAGGATATTGCTTACTGGCTTACTTGCTTCCTTCTCCTGGCTTGCTCAGCCTGCTTTCTTATAGAACCCAAAAAAACCAACCCACAGATGGTACCACTCACAAGGGGCCCTCCCCCTATGATCAGTAACTGAGAAATTGCCTTAGCGCTGGAACTCATGGAGGCATTTTCTCAACTGAAACTCCTCTCTCTGTCATAACTTCAGCTTGTATTAAGTTGACACACAAAACTAGCCAGTACAAGTGACTCCTTGTCAACTTGACACACAAACACATGACCCTTATTCATCCTCAAGATCTAAATAACTTTAAAAATCCCATAGTCTTTGCAAATACTTGCATATTAACATTTCAATCCCTTTTAAACATCATATCTCTTAAAATTCAAATTCTTTTAAAAATTCAAATCTCTTAACTGTGGGCTCCACTAAAATACCTTCTTTCTTCAAGAGGGAAAAATATCAGGCCACTGTCACAATCAAAATAAAAATCAAACTCCAATCGTCTGGGATCGACTCATGATCTTCTGGATTCCTCCAAGGGCTTGAGTGACTTCTCCATCTCTGCTGTTCGTAGCACACACCTTTTCTTCTAGGCTCCAGATAACGGTACTCCACTGCTGCTGCTGTTCTTGGTGGTCATCTCATGGTACTGGCATCTCTAAAACATTGCTGTCTTCTGCTGCAACTAGGCTTTACTGACAGCCTCTCATAGGCTCTCTTCAAGGTGCCAAGCCTCACCTCCTTTGCATGACACCTTCAGTCCTGGGCTGTCAATTGCAACTGAGGCTGCACCTTCACCAATGGCCTTCCACAGCCTCTCACAGTGCCTAGGCCTCAACTGCTCTTTATGAGTCCTTCATGCCTTCAAAACCAGTACCACCTGGGTGACTCTTACACATTACCAAGTCCAGCCACAGCACAAAGTGCAACCCTAGCTATCTCTGGAATGCAGCCTCTGTGATCTCAGAAAACACTTCTTAGAAGATTTCACCACAGTGATGCTGGTTTTCTCTCAATCACCAATTTCCCAGCTCCAAACAACCAGCATCAATAGTCCCAGCAATGCAATGATTTTGCTTTAGTAGTTCTGGTATCTTGTTAATCACAGGCAATCCTAGAGCCCCAGCTAACGAAAACCACAGAACCTTCACAGTCAAAATAGCAATGGCCCTGATAAGAGCCTTTAATTTTCCCTCTGAAATTACACAAGTCAGGACTCCATCTTCTGCACTGTTCCCAACATTATCTTCCAAGCATTCTCAGAATGCCCCACAGAGCTCTTAACATCCCAAAGGCTCTTCTAGCTGAAAGTTCCAAAGTCCTTCCAAGTCCTCCCCAAAACATGGTCAGGTTGTCACAGGAATATCCCACTCCTGGTACCAATTTGTCTTAGTTAGGTTTTCTATTCCTGCACAAACATCATGACCAAGATGCAAGTTCAGGAGGAAAGGGTTTATTGAGCTTACACTTCCATGCCACTGTTCGTCACAAATGGAAGTCAAGACTGGGACTCAAGCAGGTCAGGAAGCAGAAGCTGATGCAGAGGCCATGGAGGGATATTGCTTACTGGCTTGCTTGCTTCCTTCTCCTGGCTTGCTCAGCCTGCTTTCTGATAAAACCCAAGACTACCAGCCCACATATGGTACCACTCACAAGGGGCCCTCTCCCCATGATCACTAATTGAGAAAATGCCTTAGCGCTGGATCTCATGGAGGCATTTTCTCAATTGAAACTCCTTTCTCTGTGATAACTTCAGCTAGTGTCATGTTGACACACAAAACTAACCAGTACACTGGATATAACAGCCTGGGCTGGCATTTGTGTTCTCTTAGGGAGTGTATGAGATCTGCCCAGGACCTTCTAGCTTTCATAATTTCTGGTGAGAATTCTCATGTAATTCTTATAGGTCTGCCTTTATATGTTACTTGACCCTTTTTCTTTACTGCTTTTAATAATCTTTCTTTGTTTTGTGCATTTTGTGTTTTGACTATTATGTGACAGGAGAAATTTCTTTTCTGGTCCAATCCATTTAGAGTACTGTAGGCTTCTTGAATGTTGATGTTCATCTCTTTCTTTTGGTTAGGTAAGTTTTTTTTTCTATAATTTTGTTGAAGATATTTATTGGACCTTTAAGTTGGAAATCTTCACTCTCTAAAATACTTATTATCCTTAAGTTTTGTCTTCTCACTGTGTCCTGGATTTCCTGAATGTTTTGGTTTAGGAGTGTTTTGCATTTTGCATTTTCTTTGACTGTTGTGTCAATGTTTTCTATGGTATACTCTGAACCTGAGATTCTCTCTTCTATCTCTTGTATTCTGTTGGTGATACTTGCATCTATGACTCCTGATCTCTTTCTTAGGTTTTCTATTTCCAGGGTTGTCTCCCTTTGTGATTTCTTTACTGTTTCTATTTCCAGTTTTAGATCTTGAATGGTTTTGTCCATTTTCTTTGCCTGTTTGATTGGTTTTTTCCTGTATTTCCTCTTTAAGGGTTTCTAGCTGTTTACTTGTGTTCTCTTGTATTTCTTTAAGGGAGTTATTTATGTCCTTCTTAACGTTTTCTATCCTTATCATGAGATGTGATTTTAAATCTGAGTCTTGCTTTTCTGGTGTGTTGGGGTATCCATAGCTTTCTGTGGTGGGAGAACTGGATTCTGATGATGCCAAAGTAGCCTTGGTTTTTGTTGCTTATCTAGTTGCCCTTGCCTTTTGCCATCTTGTTATCTCTGGTGTTAGCTGGTCTTGCTGTCTCTGATTGTGGCTTGTCCCTCCTACAAGCCTCTTTTTCAGTACTCCTAGGAGACCAGATCTCTCTGAGAAGAATTTAGGTTTGGAGAGCTGTGGTACAGGGTCAGCTCTGGGGCACAAACAGAAGCCTGAAGGATCCTGTCCCCAGCTGTTCCTTGGTTCCTGTGTCCTAATGGCTCTGCAAGGGTCTCTCCTGGGCCAGGAATTTGAAAAGAAGTGGTGGTTTGCCTGTGTTCGAAGGTTTGTTGGCAGTCCTGGGAGACCAGCTCTCTTCTGGCACTATTTGGGTATGGAATCCTGTGGCACAAGCTCAGGTCCCCTTCCACAGACAGAAACTGGAAGGCTCCTGTCCCAGGCCTCTCCTCGGTCCCTGTATCCTGAGGGTTCCTGGAGGGTCCCTCTGAGCAGAAGTGCTGGTCTTACCTCTGCTTTCAGGCTTGTCCACACTCCTGGAAGGCTAGCTCTCTCCCAGCTCTATTTGGGTATGGAGCCCTGTGGTACAAGATAAGCTTCCAGGCTGCAGACTGAAACCCAAAGGCTGCTCCTTGGTCCTTTTGTCCTGAGGTTTTCTGGTGGGTCCCTCTGAGCAGGGGTGCTAGTCTTACCCCTGCTCACAGGGTTGTCCACACTCCGTGGAGGCTAGCTCTTGCCCTGCACTATTTGAGTATGAAGGCCTGTGGCACAGGCTCAGGTCCCTGGCCACAGATGGAAAACAGAAGGCACCTGTCCCAGGCAGCCCTTCAGTCTCTTTGTCCTGAGGGTTCCATGAAGCTTCCTCTGAGCAGAGGTGCTGGTCTTACCCCACTCACAGGCTTGTCCACACTCCTGGGAGGGTAGCTCTCTTCCAGCACTATTTGGGTATGGAGGCCTGTGGTACAGGGTCAACTTCCCTGCTGCAAATGGAAACCAGAAGTTTGCAAGAATTTTACTGAGTATTTTTGCATCAACATTCATAAGCAAGATTGGTCTGAAATTTTCTGTTTTGGTTGGGTTCATGGTTTAGGTATCAGAGTAATTGTGGCCTCATACAATAAATTTGGCAGAGTTCCTTCTGTTTCTATTTTATGGAATAGTTTGAGGAGTATTCTTATTATGTCTTCTTTGAAGGTCTGGTAAAATTCTGTACTAAATCTGTCAAGCCCTTGATTTTTTTTTTCTTTTTTTTTTTGATTGGGAGGTTTTAAATGACTTCTTCTATTTTCGTATGGGATATGGGCCTGTTTAGATAGTTTACCTGCTCTTGATTGAACCTTGGTATGTGGTATGTGTCTAGAAAACCATCTATTTCATCAAGATTTTCTAGTTTTGTTGAGTACAGGCTTTTGTAATAGAATCAGATGATTTTTTTGAATTTCCTCTATTTCTGTTTTTATGTTTCCCTTTTCATTTCTGATTTTGTTAATTTAGATATTGCCTCTAGAGCCTTTAGTCAGTTTGGCTAGGGCTTTATCTATCTTATTGATTCTTGCATAGCTTTTGGTTTTGTTGATTCTTTGCATTGTTCTCTTTGTTTCTATTTGGTTGATTTCACCCATGAGTTTGACTATTTCCTGCCTTCTACTCTTCTTGGGTGTGTTTGCTTCTTTTTGTTCTACAGCTCTCAGGGGTGATATTAATTTGCTAGTGTGAGATATCTCCACTTTCTATACCAGGGGACTTAGTGCTATTAATGTTCCTCTTAGCACTGCTTTCATTGTGTCCCATAAGTTTAGGTATGATGTGTCAACATTTTCATTAAATTCCAGGAAGTCTTTAACTTATTTCTTTATTACTTCCCTGACCAAGTTATCATTGAGTAGATAGTTGTTCAGTTTCAATGTGTATGTGGGCTTTCTGTTGTTTTTGCTGTTATTGAAGACCAGCTTTGGGCCATGGTGTTCTGAGAAGATGCATGGGATTATTTCAATCTTCTTGTATTGGTTGAAGGTTGTTTTCTGACCAATCATATTGTCTATTTTGGAGAAGGTACCATGAGGTGCTAACAAGAAGTTGTATTCTTTTGTTTTAGGGTGAAATGTGCTGTAGATATTTGTTAAGTCCATTTGGTTCATAACCTGTATTAATTTTACTGTGTCTCTCTTTAGTTTCTGTTTGAATGACCTGTCAATTGGTGAGAGTGGGGTGTGAAGTCTCCCACTATTACTGTGTGGGGTTTAATGTGTGTTTTGAGCTTCAGTAAAGTTTCTTTTATGAAAGTGGGTGCCTTTGCATTTGGGGCACAGATGTTAAGAATTAAGACTTTCTCTTGGTGGATTTTCCCTTTCATGAATATGAAGTGTCCTTCCTTGTCAGGCTTGATAACTTTTGGTTGAATGTTTATTTTACTGGATATTAGGATGGCAACTCCAACTTTTTGTTGGTACCATTTGATTGGGAGACCTTTTTCATCCTTTTACTCTGAGATAGTGTCTGTGTTTGTTATTGAGGTGTGTTTCTAGTATGCAGCAAAATGCTGGATCTTGTTTTCCTAGCCAATCTGGTAGTTTATGTCTTTTTAT
Organism: Rhynchomys soricoides; assembly: GCA_019843965.1. Lineage (NCBI taxonomy): Eukaryota > Metazoa > Chordata > Mammalia > Rodentia > Muridae > Rhynchomys > Rhynchomys soricoides. The sequence goes on along the minus strand of JADRCH010000545.1, from coordinate 212,082 downwards.
GGGTGAGTTGATTCCATTAATATTGAGAGATATTAAAGAAAGATGATTGTTGTTTCCTGTTATGTTTCTTTTTGTAGGTGACTTTATGTGCTTGTGGATCTCTCCTTTAGGCTTTGTTGTGAGATATTTAATAGATTGTCTTTCTTTTGGTGTATATACCTTCTGTGTATATTGGAGTTTTCCTTCTAGGATCCTCTGTAAGGCTGGATTGGTAGATAGATACTGTTTGAATTTGGTTTTGTCCTGGAATATTTTGGTTTCTCCATGTATGTTGATTGAGAGTTTTGCTGGTTATAGTATCCTGGGCAGGCGTTTGTGTTTTCTTTGAATCTGCATGACCTCTAACCAAGTCCTCTTGGCTTTTAGTGTCTCTGTTGAGAAGTCTGGTGTAATTCTGATAGGTCTACCTTTGTTTGTTGCTTGGTCCTTTTCCCTTGCTTCTTTTAATATTCTTTCTTTGTTGTGTGTGTTTAGTGTTTTGATTATTATGTGATCGGAGGATTTTCTTTTCTGGTCCCATTTACTTGATATTCTATAGGCTTGCTGCACCTTTATGGCCATGTTTTTATATAGGTTGGGAAAGTTTTCTTCTGTGATTTTGTTGAAGACATTTTCAGGTCCTTTGAGATGGGAAACTTTGATATCCTCTATTTCAATTACTTGTAGATTTGGTCATTTGTTGTGTCATGAATATCCTGGATGTTTTGGATTAGGAGATTTTTTATGTTTTGAATTTTTTGACAGTTGTGTCAATCTCTTCTGTGGTATCTTCTACCCCTGAGATTCTCTCTTGCATCTCTTGTATTCTATCGGTGATACATCTGTAATTCATGACCTCTTTCCTAGTTTTTCTGTTTCCAGGTTTGCCTCTATTTGTGTTTTCTTTACTGTTTCTACTTCTACCTCACATAAGTCAGAATGGCTAAGATCAAAAACTCAGGTGACTGCAGATGCTGGTGAGGATGTGGAGAAAGAGGAACATTTTTCCATTATTGGCGGGATTGCATGTTGGTACAACCACTCTGGAAATCAGTTTGGCAGACCCTCAGAAAAATGGACATAATACTACTTGAGGACCCAGCTGTATCACTTCTGGGCTTATACCAAGAAGATGTTCCAACATGTAATAAGGACACATGCTCCACTATGTTCATAGCAGCCATATTTATAATAGCCATAAGCTTGAAATAACCCAGATGTCCCTCAACAGAGGAATGGATACAGAAAATGTGGTACATTTACACAATGGAATACTACTCAGCTATTATAAACAATGACTTCATGAAATTTGCAGGCAAATGGATACAACTTGAAAATATCATCCTGAGTGAGGTAACTCAGTCACAAAATAGTGAACATGGTATGTACTCACTAATAAGTGGATATTAACCCAAAAGTCCAGAATAGCCAAGACTCAATTCACAGCAACTGTTGGACTGAGCATGGGGTCCCAGATGGAGGAGTTAGAGAAGGGACTGAAGGAGCTAAGGGAGTTTGCATCCCCATGGATGAACCAACAATGTTAACTGGTCTGACTCCCTCCCCACCCCCGTGCTTCAGGAAACTGGATCACCAACCAAAGAATACACATGGAAGGGCCCATGGTGCTGGCCACATATGTGGGAGAGGAGGGCATTGCTTGCCATAAGTGGGAGGAGAGGCCTTTGGGCCTGAGGGTGTAAGATGCCCCAGTATAGCAGAATGCCAGGGAGGGAAGCTGGGAATGGGTGATGGGTGTCGGAATACCCTCATAGAGGCAAGAGGAGGGGGGAGGGGGTTTCCAAAGGGAAGACCTGGAAAGAGGAAAACATTTGAAATGTAAATAGTTTCAAAAAAGAGAAGGAAAATAAAAAAAGATGAGAAAGGTTAATATGTACTCATCAAAGTTAAAATCCACCAAGATGAACTCTCAGTCCTGAATATCTATGCCACAAATGCAAGAGCACCAGCACTTATAAAAGAAACATTACTAAAGCTCAAAACACACATTAAGCCTCACACAATAATAGTGTGAATCTTCAACACCAATGGACAGATCATGGAAACAGAAACTAAACAGAGAAACAGTGAAACTTACAGAAGTTTTGAATAGAGAGGATATAATAGATATCTAAAGAATATCACCCTAAAACAAAAGAATATAACTTACAAGAATATTTAAATAATCCCATGTATCCTATCAGATCACCATGGACTAAGGCTGGTCTTCAATAACAACAAACAACAGAAAGTCCATATGCACATGGAAGCTGAACAACTCTCTACTCAGTGATAACATGGCCAATGAAGAGATAAAGAAAGAGACTAAATACTTTTTAGAATATAACAAAAATGAAGTCATAACATACCCAAACTTATGGGACACAATGAAAGCAGTGCTAAAGGGAAAACTCTTGGCTATGAGTACCTCCAAATAGAAATGGAGAAAGCATAGATTAGCATCTACCCAGTACATCTGAAACCACTAGAATAAAAAGAAGCAAATATATCCAAGAGGAGTAGATAGCAGGAAATAATCAAACTCAGTGCTGAAATAAACCAAGTTGAAACTAAAAGAATTATTCAAGAAATCAACAAAACCAGAAACTGGTTCTTTGAGATAACCAACAAAATAGATTAACCCTTAGCCAGGCTAACCAGAGGACACAGCGACAGTATCCAAATTAACAAAATCATAAATGAAAAGTGAGACATAATAAAAGAACCAGAAGAAATTTTAAAAAATCATCAGAACCTACTACAAAAGCCTACACTCAACAAAACTGGAAAATCCAGGAGAAATGGATGACTTTTTAGGCAGATACCAGGTACCACATTTAAATCAGAATCAGATAAACCATCTAAACAGTTCCATAACCCCTAAAGAAATAGTAATATCTAAAAGACTTCCAACCAAAGGCACAGGACCAGATGATTTTAGTGCAGAATTCTATCAGACCTTCAAAAAAGACCTAATACTAATACTTCTCAAAGTATTTCACAAAATAGAAACAGAAGGAATACTACCAAATACATTCTATGAAGCCACAGGCACACTGATACCTAAAACACTCAAAGAGCCAACAAAAAAGAGAACTTCAGACCAATTTCCCTTATGAATATTGATGTCAAAATACTCAATAAATTCTTGCAAACTGAATCTAAGAACACAGCAAAATGATCATTCAACATGATTGGGTAGGCTTCATCCCAGGGAAGCCAGGGTGGTTCAGTATATGGAAATCTATCAATGCAATCCACTATGCAAAATCAAGGGAAAAAACACATGATTATTTCATTAGATGCTGAAAAATCCTTTGATAAAATACAATAGCCTTTCATGTTTAAAGTATTAAAAATCAGTAATTCAAGATCCACGCCTGTCTTAGTCAGGGTTTCTATTCCTGCCCAAAATATCATGACCAAGAAGCAAGTTGGGGAGTAAAGGGTTTATTCAGCTTACACTTCTACATTGCTGTTCATCACCAAGGGAAGTCAGGACTGGAACTCAAGCAGGTCAGGAATCAAGAGTTGATGCAAAGGCCATGGAGGGATGTTACTTAGCACCTTACTTCCCGTGGTTTACTCAGCTTGCTTTCTTATAGAACCCAAGACTACCAGCCTAGGGATTGCACCACCTACAATGGGCTCTTTCACCCTAGATAACTAATTGACAAAATGACTTAGAGCTGGATGTCATGGAGGCATTTCTTCAAGTAAGGCTCCTTTCTCTGTGATAACTCCAGCTAGTGTCAAATTGACACACAAAATCAGTCAGCATAATTGATCCCTTGTCAACTTGAGACATAAACACATCACTAGTAAGCCTCAAATTTTACTTTCTTTCTCATCCCCAAGATTTAAATAACTTTTAAAGTCCCACAGTCTTTACAAATTCTTACATATTAAAATTTCAATCCTTTTAAAATATCCATTCTTTTATATTTTTGGTTGTGATCCTAGACTTTAATGACTGAAAAGGAACACTACCCAATTCTTTCTATGAAGCAACAGTTACACTGATACCTAAATATTGGATATTAGCCCTCTATTGTACGTAGGGTTGGTAAAAGATCTTTTCCAAATCTGCAGGTTGCTGTTTTGTCCTATTGATAGTATCCTTTGTCTTATAGAAGCTTTTCAATTTTATGAATTCCCATTTGTCAATTGGTGATTTAAGAGCTTAAGCCATTAGTGTTCTGTCCAGGAAATTTCCCCTGTGACAGTGTGTTCCAGGTTCTTTCCCACTTTCTATTCTGTTAGATTCAGTGTATCTGGTTTTATGTGGAGATCCTTGATCCACTTGGACTTGAGCTCTGTACAAGGAGATAAGAATAGGTCAGTTTGCATACTTCTACATGCTGACTGAAGTTTGAACCAGCACAATTTCTTGAAATTGCTGTCTTTTTTCCACTGGATGGTTTTGGATTCTTTCTCAAAGAACAGGTGACCATAGGTGTGTAGGTTTATTTCTGGGTTTTCAATTATATACGATTGATCAAACTGTCTGTCTCTATACCAATACCATGTGGTTTTTATAACTATTACTTTGTATTACAGATTGAATTTAGGAATTGTGATTCCTCCAAAACTCCTGGGGGGTCAAGCTGTCTCTGGGTAAGGCAAGGTGAAGGTGGTCTGGAGCATTGGATCTGCTCCAGGATGGAGTTGCAGACCTGTGAGCCTGGTAGTGTCAGAACTCCCAGTTCTCTCTTTTTGATCCTATAAAATTCTCTGGTTAGCTCATCTCCTTTAGACCACAGGTCCAGTACTTCTGGTTTTGTTTGTTTGTTTGTTTATTTGTTTTAACATATCAATCCAGTCATTTACTCCAGGTTCCTTTTGATTATCTTGTGAATCAGCATCCCATGATCCCAGCCTTTTGCTTCTAAGGAGACAGCAAGTATATATTTTTTTCTTAACATTGGGAAAGAATTCAGAGATCTGTTTGCCTTTGTTAAGCACAGATAATAAGCTATGTGAGTGGGGCCCTGCCCTGAAATTACCATTTTCACCACAACCACACTCTGCCCTAAACTCACCTTGAACTCATTTATCTGCCTGCCTTTGTATCTTTCTAATATGCTGACTCATAGTGTAGTTCCCTTTGTGTTTTTAGATTCATGAAGCCTCTCATAATTCTTATTGCAACCTTTTTCATATTTTAGAAGTTATATATATTTTCAGCACATGTATTTAGAGTTCTTTCCCAAGCTTTAAGGGCTGTTCTGAAGATCCCAGTGTTTAACATTTTTCTGAGACATTAGTCACACCTTCAGCTGCTGGAATCTTGCCATCTTAGATTATCATGGAATCATTAATCTTAACAGAGAGGATATTCCTTGGAGGATGTGAACATATATATTAGTACACAAACAAGCCTTATGCACAGAACAGCCATCAACACTCATGGAGACTCACATTAGGGCCCTGTCCCAGGGTCATGAACCATGTTACTCTGTCCCTACCAGGTCCATACCAGGCTCCACAAAAATACCTGATTGATTCTGAGGAAAAATTCTATACAACTATAAATTATGGAACGAGCATATTAAACAAATTAATTTATCATTTTACTCAACAGGGACAATCTGCACAAGAGGTGGGCCCTACAATCTATACTACCTTGACAGAGTTCATCTTTTTCAGGTTAAGAGACGATCTTATGCTTTGTGTCATCATCTTTGTGCCTTTTCTTGGAATATGCATTCTAACTTTACTAGCATCATCAATTTAGTAAGAAGCTGTCCCCAGCTCCACAACACCATGCAATTGTTTCTTAGCCATTTGGCTTTTGTGAACACTGTCTATTCCAAAGTAATTATACCTACAATGCTGATGGTATTCATTGTACATAGAACAATACTCCATGTCCCAGAAGCCCAACTCTTCTGTAGTGACTTTTGGGACAATTGAGTGCTATCTGCTGAATGCCATGACTTATGACCTCTATATGACCATCTGCTTACATCTAGATTACCCCATACATATGTCTCACAAATCTGCCTCCTAGTAGTTGGACTTCTTATGTGGCCGGCAGTGTGAGTACTTGAAAACTTACCTGTTCTTAAGTCTGTACTTCTGTGGATCAAATCAGATAGATCTCTCCTGTGACTTCTCCTATATTAAAATTATTTAACTCATATGTCTCTATTGTTGGCGTCATCCCATCCATCTCTGATGGCTCCATCAGTGTAGTATCAGTGTTTGTCATAGCCACCTCCTCCATCTACATTCTCCTACCATCCTGAAGATGCACTCCACTAAAGGCTTTCACAATGCCTTCTCCTCCTGCACCCCCAAAATTTTGTAGTCAGTAGAACCATTGCTTTCATTTATATAATGCCCAAGTCCAGCTACTCAACTAAGCAGAACAGAGTGGTATTTCTGTTCTACACACTGGTGATCTCCATCCCGAACCCTCTCATTTATCTTCTAAGGAACAGAGATGTAAAAAAAAAGCCCCAAGAAAAGCAAATGATTTCCATAGAATCTGTTCTTTGAAGAAACTTAAAATATTCAATTTACTCATATCACTCTCGGTATCTACCACATGACACTTAAATTAACAACTTATTTGGCTGTTCTGAATCTCACCTGCATACTTGTATATCATTTGGAAGCTATCTAGAAGATTTTAAAATTATTCTAATAATTATTACTAGAACAGAATTCCTACAGATATCAAGAAATCTTTCTTTTTCAAAATTCATGTAGCAACAATAATTTGCATGACTGTGTCTCATCTTTCCTCTAAATGCATCCTATATACAAACACAACAACATGAGGAAAATGATAGCATTAGCTTTCTTTTATAAGTAGCATGTCTGAGGAAGTAGTTAGATCATCACACTCATGACCATAAGTTGTAAGTTTAGCATTGAAGCTACAGAACCTGTTGTTACAATCTCTACTTCTATAGTCAATTTCTACAATAAATCTACTGGCCTGTCATTAAAATCTTCCCCCAATTCACAGATGTGAAAATATTAGTGAAAAACTGAACTTATAGATATAACAGATTGTCCAGACTAGTGTGTATTAAAGTCTCTTGATACAGTCTTCCACGCTCTGTGCTTATACTGTCCATGACAATTACTAAAGTAATTTATTCACTGAAAATGATATAGGGGAGGTACTCAATGGTATACTTTATCAGTATCTTGGAAAAACAGTATGCAAATATGACTATGGTGTACAAATATTGGGAATTGGGTTGACTTCCAGTATATATTTTTAATTCTTTCTTTAATGTAAGTATATATTGAAATTGTTATCTACCATTTGGCTAGAAACCATTTAGGCACCTGAAACCTAAACTCAGATTTCAACTGCTCTTCCCCACTGAGATGGGGTGAAAATATTAAGGTTTGGGATGCTTTATAGTATCTACCCAAATGAAACTATTCATATTTTACTATCAAGTAAAATCATACCAATATTTCAATGAAAGATGCTAAGCAAGGCTGAAAGGAAGCAAAGTACATTAAATGGAGAAAATTATGATGTGCCAAATAGTCATTTATGATTTTAATTTCTCATACTTTAATTCCTTAATTAAAATAGCTATACATTGAAAATAAAAAAACTTCTGGGACCAACACCATCCCTGACCTCAAGCTATACTATAGAAACACAGTGATAAAAACTGCATGGATTTGGTACAGAGGTAGACAGGCAGATCAATGTAATAGAATTGAAGACCTAAAAATAAAACCACATATTTACAGACACGTGATCTTTGATAAAGAAGCCAAAACTATACAATAGAAAAAAGAAAGCATCTTCAATAAATGGTACTGATCTAACTGGCAGTCTGTATGTAGAAAAATGAAAACAGATAAGTATTTGTCACCTTGCACAAAGCTCAAGTCCAAGTGGATCAGGAATGTCAACATAAAAACAGACACACTGAATCTAATAGAAGAGAAAGTGGGAAAGAGCCTTTAACTGGCAGAGGGAGAAATTTCCCAAACAGAACTCCAAAGACATAGGCTCTAAGATCAAGAATTGATAAATGGTAAAGAAGCAGGAAAGCTTCTTTAAGGCAAAAGACATAGACAATAAGACAAACTGGCAAACATACAAATTAAGAAAAAAAATCTTCACTAACTCCAACAAACGGATAATACCCAAAATATACCAAATACTCCAGGAGTTATATTCCAGAGAACAAAATAACCCTATTAAAAATGGGGTACAGAGCTCAACAAAGAATTCTCAACTGAGGACTCTCTAATGGCCAAGAAGCACTTAAAGGGGTGTTCAATATCCTTATTCATCAGGGAAATGCTGATCCTGGGGTTCCATCTTACACCAATCAGAATGGCTAAGATCAAAATCTCAGGTGATAGCACATGCTGGTGAGGATGTGGAGAAAGAGTAACACTTTTTCTTTTCAGATGGAATTCAATCTCAAGGTTCAGAAAATAAGATATAGATCTACTTGAAGAACCAGCTATACCATTCTTGGGGATGTATCCAAAAGATGCCCCACCATGCCACAGGAGCACATGTTCCACTATATTCACAGTGGCCTTATTGTGATAGCCAGAAGCTGGAAACAACTCTGATGTGCCACAACAGAAGAATGGATACAAAAAATGGGGTATATTTACACAGTGGAATACTACTCTGCTATTAAGAATGATGACATCATGAATTTTGTAAGCAAATGAATAGAACTAGAAAATATCATCCTGAGAGAGATAACTCAGACTCAAAATGATATGCATGGTATGAACTCACCAATAAGTAGATATTAGCCAAAATCTAGTACAGAACACCCAGGATACAATCCACAGAACTCAAGGTCAACAAGCTGATAGGCCCAAGTGAGGATGCCTCAATCCCTGTTGGGAGGGAAAAAAACAATCACATGACGGGGGGAGTGAAGGAGGGACCTGGGTGGGAATGGGAACAAGGAGAAGAAGAGATCCTAATCAGTTATTGGGTGGAGGGAACAGGACTGAAGCCCTGAGGGCCAGCAGAAAGAATGAAAAAAGGCAACGTCTTAGGAGGAAGGAGTTAGGGGGACCCTCTAGAATGTTCCAGAGACCTGGGAGGTAAGAGACCCTCAGGATTCAAAGGGAGGGATCTTAGATGAAATGCCCTACCATGGGAATGGGAAACTTGTAGAAAAAGCTGGAAGAAGCTGGAGAATAGGTTGGCCCCATGGGAAGTACAGAAGTCTCAACTGGCTTGGATCCCCAAGATCTTTCAGACACTGAGCCACCAACCAGGCAGCATACACCAGCTGATATGAGGCCCCTGACACATATATAGCAGATGATTGCCTGGTCTGGCCTCAGGGAGAGAATATTCACCTAACCCTTGAGAGACCTGAGGCTCCAGGGAGTGAGGAGGTCTGGTGAGGTGGGGGTTGGGGATGGGGACATCCTCTTTGAAACAGGGGGAGGAGGTATGAGATGGGGAGTGGTTGGGGGGCAGACAGGGAGGGGGATGAAGACTGGACTATGAAAAAGAATTGAAGAACAGAAAAATTTTTTTTAAAAATATAAAGAAAGCAGGCTGAGAAAACCATGGGAAACAAGCTCATAAACAGTGTCAGTCTATGGCTTCTATTCCAGTTCCAGTACCTGCCTTTACTTTCCTTCTCTGACTACTCTCTGTGAGGAAATATGAGCTGAGATTTGTAAAACATTTCTTTCCCTACTAAATGATATTTTGTATTAATATATTAAATTTCAAATATTAAATGAAAAGTATTAAAATTAAAAAAAGAAAATGAAGCATGCAAGGTGACTAAACTGAGTATAATTGCTTTCCACTAATTCTCTCCCTCTCCCTGTCCTGCTCCTTCTGTCTCACACTTCTTCTCCCTTTTATTCTCCCTCTTGCCCTCTCTCCATTCTCTCTCTCTCTTTCTCTCTCTCTCTCTCTCTTTCATGAACATGTACATGCAGTCACATATGCACATGCATACACATACACACACAATCACACATACAGACCCAGCACAAAGTTAAATTGAGAAAAATAAATATAAATAAAATTGTAAAATATAGGGACAGAATTAACATATATCAGTACTCAAATCTCACTTCTGCCCCAAAATCAGAGCAGAAATGTCTCATTTTCCCCTTTGATAATTGACATGAAATTTCTCTACTCATTTATGGACTGTAGAGTACTAGTCATATAAAAGTCTCTCTAACCTGGAAAAGAAAAGCTCTTTATTCTCCAGGAAAGTATTTTGCATATCAGTGTGGCAGAAAGTTCTCATGGAGTTTTTGAGACAGTTCAAATCAGCTCCTCTGCTTACTTAGCATTTAATAAGCAGTAGGCATTGTGTAGATACCAAAACACCCAAATCACCATCTGACTTTAAACTTATATGGCATTGTATAATCTCATGTGCTTCATTTTCTAGAGGCATTTTTGGTACTTAAGTTTAAATGTAGCAGCAGCAGCAAAAAGCGGTAGACTAAAAGAAACTACATTTTTTTTCAATCAGGATTGCAGAATAATGCTTTTCAGAAAATAGAGCAAACAATAAAGAAACCACACTAAAATTATCAGATTGTAAGAACGGAGTGATATTTATGTAGTATTAAGAAAAACGAGAGTTTCCATCTGAGCCTGGAACTGATGCTGTGACATAGTGCTCCATATCCAAATACCACTGGGAGAGAGCTGGTCTTACAGGAGTGCCAACACATCTGTGAGCACAGGTAAGACCACCATTGCTCCTCAAATTCCTGGCCAAACAGGGACCTTCCCACAGCCATCAGGATACAGGAACCAAGGAACAGCCAGGGATGGGACCCTTCCAGTTTTCCTCTGCACCCCAGAACGCAGCATGTGCCACAGCTCTACATAACCAAAATCCTCCCAGAAAGAACTGATCTCCCAGGAGTATGGACACACAGGCTTCCAGAAGGAACAAGCCACAGTCAGACACAGCAAGCCCAGTTAATACCAGAAATAATCAGATGGCTAGAGGCAAGGGCAAAGATATAAGCAACAGAAACTAAGACTACTTAGCATCATCAGGCCCTAGTTCTCCTACCACAGTTAGCTGTGGATACCCCAACACACCAGAAAAGCAAGACTCTGGTTTAAAATCACATCTCATGATGATGATAGAGAGGTTTAAGATGGAAATAAAGAACTCCCTTAAAGAAATATAGGAGAACACAAGTAAACATGTAGAAGCCCTTAAAGAGGAAACACAAAGATCCCTTAAAGAATTACAGGAAAACACAACCAAACAGGTGAAGGAATTAAAGTAAACCATCCAGGATCTAAAAATAGATATAGAAACAATAAAGAAATCTCAAAAGGAGACAACCCCAGAGAGAGAAAACCTAGGAAAGAGATCAGGAGTCATAGATGCAAGCATTACCAACAAAATACAAGAGATAGAAGAGAGAATCTCAGGTGCAGAAGATACCATAGAAAACAATGACACAACAGTCAAAGAAAATGCAAAAAACTCATAACCCAAAACATCCAGGAAATATAGGAGACAATGAGAATACTAAACCTAAGGATAACAGGTATAGAAGACAGGGAAGATTCTCAATTTAAGGACCAGTAAATATCTTCAACAAAATTATAGAAGAAATCCTTTCTAATCTAAAGAAAGAGAGGTCCATAAACATAAAAGAAACCTAAAGAACTCCAAATAGATTGGATCAGAAAAGAATTCCTCCTATCACACAATAGTAAAAACACCAAATGCACTAAACAAAGAATATTAAAAGCAGTAAGGGGAAAAATTCAAGTAACAAATAAAGGCATACCTATCAGAATTATACCAGACTTCTTACCAGAAACTATGAAAGCTAGAAGATCCTCAGCAGATCTCATCCATACCCTGAGAGAACACAGATGCCAGCCCAAGCTACTATACCTAGAAATTCTCTAAATTAACATAGGAAGAGAATCCAAGAAATTCCATGAAAAAAACAAATTTACACAATATCCTTCCACAAATTCAGCCCTATAAAGGATAATAGATGGAAAATGCCAACACAAGGAGGGAAAATACACCCTATAAAAAGCAAGAAAGTAATCTTTATTCAACAACCCCAAAAGAAGATAGCCACACAAACATAAAACTAACATAAAAAACAACAGGAAGCAACAATCACAATTTCTAAATATCTTTTAACATCAAGGGACTGAATTCCCCAATAAAAAGAAATAGACTAACAGACTGGATACATAAACAGAACTCAGAATTTTGCTACATACAGGAAGCACATCTCAGTGTCAAAGACAGACACTACCTCAGAGTAAAGAGCTGGAAAACAATTCTCCAAACAAACGGTCCCAAGAAACAAGCTAGAGTAGCCATTCAAATATTGAATAAAATCAACTTTCAACCAAAAGTTATCAAGAAGATAAGGAAGGGCACTTCATGCTCATGAATGGAAAAATCTACCAGGAAGAATTCTCAATTCTGACCATCTATGCTCCAACTGAAAGGGCACCCACATTCATAAAAGAAACTTTACTAAAGCTCAAAGTACACATTGCAACTCACACAATAATAGTGAGAGACTTCAAAACCTCACTCTCATCAATGGACAGATCATGGAAACACAAACTAAACAGAGATTCATTTAAACTAAGAGAAATGATGGGAGAAATGGATTTAACATTTATCTATAGAATATTTCATCCTAAATCAAAAGAATATACTTTCTTCTCACCACCTCATGGTACCTTTTCCAAAACTGACCATATAATTGGTCACAAAACAAGCCAAAACAGATACAAGAAGAGTGAAATAATGTCATGCATCCTATTAGATCACCATTGAGAAAAATTGGTCTTCAATATCAGCAAAAACAACAGAAACCCCACATATACATGGAAGCTGAACAATGCTCTATTCAATGATAACCTATTCAAGGATGAAATAAAGAAAGAAATGAAAGACTTTTTAGAATTTAATGAAAATGAAGGCACAACATACACAAACTTATGGAAGATAATGAAAGTAGTGCTAATAGGAAAACTCGTGGCTCTGAATGCCTCCAAAAAGAAACTGGAGAGAGTGTACACTAGCAGCTTGGCCGCACACCTGAAAGCTCTAGAACAAAAAGAAGCAAATACGCCCAATAGGAGTTGATGGAAGGAAATAATCTCAGAGCTGAAATCAACCAAGTAGAAGCAAAAAGATCTGTACAAAGAATCAACAAAACCAGAAGCTGTCTTTCTGAGAAAATTAACAACATAGATAAACCCTTAGTGAGACTAACCAAAGGCCTGGAGTCAGTATCCAAATTAACAAAACCATAAATAAAAAGGGAGATATAACAACAGAAATTGAGGAAATTCAAAAAAATCATCTGATCCTATTACAAAAGCTGGGAACAAAACTGGGAAATCTGGATGAAATGGACAATTTTCTAACCAAATACCAAATAACAATTTTCTAACCAGATACCAAATACCAGAGGGCATCACCAATGAACATTACAGAGTTGATGGAGAAAAGAATATGAGGCATTAACCAGGATAAGATAAACCATCTAAACAATCCCATAACCCCTAAAGAAATAGAAGCAGTCATTAACAATCTCCCAACCAAAAACAGCCCAGGACCAGATGGGTTTAGTGCAGAATTCTATCAGACTTTCAAAGAAGACCTAATACCAATAATCTTCAAACTATTCCACTAAAAATATAGAAACAGAAGGAACACTGTCAAATTAGTTCTATAAAGCCACAGTTAAGCTGATACCAAAACTACACAAAGATCCAACAAAGAAAGAGAATTTCAGACCAATTTCCCTGATGAATATCTATGCAAAATTATTCAATAAAATTCTTGCAATCTGAATCCAAGTACAAATCAAAATGATCATTCAACCATGCCTGCCTAGATGCTGCCATTCTCCTACCTTGATGATAATGGACTGAACCTCTGAACTTCACCTGTTTTGACTAAGAGAGCATTACCAATGAACATTACAGAGTTGATGGAGAAAAGAATATGAGGCATTGACCCTACATATAGAACTAAGGAAAGCTGGGAACAGGAGAGGTGTTCTTCCCCAGGGTTTTGTGTAGCCTGGCATACTTGACTTCAAAGGACAACTACTTTGAGTCAGTTGTCTCTGTCCACAATGTGAGCCCTGGTGTTCAAATTCATGTCTTCAAATTGGCAGTAGACAAGAGCCTAGCATAACTGTCCTCTTAGATGCTCCACCAGCTGCCCATGGAAAAAGATGCAGAGACTCACAACCAAACATTAGATGGAACTTGGGGAGTCTTATGGAACAGTTGGAGGGAGGATTGAGGGACCCAAAGAGGACAGGGTCTCCACAGGAAGACCAATCAGGACCCTTGGGTGCTCCCAGAGGCTGGACCACCAAAGAATGAGCACAGGCTAGACCTAGGTCCCTGCATATATATAGCATATGTACAGCTTTATCTTCATGCAGGTCCCCCAACAACTAGAGAGGAAGCTGTCTCTGAATCTATTACATGCATGTGAATCCCATTCCCCTAATTGGGCCCACCTGTCTGGCTTCAATGGGAGAGGATACACCTAGTCTTACAGTAACTTGATGTGCAGGAAGATGTGTGGGAGTGGGTGACTGATACACAAAGGAGTGGTCCCCCTTCTCAGAGAATGGGAGGGGAAATAGGGGAGAGAACATGTAAATAGAATTGATTAATTAATTAAAATTTAAAAACAAAACATGACAAGAGACATGGGTCAGATATTAAGAGCTCTTGCAGAAGAGCCTAGAATTTCCCACAACAAATCAAAATTATATAACTCCAACTATATGAATTCCAGCATGCTCCTCTGGCATCAAAGGCACTAACTACATAAATGTGATCCAGATACACATGCATAGTAAACAACTATACACTTATATTTTTAATGTCAAAAGGGAGCTATAACAATAGCAAAATTCAAGAAGGTCAGGCATGAATATGAAGGAAAGTATTTTAACCCAGAAAGACAAATTATAATAAATTTAAAGGTTGACACACTGATAATATCACTTAAAGATGTAGATTACAACAGTGTGGAGTAATTCACAAAACTACAGAAGCTAATTGCAGGGGTTAAACAATCAAGACTTAAACAGAGCCAGAATGTAAAGGAAATGAATCAGTAAAAATGATTATATTGATGTCTTCTTGTTTCATTTTTTAATACTAATTTAAAAATATTTTCTTTTAGATTGTTATTTACTGGTATAAGGAAACAAAATATTTTTGCAATGACACTATTTTCTTAAACATTGCTTGATTTCATTTTTAGGGAAAAAACCCCCTACTTTTCCAGGCAAATTAGTCTAAAACTATAGAACAGTCCAATATCCCTCCCCATTTTTGACTACTCTGCCTCCCTGCTATCAAGATTTACCTCTGTATGATTTATTTTTAAGTCATGCAACAACATTGTTACATTAATGTCTAACATTGTCTGTAACTTAAAACACAGTTTTACTATTTTTTTGTATATGATTCAAGCCTGGTCTTCAGGCACTTGTCTTTAATTCCAGCAGAAGCTGGAGAATATCTGTGAATTCAAAACCAAAATGGTCTCCATAGTGAGACCCTGTCCTGAAAACTGAAAAGAGAAGTCTGTATCTTCCATCATAGTACTATACAGAACAGTCTTAATGTCTTAAATGCTCATTGGATTATTTCTCAATTTTTTTCATTCTGCCTTGCATATCACTAATCCCTGAGAAACTACTGGGCTTTTCACTATAGCAGCAGTTTTGTTTTTCTAGATTGGCACCAGGCAAAAAGGATACCAATGAGTATATATTTAGTTTCTTTGTTGAAGTTCATCTCTTGTTGCCTCAGGGATGAGAGAATCTTCATGTACAGTAAGTGATGCCATATAACCTTGTTCGTTAATTTAAAATTATTGGCTGAATAAAGATGTCCACAGCTTATAGCTGGGCAGAAGAAAGGTAAATGAGACTTTGGTTCCCAGGGTTTGTGGTCTGAGGTAGGAGTACAAGTAGAAGTGGAAAGAAAGGAAGATACCACTGGGTAAGGGATCCTGACAACTGACAATGAGGACTGGCCAATAGGAGTAAAAGTGTTTCAAATGGAAAATGACAAGTCATATCTCAAAGTTGTTTACGGGGAAGTAGAACAATATTTCTTAAATTTCTTATGTTACTCAACAATACACTGTTGTCATGCATTATCATATTTGTGAGTACAATTTCTTGTTACTGAATCATGTTCCAATATCAGAATTACTAGTTTATTATTAATGATTTTATTATACTATAATATATTACATGTATAAATGAAGGAGATATAAATAAATGTCTATTGCTTCCAAGTCCTGGAAGTAACAAGTAATTTGTTGTGATGGAGAGTAATTTATAGTGATAAAAATTTTCAACTCATTTGGATAAATTATTATGAGTATTAAGGGACAGTTTAGTTGTATAACAAGCTGCCAAGATTCCTTGCAATATGGCTATACAACTTTCTACCTGTATAAAGAAGTCTCTCTTCTTCCATGGAATTGCTAACATTTGAAACTGTCAATATTTTGGGTTGTAAAGATTCCACCAAAATTGAGGAAACCTAACAGTTGCAATTGTATATGTATATCTTGTTGTTTGTGGTGGTTTCACACTAATTTATCACTCCAAGATAAAATGTGAAAAACGCTACCCTCATGGATGTAACAAGAAGCTAAGTCTTCCCTGGAATGATATTCCCAGTTCCTAGGAACACTCCTAAACTTGATATATTCAGCTGCATACTGTTTTCATGGTAGGATCAATTTTCCATTTTACTATTTATATAAAGTATGTCATTGCTCCAAGAATGTGAGACGTTTTCATATAAAAATTATTGTAGAAATTAAGAATGAAGTAACAACTTCAGAAAAGTGGATGTATATAAAGTTAACTCAATCAGTAGCATTCCTATACTCAAAGGATAAATAGGCTGAGAAAAAAATTAAGGATATGACACACTTCACAATAGTCACAAACAATGTAAAATATTCTGGTGTGACTCTATGCAAACAAGTGAAAACTCTGTACTACAAAAACTTCTAGTCTCTGAAGAAGGAAATCAAGGACAATCGTAGAAGATGGAAAGATCTTTCATGCTCATGGATAGGATGGATTAATATAGTAAAAATGACCATCTTGCCAAAAGCAAACTACAGATTCAATGCAACCATCATCAAAATTCCAACTCAATTCTTCATAGACCTAGAAAGAACAATTCTCAAATTCATTTGGAATAACAAAAAACCCAGGATAGCAAAAACTATTTTCAATAATAAAAGAACATCCCTGACCTCAAGCTGAACTACAGAGCAATAATGGAAAAAATTGTGGTATTGGTACAGTGACAGGTAGGTAGATAAATGGAATAGAATTGAAAACACTGAAATGAAGCCACAGACCTATGATCACTTGATCTTTGACAAAGGAACTAAAACCAACCAGTAGAAGAAAGACAGCATTTTTAAAAAATTGTACTGATTCAACTGGGGGTCAACATTTAGAAGAACACCAATCAACCCATTCTTGTATCTCTGTACAAAGTTCAAGTTCAAGTGGATCAAGGACCTCGAAATAAAACCAAATACACTAAATCTAAGAGAACAGAAAGTGCTGAAAATTCTTGAACACATGGGCACAGGGGCAAAGTTCCTGAACAGATACCAATGTCTTATGCTCTAAGATCCAAAATCGATAAATGAGACCTCATAAAATTGCAAACCTTCTGTACGGTAATGGACAATGTCAATAGGAAAAACTGACAACCAACAGATTGGGAAAAGATCTTTACCAATCCTACATCTGATAGAGGCTAATATCCAATATATACAAATAACTCAAGAAGTTAGACACAAGAGAAACAAACAAACAAAAAAATATTAAAAATTGGGAAGAGTGCTAAACAGAGAATTTTTAACTGAGGAAACAAGAAAGGCTGAGCTGCACCTAAAGAAATGTTCAACATACTTAATCATCAGGGAAATGCAAATCAAAACAACTCTGAGATTCTACCCCTCACACCAGTTAGAAAGGCTAAGATCAAAAACCCAAGTAAGAGCAGATGCTGGAGAGGATGCGGAGAAAGAGGAACACTCCTCCATTGCTGGTGGAGTTGCATGCTGGTACAACCACTCTGGAAATCAGTCTGGTGGTTCCTCAGAAAATTGGACATATTACGACCTAAAAACCCAGCTATAACACTCCTGGGCATATACTCAGAAGATGCTCCAACATGTAATAAGGAGACATGCTCCACTATGTTCATAGCAGCCATATTTATAATAACCAGAAGCTGGAAACAACCCAGATGTCCCTCAACAGAGAAAAGGATATAGAAAATGTGTTACATTTATACAATAAAATACTACTCAGCTATTAAAAACAATGACCCCATGAAATTTGCAGGCAAATGGATACAACTTGAAAATATCATCCTGAGTAAGTTAACTGTCACAGAAGAAATAAATGCTATGTACACACTAATAAGTGGGTTTTAGCCCAAAAGCTCAGAATACCCAAGATTCAATTCATAGACCATATGAAGCCCAAGAAGATGGAAGACCAAAATTTGGATACTTCTGTGCTTCTTAGAAGGGTAAACAAAATATTCTCAGGAGGAAATATGGAATCAAAGTGTGGAGCAGACACTGAAGGAAAGGCCGTCCATCGACTGCCAGCCATGGAGATCCATCCCATAAACAGCCACCAAACCAAGACACTATTGTGGATGCCTAGAAGGGCTTGCTGACAAAAGCCTGATACTGCTGTATCCTGAGAGGCTCTGCCACAGCCTGAAAATTACAGGTGTGAATGCTGTCAGCCAACCATTGGACTGAACATGGGATCCCAGGTTGATGAATTGGAGAAGGAACTGAAGGAGCTTAGAGAGGGTTTAACCCCATGGTGGGAACAATAGGGTCAACTGGCAGACCCTCCAGAGTTCCCAGGAACTGGAACACCAACAAAATATTACACATGGAAAGACCCAGGGCTCCAGCCGCAAATGTGGCAGAGGACAGTCATTTTGGACATCAGTGGGAGGGGCAGCCTTTGAGTCTGATGGAGTTTGGTGCACCAGTGTAGAGGAACACCAAGGAATGAAGAAAGATTTGGGTGGGTGAGTGGGGGATCACCCTCATAGACACAGGGAGAGGGGGAATGGGATAGGGGATTTCCAAAGGGGAGAACTGGAAAGGGGGAAACATTTGCAATGTAAATAAAGAAAATTTCCAATAAAAAATAAAGAAGAGACCTCGGCCTGGGCCACTAGGGCTCCATAGTCAAATAGCACTGGGGGAAAGCTAGCCTCCCAGGAGTGTGGAAAAGCCCATGAGAGGGGAAAAGAGGAGAAACACTGCTCAGTGGGACTTGTCTGGAATCCTTGGAAAATGTCCAGGAGGAAGGAGCCTTCCAGTTTCCAACTGTGCCTAGGGACCTCTGCCTGGGCCACCAAGGTTCCATAGCCAAATAGCTCTGGGAGAAAGATAGCCTCCCAGGAGTGTGGGCAAGCCTGTCTGCTCAGAAGGACCCACCTGGAATCCCCAGGACACAGAGACTGAGGGTTGGTCTTCTGGTTTCTTTTGGTGGCAAGGGAGCAGATTTTGTGACACAGGGCTCCATACTCAAATAGTGACAGGAGAGAGCTGGTATCCCAGGAATGCCGACACAACTTCAAGAACAGGCAAGACTACCAATTCTGTTTAAATTAACTGGATCAAGTGGGACGCATGCAGAGCCATCAAGACACAGGAACCAGGGGACATCTGGGAACTAGATCCTTGTGGTTTCTCTCTGTACCACAGCTCTCCAAAGCCAAATTCCTCTCAGAGAGAGCTGATCTTCAAGGAGTATTGACACCTAGGCTGCAGGAAAGAGAAGCCACAGTTAGAGAGAGTAAGAACAGCTAACACCAGAGATAACTAGATGGAAAAGGCAAGGGCAAGAACATAAGGAAGAGAAACCAAGGCTACTTGGCATCATCAGAACACAGCTCTCCCACCACAGCAAGCTCTGGATACCCCAACACACCAGAAAACCAAGACTCAGTCTTAAAATCACATCTTATAATGATGGTAGAAGATTTTAAGATGGAAATAAATAACCCCCTTAAAGAAATACAAGAGAACACAGGTAAACAACTGGAAGCCCTTAAAGAGAAAACACAAAAATCCCTTAAAGAATTACCAGAAAGCACAATTAAATGGGCAGAATTACAGGAAAACATAATCAAACAGAAGAAAGAATGAACAAAACCATACAGGAGCTAAAAATAGAAATAGAAACAATAAAGAAATCACAAAGGGAAACAACACTGGAGTTAGAAAATCTAGGAAAAAGATCAGAAGTCATAGATGCAAGCATCACCAACAGAATACAAGAGATAGAAGAGAGAATCTCAGGTGCTGAAGATACCATAGAAAACATGTACACAACAGTCAAAGAAATTGCAAAATGCAAAAAGCTCCTAGCCCAAAACGTACAGGATATCCAGGATATAATGGGAAGACAGAACCTGAGCATAATAGGTATAGAAGAGAGTGAAGATTCCCAACTTAAAGGACCAGTAAATATCTTCAGCAAAATTACAGAATAAAACTTGCTAATTTAAAGAAAGAGATGAACATAAATATACAAGAAACCTACATAACTCTAAATAGATTGGACCAGAAAAGAAATTCCTCCTGTCACATTATAGTCAAAACACCAAATATACAAATAAGGAAAGAATATTAAAAGCAGTTAGGGAAATAGGTCAAGTACCATGTAAATGGTGAAACCAAAATATTCTATGACAAAACCAAATTTGCACAGTATGTTTCCACAAACCCAGCCCTACAAAGAATAATAGATGGAAAACACAAACTCAAGGTGGGAAACTACATGATAGAAAAAGCAGGAAAGTAGTCTTTCAACAAATTCAAAAGATGAGATCTACACAAACATGAAAATAACAATCACTATTCCTTAATATCTCTTAGCATCAATGGACTCAATTCCCCAATAAAAAGACAAGGACTGACAGACTGGATCCATAAACAGGACCTAGCATTTTGCTGCATCCAAGAAATGTAACTCTATGGTATAGACAAACACTACCTCAGAGTAAAGAGCAGGAAAACAACTTTCCAGGCAAATGGTCCCAAGAAGCAGGCTGAAGTAGCCATTCTAATATCAGATAAAACTGACTTTCAACCAAAATTTATCAAAAAAGATAAAGAAGGACACTTTATATCCATCAAAGGAAAAATCTACCAGGAATAACTCTCCATTCTGAACATTTATGCCCTGAATGCAAGGGCACCCGCATTCATAAAAGAAACTTTACCAAAGCTCAAAGCACACATTACACCTCACATAATAATAGTGGGAGACTTCAACACCCCACTATCATCAATGGACAAATCTTGGAAACACAAACTAAACAGAGACACAGTGAAACTAACAGATGTTATGAACCAAATGGATTTAGTAGATATCTATAGAACATTTCATCCTAAATCAAAAGAATATACATTCTTCTCAGCACCTCATGGTATCTTCTCCAAAATTGATCCTATAATTGGTCACAAAACAAACCTCAAGAGATATAAGAAGATTGAAATGATCCCATGCCTCCTATCATATCACTATGGAATAAGGCTGGTCTTCAATGTCAACAACAACAAAAGAAAGCCCACATACACATGGAAGCTGAAAAATGCTTTATGCAATAATAACATGGTCAAGGAAGAAATAAAGAAAGAAATTAAAGATGTCCTATAATTTAATGAAAATGAAAGCACAACATACCCAAACCTATGGGATACAATGAAAGCAGTGTTAAGAGGAAAATCATAGCTCTGAATGCCTCAAAAAAGAAACTGGAGAGAGCATATACTAACAGCTTAACAGTACACCTGAAAGCTCTAGAACAAAAAGAATTTAATACACCCAACAGGAGTAGAAGGCAGGAAATAATCAAATTAAGGGCTGAAATCAACCAAGTAGAAACAAAAAGAACTGTACAAAGCATCAACAAAACCAGGAGCTGGCTCTTTGAGAAAATCAAGAAGATAGATAAACCCTTAGCCAGACTAAACAGAGGGCACAGAGACAGTATCAAAATTCACAAAATTAGAAATGAAAAGGGAGAGATAACAAAAGAGTCTGAGGATATTCAAAAAAATCATCAGATCCTACTACAAAAGCCTATACTCAAAAAAATTGGAAAATCTGGAGGGAATGGACAAGTTTCTAGACAGATACCAAGTAACAAAGCTAAGTCAGTATTAGATAAACCATCAAAACAGTCCCATAACCCCTAAAGAAATAGAAGAAGTCATTAAAAGACTCTGAACCAAAAAAAGCCCACAACCAGATGAGTTCAGTGCAGAATTCTATCAGATCTTCAAAGAAGACTTAATACCAATGCTCTTCAATCTATTCCACAAAATAGAAACAGAAGGAACACTACCCAATTCATTCTATGATACCATAGTTACACTGATAGTAAGACCTCACAAAGACCTAACAATAAAAGAAAACTTCAGACCAATTTCCCTTATGAATATCAATATCTAAGCAAAATTTCTCAATTAAGTTCTAACAAACTGAAACAAAGAACACATCAAGATGTTCTTTCACCATGATCAAATAGGCTTCATCCCAGGGATGCAGGAATGGTTCAATACCAGGAAATCCATCAACATAATTCACTGCATAAACAAACTCAAAAAACAAAAAGAGCCACATGGTCATTTCATTAGATGATGGGAAAACATTTGACAAAATTCAACATACCTTCATGATAAAAGTCTTGGAAAGATGAGGAATTCAAGGACCATACCTAAACATTGTAAAAGCAATATAAAGTAAATCAGTGGCTAACATCAAACTAAATGTAGAGAAACTTGAATCAATTCCACTATAATCAGGGACTTGACAGGACTGCCCTCTCTCTCCCTAGCTATTCAATATAGTACTTGAAGTTCTAGCTATATCAATTAGGAAAAAAAAGGAGGTCAAATGGATACAAATTGGACAGGAAGAAATCAAAGTATCACTATTTGCAGATGATATGATAGTATACTTAAGTGATCTGAAAAACTTCACCAGAGATCTGCTACAGTTCATAAACACCTTCAAAAATGTAATCACATACAAAATTAACTCAAGCAAATCAGTAGCCTTCTTATACTCAAAGGATAAATAGGCTGAGAAAGAAATTAGGGAAATGACACCCTTTACAATTGTCACACACAATATAAAGTATCTTGGTGTGACTCTAACCAAACAAGTGAAAGATCTGTATGGTAAGAACTTCAAGTCTCTGAAGAAAGAAATCGAAGAAGACCTCAGAAGATGGAAAGATCTCCCATGCTATGGATTGGCAGGATTACTATAGTTAAAATGGCCATTCTGCCGAAATCAATCTACAGATTCAATGCAATCCCCATCAAAATTCCAACTCAATTCTTCATAGACTTAGAAAGAGCAATTCTCAAATTCATATGGAATAACAAACAACCCAGGATAGCAAAAGCTATTCTCAACAATAAAAGAACTTCTGGGGGAATAAGCCTCCCTGACCTCAAGCTGTACTGCAGAGCAATAGTGATAAAAACTGCATGGTATTGGTACAGTGACAGGCAGATAGATCAATGGAATAAAATTGAAGGCCCAGAAGTAAGCCCACACATTATGGTCACTTGATCTTTGATGAAGGAGCTAAAACCATCCAGTGTCAAAAAGACAGCATTTTCAACAAATGGTGCTGGTTCAACTGGTAGTTTATATGTAGCAGAATGCGAATTGATCCATTCCTATCTCCCTGTACAAAGATCAAGTCCAAGTGGATCAAGGACATATACATAAAACTAGATACACTGAACCTAATACAAGAGAAAGTGGGAAAAGTCTTGAACACATGGACACAGGGGAAAAGTTCCTGAACCAATGACTTATGCTCTAAGATAAAGAAACGAAAAATGGGACCTCAAGAAACTAACAAAGCTTCTGTAAGGCACAGAACACTGTAAACAAGACAAAAAGGAAACCAACAGATTAGGAAAAGATCTTTACCAATCCTACATCCAATAGAGGGCTAATATCCAATATATACAAAGAACTCAAGAAGTTTAGACTCCAGAGATCCAAATAACCCTATCAAAAAATGGGGAACAGAGTTGAACAGAGACTTTTCAACTGAGGAAACTGGTAAGGCTGAGAAGCACCTAAAGAAATGTTCAACATCCTTAGTCATCATAGAAATGCTAATCAAAACAACCCTGAGATTCCACCTCACACCAGTCAGAATGGCTGAGATCGAAAACTCAGGTGAGACCACATGCTGACGAGGATGTGGAAAAAGAGAAACACTCTTCCATTGCTGATGAGATTGCAAGTTGATACAACCTCCCTGGAAATCAGTTTGGTGGACCCTTAGAAAAATGAACACAATACTACCTGAGGACCCAGCTATTCGACTCCTGGGAATATACCCAGAAGATGGTCCAACATTTAATAAAGACATATGCTCCACTTTGTTCATAGCAGGCATATTTAAAATAGCCAGAAGCTGGAAACAACCTAAATATACATCTACAGAGGAATGGATACACAAAATGTGGTACATTTACACAATGCAATACTACTCAGCTACTAAAAACAATGACTTCATGAAATTCGTAGGCAAATGGATGGAACTTGAAAATATCATCTTGAGCGAGGTAATTGAGTCACGAAAGAATGAACACAGTATGTACTCACTGATAAGTGGTTATTAACCCAAAAGTTCGGAATACCCAAGAATCACTTCTCAGCAATCATTGTGGTGAGTGTGAAGTCCCAAATGGAGGAGTTGGAGAGGGGACTTAAAGAGCTGAGGGAGTTTGCATCCCCATAGAGGGAGCATCAGTGTCAACTGGCCTGACAACCCGATGCTCCTGGAGACTGGATCACCAACCAAAGAATATACATGGAGGGACCCATGGTGCTGGCCACATATGTGGCAAATGAGGATTTTGTTAGCCATCAGACAGAGGAGAGGCCCTTGGACCTGAGGGTTTTAGATGCCCCAGTACAGGTAAATGCAAAGGAGGGAAGACAAAAGTGGGTGGGTAACTGGGTGGGGCAGGGGGAGGGGATAGGGGGTTCCAAAGGGGAGATCTTGAAAGGGGAAATCATTGAAATGTAAATAATCAAATAAAGAAAAAATAAAGAAGAAAAAATCACTATTTGCAGATGATATGATCATATACTGAAGTGACTCCAAAAATTCCACCACAGAACTCCTACAGCTGATAAACAACTTCAGAAAAGTGAATGGATATAGAATTAACTCAACAAAACAGTAGCTTTCCTATAGTCTAAGGATAAATGGACTGAGAAAGAAATTAGGGAAATGGCACCCATCAAAATAGTCACAGACAATATAAATTATCGTGGTGTGGCTCTAACCAAACAAGTGAAAGATCTGTCCTACAAAAATTTCAAGTCTCTGAACAAAGAAATCAAAGAAGATCTCAGATGATGGAAGGATCTTTCATGCTCATGGATTGACAGGATTAGTATAATAAAAATAGCCATCTTGTCAAAAGAAATCTAAAGATTCAGTGCAATCTCCATCAAAATTCCTATACAATTTTTATATTGTTAGAAAGAGAAATTCTCAAATTCATTTGGAATAGCAAAAAATCCAGGAGAGCAAAAATTACTCTCAACAATAAAAGAACTTCTGGGGAATCACCATCCCTGACCTCAAGCTGTACTACAGACCAATAGTTATAAAAAATATGTATGGTATTGGTACAGTGACAGGCAGGTAGATCTGTGGAATAGAACTGAAGACCTAGAAATAAATCTACATACCTATGGTCACTTGATCTTCTACAAAGGATCTATAACCATCCAGTGGAAAAAAGACAACATTTTCAACAAATAGTGCTGGTTCAACTGGTAGCCAACAAATAAATATATGCAAATTGATCCATTCTTATCTCCCTGTAAAAGCTCAAGTTCAAGTGGATCAAGATCCTCCACATAAAACCAGATACACTGAATCTAATAGAAGAAAGAAAAGCCCCAGACACAAGGGCACAGGGGCAAACTTCTTGAGCAGAACACCAATGACTTATGCTCTAAGATCAAGAATTGACAAATGAGACGTCATAAAATTGCAAAGCTTCTGTAAGGCAAAGGACACTCTCAATAGGACAAAACGACAATCAACAGATTGGGAAAAGACCTTTACCAATCTCAAATACAATAAAGGCAATTATCAAATATATACAAAGAACTCAAGAAGTTAAACTCCAGAGAACCAAATAAGATAAGCAAAGAGAAGAGAGATAAACAAAGAATTTTCAACTGGGGAAATTTGAAAGGCCTAGACGCACCTAAAGAAATGTTCAACATCCTTAGTCATCAGGGAGATGCAAATCAAAACAAACCTGCGATTGCATCTTACACCAGTCAGAATGGCTAAGATCAAAAACTCACGTGAGAACAGATGCTGGAGAGGATGTGGAGAAAGAGGAACACTCCTCCATTCCTAGTGGGATTGTAAGCTGATACAACCACTCTGGAAGTCAGTCTGGTGGTTCCTCAGAAAATTGGACATAATACTACCTGAGGACCCCACTATACCACTCCTGGGCACATACCCAAATGATCCTCCAACCTGCAATAAGGTCACATGTTTCACTATGTTCATAGCAGCTATATTTATATTAGCCAGAAGCTTGAAACAATCCAGATGTCCCTCAACAGAGGAATGGATACAGAATATATTATACATTTACATAATAGAATACTACTCAGATATTAAATACAATTACTTCATGAAATTTGCAGGCAAATAGATGCAACTTGAAAATATTATCTTGACAGAGGTAACTTAGTCACAAAAGAACATGCATGGCATGTACTCACTGATAAATGGATATTAGCTATCCTATATATATTCACCAAACCCTGATGCTATTGTGGATTCCAGGAAGTGCTTGTTGTGGGTAGTCTGATATGGCTGTCTCCTATGAGGCTTTCCCAGAGACTGACAAATATAAAGACTGAGGTTTGCAGCCAACCATTGGACTGAGAGTAGTGTCCCCAATGGAATGGTTAGAGAAGGGACTGAAGGAGATGAGGGGGTTTGCAGCCCCATGGAGTGAGCAATGGTGTCAACTGACCAGACCACCCTGATCTCCTGGGGACTGGACCACCATCCAAAGAGTACACATGGAGGAGCTCTTGGCTTAGGATGCTTATGTGGCAGAGGATGGCCTTTTTGGACAAGTGGGGGGAAAGGCCATTGGGCCTGAGGGTGTTTGATGTGCCAGTGTAGGGGAATGCCAGGGAGGGAAGACGGAAGTGGGTGGTTATATGAGCATCCTCATAGAGGCAGGTGGGATGAGACACTGGGTTTCCAAAGGGGAGACCTGGAAAGGGTTAAACATTTGAAATGTAAATAAAGAAAATATCCAAGAAAGGAAGAACTGCTGAAAAAAAAAAGGAAGAAAAAAAGAAAAGAGAAATAGGATTGCATTTGCCTTGTTGAGGTCTATTTTCTTGAGTTCTTTATATATTTCAGATATTATTACTCTGTCAGATTTAGGGTTTGTGTAGATCTTTTCTGATTCTGTAGGCTGACATTTTGTCCGATTAATGGTGTCCTTATCCTTGTAAAAGCTTTTCAGTTCCATGAAGTCCCATTTATTAATTGCTGATCTTTGTGCCTGAACTCTTGGTGTTCTGTTCATTAATTTGTCTCATATGCCAGTGAGTTCAAAACCATTCCCCACTCGCTCTTCTATTAGATTTTGTGTGTCTGGTTTTATATTGAGGTCATTGATCTACTTGGACTTGAGTTTTGTGAAGGGTGATAGATTTGAGTCTATTTGCATTCTTCTGTATGTAGACATCAGTTAGACTTGGTACCATATTTTTGAAGATGCTTTCATTTATCCTTTGTATGGTTTTGGCTTGTTTGTCAAATATCAAGTGTTTATAGGTGTACAGATTTTATTCTGGGTCTTCTATTCCATTCCACTGATCAACATGTCAGTTTTTATGCCAATGCCATGCATTGTTCATTACTATTGCTCTGTAGTACAGCTTGAAATCAAGGATAGTGATACCTTGAGAAGTTCTTTTATTGTTCAAGACTGTTTTACCTATCCTGGATTTTTTTTCCATATGAAATTGAGAATTGATCTTTATAGCTATGTAAATTTTTATGTTGAAATTTTGATGGGAATTTCATTGAATCTGTATACTGCTTTTGGTAAAATGGCCATTTTTACTATGTTAATCCTATCAATTCATGAGCAGGGGAGATCTTTTCATATTCTGGTATCTTCCTTGGATTCTTATTTCAGTGATTTGAAGTTCTTGTCATACAGATCATCGATTTGCTTTCTTAGTTTCCTTCTTTCTTTCTTTCTTTCTTTCTTTCTTTCTTTCTTTCTTTCTTTCTTT
>JADRCH010000545.1:164668-176281 GCA_019843965.1 Rhynchomys soricoides | reverse complement strand
GTGGGTTGAACTAAGAGTATTCCTTTTAGTAACCATGCTATAAAATGATCGGTGGCCACACAATTGATGGCTATATAAATTAGGACCAATATCAAAGTGAAATTTAAGCTTTCTGATGGGTAATACCAAGTCTGTAAAACCAAATAAAGATGACATTAAATTTACAAATGTGACCTCCAGCTGTAAACTCATTAAATATTTTAAAGTTTTCTAAATAGATCATTGTCCTTTAAAGTAATTTGAAATATCAATTTGATCATCATGTTTTATGAATATATATCACCTTATGAGTAATTCTTTAGACACAACTACCCCTTTTCCAGTGTCACAGCATTTTCTATCTGAAATATTTTGGAATAAATTCACATGATTTTCAAGAAAGGACACTGCCCAGTATTCAACCTCAGAAGTTAAAAGATGTATCAAGGTTCACTCAGCAAGGGGCAGATTAACTGTCATCCCTCACATTCTACACTTACATTCTCATTTGTCTATAATGATGCCTATGAGACTGGCACATTCACTCCATAAATAAACACATCGTTGCACAGGATATCCACTAATAGTAAGCCACCAAAGTATTTCAAAGCAAGTGAACTTCTAAACCTGGTGGTGAATGCTACATGGGTACAGCTCTAAAGGATATGTGGGTTTCTGGTTTTACCAATTGATGGGTAAATAAGGAATCTAGGGAAACTTGTTTTTATTCCTGATTATTCTGAATAATTTATTAATGAAATACAAGGAAATTGTATGAAAGTTTCTATTTCCCCCTTCTGCTATGTAACTGCATAATTCTGTCTGACATGTTTCTCCACTATGATTTGAAATACAGTGCATTTCAAAGACTAAAGTATTTCCATTTACCAACAAAGCCAAATACTTACCTCTTGCAATAAGAATTCATTTTAACGTAAGAAGTTCAAATTTATTATAATTTTATAGACATAAATTTCTTTCCTACTGTCATTGTTTATCCCCAAGGATAAGTCCCTGCAGAGTCTCCTGATTCCAGTGTGAATTCAAATCTTCAGTGATCATTACCTTTGCTCCAGTGAGTACTGAGCAGGTCATTTCATAGAAACACAATTAATTTTCAAGGAATCTGTCAATCTCAAGCAATCTCTTGTTTTCCTCTTTATGTGAGTATTTGTGCACTTTCTCTTAGTTATTATAGGATGTAAATGAACAAGTTATCTTAGTTAAATGTTCCTGCAAGTTGATCTGTTTCAGGTTAGTTTACAGTAGAAGATATAAACTACTCATTAAAATGGACCATCATGTTCACCAATTTTTCTTTTAGTATTTTAGTGGTTAATGTAACATACTCTATTAGGTACTTAAGTGAATATAGGGGGTGATGAGATTCAAAATTGAGTAACTGTTTGAGACACACACAATTTTTATAGATGAGAATATAAAATGTCATCATTACTTAGAAAATCATGCATAGAAATAGGTATGTACGATTTCCAGTAATTATTAACATCCCATAATCTATACCTCAAATGTGTTACATGTGGTCTCACCTTATATGCTATCTTGTAGAATATAAGGCACAGTAAACTCTCCCTGAAGACTCATCTCAACATTCTCTTGAATCTTACTTTCATTAACTTTTATCAAGGTTACAGTGTACCCTTGATAGAATTCTAATAAAACTGGTTGACCTTGAGCATCATTCAATTTTCAATCAAAGTGCTCCTGCCAGCTTAGGATGACTATCCTCTGAGTGGCTATATCCAGCAGTGGTCTAAAACAGAAGCAGATATCCACAGCCAAACATTAAATGGTGGGCGAGGACACTTAGGGAAGAGTTGGGGGAAGAATAGAGTGCCCAGAAGTAGATAAGAATTCCACAGAAAGATCAACAGGTCAACAAGCCTGAACCCCTGGGAGCTCTGAGAGACTGAACCACCAACCAAAGAACATACATGAGCTAGATGAGTCCACCAGCACATATGTAGCAGACAGGCAGATCAATCTTCATGGCTGCCTCGTCTGGCCTCAGAAGGAGAGGATATGCCTAATCTGGTAGAGACTTGCTGTACCAAGGAAGGACGATTAAAAGAGGCATCTCCCCCTCTCAAAGAAGAAGGGGAAAGGGGACGGAAAGGGCTCAGTAAGGGAGAGACCAGGAGGGGGGAGCTTTGGGGAAAAAAAAGAATAAAACAAAAACAAAAAGTAAAAAAACAAAGTCCTGTCCCTGCTACCAGAGGAGAGGCAGAGATATGATCAGCACTAAAAACTCCCTGGTACACCAGCAGGGATTATGGATAGGTGAATGACAGAAAAGATCTTGTATCAAAAATGACATATCTGGACTGATAGCAAAATTGACTTTTGACCTTACTATGCATACTATGGCATGCATGCACCTGCACTCAAATGAACACATGCATGTTTTTTGCATGCATACATCATACATCAATATATATTCTTAGTTACATATTTAAGCTTGATGTAAATTGTAAGATGGTCTCATGTAATCCAGGCTAAATTTGAACCTGCTAGATAGCTATGAAAGACTTTGAACTTCTGATCTTCCAGTCACTATCTCCCAAGTACTTAATTTACAACTATCCAACACTAAGATTATACGGTATTTGACATCTAATACAGTACTTTATGAATTTCAGGCAAGGATTCTACCAATTTGGCTACATTAATAGGCCATTATCTTAGTTTAGTTTAATGATCTCTCTCTCTCTCTCTCTCTCTCTCTCTCTCTCCCTCTCTCTCTCTCTCACACACACACACACACACACACACACATACACACACACACACAAGAACACACACATCTGTTTTATAGATGACATTGAGCAGAGATTGAGCTTAAACTATTTTTCAACATGTGTTCATAGATCAGGTCAGAATTAATTTAGGATTATTACTTAGGTCTCATTGGATGTTAGAATGTATTATTTGGATGACTGTCACCAATGAGGCTATACAACAAAATATGAGAAAATCATTCTTTCTTTCTTTCAAAATATAAGAATTTGTAATATTCTAGAAACTTGTGGAGCACTGTAGATAGGCTAAGGAAAGTAGATCTTTTAGAAAATTCAGAGTTCATTGGATAAACCTTAGCAAAAAGTAAAATATTATATACATTGGCACCTTAATCAGGAGCCGCAAATATTGTACCATCCCAGCACCAAAACTAACTTTACCATCATGTTATTGAAATCAAGTTCAGGCATGTTTATTCTCATTAATCATAATCCCTCAATTTGTCATAACATAAACTAAAGGACCAACTGTAGAAATATGTAAATATAACCTAATGAGTTCTCATAATATTGCTTCTGTGTATATGATATCTATGCTGAATATTTTGTATTGGATAATAAATTAGAGGACTCTTCTTCAGAAGGGACTAATTCTCCCTTATTAGTCATGAGCTGCCTAATCAACAGGAAGCAAATCATACCTAGCCAGGTATCTAGGGCTAGAGAGTTGATGTATCTTAAAGAAAACCTACTATTGACACTTTACTATATCAGCTCCTAATTGCATTCTAACTCTTATTCTTGCTCCAACAAATAAGTGAAGTTCTCATTACACATCAAAGAAACTTCTCAGCAGCAAATGGAGACTATTACAGAAAAACACAACTGGTTTTAATACAGAGATCAAATGATCATGAAGCGCCCAGCAAAATGGTCACCTTTATAGCCTAAGTCCTACATCCAAGGCTCAGGAAACATCTTGAAAGGGGAGAGGAAAAGAGGAAAGAGTAAGAGGACTAATAATTAAGTTGTGATGTCTTCTAGAACGAACAGGGAAACCATACTCATGACACCATCTCAGAACTAGGACTATCTCGGTAAGACTTAAACAATGACAACAAGGACAAAACATACCAAAGTAGAAGGATGTTTCTCATGGAGTTCCACCCCTAGACATATTTCTAAATATATTTTTTATGTTTTCATACATGAGTATACTACTTACATTATTTTTAAATAACTCAAAGTAGAAATACTTCTGGAAATAAAATTCTACTTGTCATCCTCCTTGTTCATTTCCACCATCTTGAGAATTAGCCAATGGTGAAGATCCAGGGTTCCTTTATATCTTCCTCACCAGAATATTTTTGCCATTATTTCTAACACATCTCAATACCTTTGTGACTATCTGTGGACAGGCAGCAGAGAAATTTATCTTGTACCTCAGAGCTACCACAGTTAGCTGGGACACAGGTAAGCTAACTGTGTCCTCCTCCCTACCTTCATTCTGCTCTTTCTGTTTTTGTCGGATTGTCTGAGTCCCCCCTGATGGACCATCATCAACTCTTTGGGATTTTTCCTTTTGGTTCAGATCCATGGTTCCCTCATTTGTTCTAAAACACCCTTTAAAGGCATTCCTTCTAGCCTATTCTTCTGTGACTATGCTATTACCTACAGAATAGTTCTTTACTAGAGACCACACAGCCACCACACTTCGACAGGGCCAGCCATTCCTTCAAATCAAGGCTGTTGTTTGAAGAGTCACCACCAACCAAAAGAACCGCCCTTTTCCAGGGATCCCTACAGATTGACACACTAGGACCCAGATTGTTGCAATATCAACCAAAGAAGGAAACGACCTCTAAACAAAGATGAGAGCAGATAGCTACACCCAGAAACACAGTTGTCCTAATTATAGATGTCTAGGTCCCAGCACAAATGTAAATATCAGCAACCAAGACAATACGTCTCCTCCTGGAAACAGTAACTCTGTTGTTATACTTGTTGAGAAAAGTAATTTAGCTGAAATACAGCACAAGGACCTCAAAACAGCAATTATGATACTTTAAAGGACTTTAAAGATGATATAAATGTCAAAATACACAAAGAGTTGAATGAAATAATAAAAAAATCAAAATATGAAATTAAAATTTTAAAATGAAAGAGAATCACCAAATAAATACCAAAGTGGAATAAAACTCAAAATGAAAATCATAAGAAGTCGACAAAGAGCTCATAATTGTGTCTCAGCAACAGATTAAAAGATATGGAAGATAGAATATTAGGGGAAATTAGATATTGATTTGTTTTAACTGTTTACATACAGCTATCTAGGAAAACACCTAGTTCCAGGAATGGGTTACATCTTGTTAAATCTTTGGTCCAAAGGGTCCCATAGATCCTCCTCAAACACCCAAACTACTGCCAAGGCTTACTAATTAATCTCCACAACCTGAGAGTAAGGTCCTATTTCTGGTAATGCTAAAGTGACTAAGAATTTGAGGCTAATATACCCTTAGACTAAGGGTTCTAAGGACAACCTATGGTTACAGAATATAGAAGTAAAATTGACATTTTATATCCATAGATCAATATTTAGATTACAGATGTATGACATTCCATCTGAGAAAATGGTTCTTGCAGTAGGTAGGAATTACCATATAGACCTACAACTGGACAATGTGTACAGAATGGGATACTCTGTAGTACTCATCTCTAAATGGGATGCTTCCACCAAATCTTGTTCCTTAAGAGTCAGGTATTCATGGTGCCTTCCATTTGGGAATAGATGTAAAGATATAGAAGCCACAGTTTGTGGAACATTCCAAGGAAAATATTTCTTCCAGATACAACACTGCTGATATACATATGAACTCAAGAGACTGTGAGAAGACAGCACATACAAAACCTACACCAGTTAAAAACAGATAAAACCACAGCACACAGGCGAAAAACTGTATGAAAATTCTACCAGAGAACTTCTAAGGCTGATAACTACAGCAACATGACTGGATATAAAATTA
This sequence comes from Rhynchomys soricoides, assembly GCA_019843965.1. Classification (NCBI taxonomy): domain Eukaryota; kingdom Metazoa; phylum Chordata; class Mammalia; order Rodentia; family Muridae; genus Rhynchomys; species Rhynchomys soricoides. The sequence goes on along the minus strand of JADRCH010000545.1, from coordinate 170,520 downwards.
ATTCAAACCAATCAGCCACCTTCCTTTATGCAAATGATTAATGGACTGAGAAAGAAAATAATAAAACAGAACCTTTCACAATATTCACAAACAATATAAAATATCTTGGGGTAACTCTAACTAAATAAGTGAAATATCTATAAGACAAGAACTTCATTTTTCTTGAGAAAGAAATCAAAGAAGATCTCAGAAAATGGTGAGATCTCTCATGCTCATGGATTGTTATGATTAAGATGTAAAAATGACTATCTTACCAAAAGCAATCTAAAAGTTAATGTAATCCCTTTCAAAATTTCAACAGAATTCTTCAAATACATGGAAAGAGCAATTCTCAATTTCCTATGGAAAAACAAAAAACAAACAAACAAACAAAAAAAACCCAGAATGGTGAAAACAATTCTTAACAATAAAAGAACTTCTGCGGAAATCACCATCCCTGACCTCAAGCTGTAATACAGAGAAGTGTTGATAAAAATTGCATGGTATTGGTACAGAGACAGAAAGTTTAGTCAATGGAATAGAATTGAAGATGCAGAAATAAAACCACACACTTATGGACACTTGATATTTGACAAAGAAGCCAAAAATATACGGTGGAAAAAGAAAGCATCTTCAACAAATGGTACTGGTCTATCTGGTATGTTAAAAAATAAGATAAATCCACATTTGTCACCTGTACAAAATTCAAGTCCAAGCAGATCAAGAATTTCAACAAAAATCCAGATACATTGAATCTAATAGAAGAGAAATTGGGAAAGAGCCTGGAACTCATTGGTATAAAGAGAATTTTCCTGAGCAGAACTCCAGTGGCTCAGGCTCTATGATCAATAATTAATAAATGTGACCTCAAGAAACTGGAAAGATTCTGTAAGGCAAAGGACATAGTTAACAGGAAAAATTAGCAAACTACAGATTGGGAAAAAATCTTCACAACCCCCACATCTGATAGAGGGCTAATAACCAAAATTTATAAAGAACTCAAGAAGCTAACCACCAAGAAACCCAACAACCCAATAAAAATATGGGGTATAGAACTAAGCAGATAATTCAAAACAGAGGAATCTCAAATGGCCAAGAAGCACTTAAATGTTCAAGGTCCTTAGTCATTACGGAAATGCAAATCAAAACAACACTAAGCTTCCACCTACACCAACTAGAAAGGCTAAAGTTTAAAACTCGGGTGACATAACATGTTGGTGAGAATGTGGAGAAAGAGGAAAACACCTCCATTGGTAGTGGGATAACAAACTGGTACAACCACTCTGTAAGTCAATGTGGAGGGTCCTCAGAAAATTATAGATAAATCTACCTGAAGACCCAGCTGTACCACTCTTGAATATATAACCAAAAGATGCCCCACTATGCCAAAGGGGTGCATGTTCCACTATGATCATAGTTGCCTTATTTGTGATAGCCAGAAGCTAGAAACAACCCAGATGTTCTACAATGGAATGATGGATACAGAAAATGTGGTTAATTTACACAATGGGATACTATTCAGCTATTACAAACGAGTACATCATTAGTTGTGCAGGCAAATGGATGGAACTAGAGAATATCATCCTGAGTGAGGTAACTCAGACCCAAAAGGACATGCATGGTACACACTCACTAATAATATGATATTAGCCAAAAAAGGACAGAATACCTATGATACAATCCACAAAACTGAAGAAGGTTTACAAACCAAAGTACGCAAGTGAGATTGTCTCAATCTCACTTGGGAAGGTGAAGAAAGCAATCACTGGGGCAGAGGGAGGGAGGGATGTGGATGTGAATGGGGACAGTGAGGGTAAAAGGGGAACATGATCAAGTATTTGGGTTAGGGTACAGAAGTGATGCTCTTAGGCCCAGCAGAATGAATGGAACCAGGCAAGCTCAGGAGGTAGGAAGTGGGGGTACCCTCTAGAATGTACCAGAGACCTTGGAGGTGACATATTCTCAGAACTCAAAGGGAGGGACCTTAAATAAAATTTCCAACAGTTGGGAGGACTTAGAATACACTTCCAGTAGAAAGGCAGGGCATCAAGTATATGGATGGGGTTGCTATTCCACAGTTAAAAACTCCAACCCAGAATTGTTCTTATCTAAAAGAACTGCAGGGACAGAAATGGATAAAAGACTGAAGGAAAGGAGATCCAGTGACCAGCCCAAATTGAGATCCATCTCAAGGGAAGGTTCCAAGGCCTAACACTATTACTGCTGCTATGGTGTGCTTATAGACAGGAACCTAGCAACGCTGCTCTCTGAGAGGCCCAACATTCAGCTGAGACAGATTCAGATACTTATACTCAACCAATGGGTAGAAGCTGAGGACCCCTGTGGTTGAGTTAGGGAAAAGTCTGGAAGAAGTTGTAGAAGAGGGTGGCTCCATAGGAAGACCTGCAGTCTCAACTAACCTGGACCCCTGAGATCTCTCAGACACTGACCCACCAATCAGGCATTGTATACTAATTGGTAAGAGGCCCCTGACACATATACAGAAGAGGACTGTCTGGTCTGGCCTCAATGAGAGAAGATGCACCCAACCCTCCAGAACCTTGGGACCCCAGGGAGTTAGAAGGCCTGGTGGGGTTTGAGGGGTGGAAACATCCTCTTGGGAATGGGGGAAGAGGAATGGAATGAGGAACTGTAGGAGGGCAAACTTCAGGAGAATAACAACTAGATTGTCAAACAAGATTGAAGATAGTTTTTTAAAAAGTTTTGTTTACATCACAATCTTTGGAACATTCTGTTATTTCAGAAGTCTTATGATCCTTTGTTTCTACTAGATGGTATACTTCAGTTAGGAGAAAATAATTACATAATATTCCACCCTCATTCCAGTTTTTACATTATTTTTCTGCTCCTTACAATTTGTTCTCTGAGGCTTGAAGAAAGTGGTATAGATGGATGATCCACTATAGCACAGCAGCAAACTTACTTGTTGTCAGGAGCTTGACAAGTTATGAGTCTCTCCAGACTATTTGGTCAAAAGAAAAAAAGTACTTTACAGTAGTAATATTTATCAATTAATATGAATGTTTAGATGACAATTTGAAATATCTCATCCATTTAAACAGACAATATGATGTGTTTCCATATGTTGAGCAATGGCATCCCCTCCTATGGGCCTTTTCTTGGGCCATAGTACTAGATATGAGTTTCTACCAGCAGAATGAGCTTGAAATTCAATAATAAAGCAGTTAGTTGCACCCATAACTATCATGCCACTATTGTGCCAATAGGAAAATTTTGACCAGTGTTTTTGGTTTTAAAAAAATACAATGGAGATGACCAAAGAGGGCAGGGGAGCAAGGGGAGAAGAGGAGAGAAAATTGGGTGGGTAGGGAAGTTGGAACATTCTGGGAGAAATTAGATGAGAGAAAACATGATCAAAGAATGTAGCATAAATAATAATGACCACTCTGAAGTCATCAACAATAAAAGCTTGTTAGTGCAAATTCAGACTAGTAAGCCATGATTTCATAATGACATTTCCTTGAAGTGTGTATGTATGGTCTTTACAATGTTCTCCTGCCTTACTCTCTATGTTCTCTTTTTATACTTCCTTTTATCTTTCTAAATGGTACTACTTCTATATTCATGTTATGTACGTGTTTAAAATTTGTCACCTATTAATTTGTAATGGAGACACTCAAACTTATCATACATGAATACCACTACTAATAAATACACATGAATCCAATACCAACCTAAATAAAACAACATGCATTTAGCTCTGAATTTGAATGCATTCTTTGCTTTTATACAGAAAAGAGAAATGGCCTTTACTAATGATGTTATCTGGGAGGAAATAAGGGGAGAGCTAGTGGTGAATATTATCAAAATGAATTGTATAAAATTCTCAAAGAATAAAATAAAATTTTTTTAAAAATATATGTATATTATATACTATCAGAGCTAATATCAGCTTCATATGCCATGAGTACAATGTGTTAAGCAGACCTACCATGAAAATGGACAAACACATGTCTGACATTAGGTGCCTGCTTTGTCACTGACAATCTATGGAACCCTAGACAACAGTCATCTATGACAGAATATAACCATTATTTTACTTTTAAAAGGCAACCTCTTAGTATAATGTTTTGAATAAGATGATCTATATAATAATGCCATGCATCATCATAAAACAAATGAATGTGAAAAAATATTAGCTTAATTATTAATTCATCAGTCAACTCTTAAATACATAAACTTTCTATATCAAGAGAAAAGGAAAACCATTATCTGCCATTGTCTGAGCCTCACCAATAAGGATAAATTGCAATTAATTACCAATGTAAAGTAAGGCTATGTTTATAAGAATGTGATATATAGGATATAAGTCTTTGAGGAAAAAAAACCTATCGTGTTTTTTAAATTTTCACTGAAAATCCATTTGGATGGTAAAAATTACAGGTAAATTACTTATAAATCCATATCTACGAGCTTCCTGTGGTATATTGAATATGCTTGGCCCAGAGAATGACACTATTAGAAAGTGTGGACTCATTGGAAGAAGTGTGCCATTGTGGGCATGAGTTTTAAGACCCTTCTCCTAGCTGCCAGGAAGACAGTCTTCTCCTAGAGGCCTTTGGATAAAGATATAAAACTCTTACCTCCTCCTTCACCCTCCTACTGCACCATGCTTGCCTGGATACTGCCATGCTCTAGACTTGATGATGATAGACTGAACCTCTGAAACTATAAGCCAGCCCTGATTAAATGTTGTCCTTATAAGAGTTGCCTTGGTAATGGTGTCTGCTCATAGCAGTAAAACCCTAACTAAAACACACCCATTAGTTACTTCTGGCATGTATTAGTTTTTATTTTGAAATAAGTATTTCCTTATATTAAAAATAAATTCAATTATCATACAATACATTATAATAGTTTATCTTTATAATCGTTTACCCTCACTCAACACTTCCTAGTTCCTCCTTGTCTTCTCTCCCCTTCAGTTCTATTCTTTCTGCCTCTCATTGGAAAAAAACAGGTTTGTATGAAATAACAACCCAATATGACAATATAAAATATAATAAGATAAAGTTTTAAAAAACATATAAAAGTTAGACACAGAAAAACAACAGAAAGAAGAGTCCCAAGATCAACCACAAGAATTCTACTTGTTCTCAGAGTCAGGATTCCTGTAAAATACTAAGCTAAAAGCTATGATATAGGCAGAGGACCTGGTGTAGACCCATATTGTCTCTGTGCTTATTGACTCAGTCTCTTCAGTTGAGAGAAATACAGATCTGTCCTGGATTCCTGAGTTCACATTTACCTTGCTTAGTTGATTAAGAGGGCTTTGTTCTCTTGGTGTCCTCCATTCCCTCTGGCTCTTACAGTCTTTCGGCTTCCCCTTCTATGGTGTTTCCTGAGCTCTGAGGAAAGAGATTTGGGGGAGCCCCCTAATTTAGACTCACTCTGTGAGTATTCTTGGCTGTAGTTCTCTGCATTTTTCCCTTCTGCTACCACATAAAGCTTTTCTGATGAGGACTGAATATGCCACTGATCTATGAATGTAACAGAATATTTTAGAAGTCATTTTATTGATTGTTTTTAGATAAGTAGTATTTGGGTTTACTAAAAGTTTCTGGGATATCTTCCCTCTAGTTCATGGTTACCCAAGAACTGTCAGATATGAGTTTCTTCTCAGGGAGTGGGCTTTATGTCAAATCAGAGATTGGTTGTCTACTACCACAAATTCTGTTCCACCACTGGCCTAGCATATTTTGTAGGCAGGAAAGATTATAAGTCAAAGATTTTATGGCTGAGTTGGTATCTGTCTGTTCTCTTTCTTTCTTCCTTCCTTTCTTCCTTTCTTTCTTTCTTTCTTTCTTTCTTTCTTTCTTTCTTTCTTTCTT
>JADRCH010000545.1:0-164658 GCA_019843965.1 Rhynchomys soricoides | reverse complement strand
CTTTCTTTCTTTCTTTCTTTCTTTCTTTCTTTCTTTCTTTCTTTCTTTCTTTCTTGTAGCCTGACAATTAACTTACTACACTGAAGAAACTAGAATGCAGGGATCAAAACTCCATGTAGGCTCCAGATCAACTTCATCTTCAATGAGTTGTATGCATGCTGTCACTGGCAGGCAGTAGTGTCCTGCTGTCTGTTTGTGGAGAGCAACCCTTTGTCTTAACAACACCCTGAAATGTTTGGGAATTTCTATGGGCCCTTCTTAGCCAAGAACTCAATTAAATACATCCCAGACCCACTATGAAAGCTTTATTTGGGAACAAGAGATGGTTGGTTGAGATTCTGTATCTTCCATTATTAGGAGACCTCATTATTATCACCTTCATACATTTTAGGAAGTTTCCATTCCACTAGGTTTCTATATCATCTCTCAAATGCTTTTCACTTCCAGGGTCTCTCCATGAAATCTCTCCTTCTACCATATTGTTCCTGCCCCCTCTCCATGTGATCCTTCAGATCCCATTCAAATCAGCCATCCCATCAGTTCTATTCATAAAATCTATTGTATTTCTCTTTCCAGGGAAATCCATGTGTCATTTTAAAACATTGTTCTTTACTAATATCTGGATCTAGACTGTAGTTTAGATGTCATTTCTTTAACATCTAATATCCACTTCTGAGTAGATACATACCATTTTATCTTTCTGGGTCTGAGTTACTTCATTCACAATAACTCTTTTTCTAGGTACATTTATTTGCCTGCAAATTTTATGAGGTCATTTTTATTGTTTCATTTATCTACATTCCAAATGTTGTCAATCTTCCTGGTCTCTCCTCCAAGAGTTCTTCACTCTCTACCACCTCCACTTTGCCTCTGAAAGAGTGCTCCCTACACCATACCCCTACCCACCCCATTCACCCACCAACCCACTCCCAGCTTACTCCCTGCAGTCTCCTTTCTTGAGACATCAAGTCTATACAGGATTAGGCACATCCTCTCCCACTGAAGCCAGACAAGGCCGTCCTCTGATACACATGTCCCTGGAGCCACAGACCAGATGTATGATGCTCTTTGGTTGGTGGCTTATTCTCTGTGAGCCCCAAGGGTCTGGGTTAGTTGACACTGTTGGTCTTCCTATGATGTTACCATCCCCTTCAGCTCCTCCAATCTTTCCCCTAACTCTTCCATAAGAGTCCCATCTGTCTCAGCTGCTGGTAGACCCTCTCAGAGTATAGCCTTGCTAGGTTCCTGTCTTCAAGCACAAAATAACATCAGTAATAGTGTCAGGGTTTGGTGCCCACCCTTCGGATGGATCCCAAGTTGGGCAGGTCACTGGATGGTCTTTCCTTCAGTCTCTGTTCTATTTTTGTCCCTGCATTTCTTGTAGACAGGAACAATTCTAGGTTAGAAAATTTGAAGGTAGGTTGTTGACCCAATCCCTGCACTGGGAGGCCTGTCAATCTACTAGAGGTGGTCTCTTCAGGTTTTACCTCCCCACTGTTGGGCATTTTGGATAAGGTCACCACCACTGAGTCCTGGGAACCTCTCACATCCCAGGTCTCTGTGTCTGTCTACAGGTTCTCCCCACCCCCACCCTTGGAAGCTGCATATTTCCATTCACTCTCCTGGTCCTCTAGGTTCTCTATCTCCCCCTATACCTGATACTGCCTCTCTTTTATCCTCCCCCCTCCTACATAGGTATCTCCCTCCTTCTGTCTCCCATGATTATTTTGTTCCCCCTTCTAAGTGGGATTAAAGTATGCTTATTTGGGTCTTCCTTCTTTTAAAATTCTTATGATCTGTGTGTTGTATCATGAGTGTTCTGTACATTTTTGGCTAATATCCACTTATCAATGAGTACATATCCTTTGGGGACAAAGTTACCTCACTCAGGATGACATTTTCTATTTTCATCCATATGTCTTCAAAATTCATATCCTCAGCTTTAGTAGCTGAATAGTATTCCTTTGTGTGAATGAATCACATTTTCCATATATATTCTACAGTTGAGGAACATCTATGTTACTTCCAGTTTTTGACAATTACAAATAAGGCTGCTATGAACATAGTGGAGCATGTGTCCTTGTGGTATGGTAGAGCATCTTTTGCGTATATGCCCAGAGGGGTAGAGCTTGGTCTTTAGGTAAATCTATTTCCAATTTTCTAAGGAACCTCCAGATGGATTTCCAGAGTGGTTTACCAGTTTGCAATACCACCAGCAATGGAGGAGTGTTTCTCTTTCTCAACATCCTTAGAGCACATACTGTCACTTGAGTTTTGGATCTTAGTCATTCTGATGGGTGTAAGGTGAAACCTCGGGGCTGTTTTGATTTGTTTGATTTGTTTGGGGCTGATGACTGTGGATATTGAACATTTCTTTATGTGCTTCTTGGCCATTCAAGATTCCTCTGTTGATAATTCTCTGATTAGCATTCTATCCCATTTATTAATTAGGTTAGTTTGTTTTTGTGGACTCTAACTTTTTGAGTTCTTTATATATTTTGGATTTTAGCTCTATATAGGATGTAGAGTTAGTGAAGATCTTGTCGCAGTATGTGGGTTGCCGTTTTGTACTATTGACAGTGTCCTTTGCCTTACAGAAGCTTTTCAGTTTCATGAGGTCTCATTTATCAACTATTGATTTTAACTTAATGTAAGACTAGCAAGAGGACTAAGGAGACCCTTTCGGTCAACTCTGCTTTCTGTTCTACACTATATCATATAAGCTGACACCAACTGTCACTTTGTTTGAGGTATGAATTATGAAATGTTTATTCTTTTTTTTATTTTCATATTTTATGTACATTTCAAATGTTTCCCCCTTTTCAGATCTCCCCTTTGGAACCTCCCCATTCCCTCCGACCTCCCTTGCCACTATGGGGATGTTCTCCAACCCACCCTCCCACCCTCCCACCCACTCTCGTCTTCCCTCTTGTCATTCTCCTATACTGGGGGATCTAACACCCACAGGCCCAAGGGCCTCTCCTCCCCCTGACAGATAACAAGACCCGCCTCTGCTGCATTTTTGGCCAGTAAAATGGCTCCTTCCATGTGTATTCTTTAGTTGGTGGATCAGTCTCCAGAAGTATCAGGGGGTCAGGCCAGCTGCCACTGTTGCTACCTTCCTGGGGCTGCACACTCCCACAGCTCCTTCAGTCCTTTCTCCAAGCCCTCTATCTGGGACCTCCCACTCAGCCCTGCTGTTGCTGAAAAGTGACTCTTGGGTATTTCAAACTTTTGGACTAATAACCACTTAACAGTGAGTACATACCATGTTCATTCTTTTGTGACTGTGTTATCTCACTCAGGATGATATTTTCAAGATCCATCCATTTGTCTACGAATTTCATGAAGTCATTGTTTTTAATGGTTATTCTTACCTGGCAATTATCCATACCTTTTTCTACTTACTTCTTTTCTTTTAACCATAATATTTTAAACTTTTGCCTATAAAAAAGTGAACACTTTAAATAAATAACTGTTATTCAACTTCACATCACATTCTTGCCTATATTTACCAAAGTATCTAGTACAACATGTTAAATCAACCACTAAAAGACTGAAAGAAAAGCTGACACATATTGAAAGAAGCCAAAATATTCCAATTTAATGATTGAACTAACCTGAAACAAATATCAACTTGTGGGAATATTTACCTAAAACAATTTGTTATTATGTACATCTCATAATTACCTAATGCAAGTGTATCAGTGCTCACATAAAGAGGAAAACAAGAATTTGCTTGAGATTAACAGACTTTTTGAAAATTAATTGTGTTTGTGTTAAATGAACTGCTCAGTACTCCCTGGGACATTGGTAATGATTACTGATTATTTGAATTCACACTGGAATCCGGAGCCTCTGCAGGGACTTATCCCCACAGACAAACAATGACAGTAGGAAACAGCTTTGCAGCTATAAAATCATAATAAGATTATTTTTATTACTTTGAAATGAGTTCTTATTTCAAGAGGTAAGATTTTGACTTTGTTGTAAATGAAGATACTCTATTTTTTGAAATGTACTGTATTTACAAACATGGTGGAGAAACAAGTCAGACAGAATCATGCAGTTATATAATGGAAGGCAGGGGAAATCTTTCAAGGAATCACCTTGTATTTTATTCGTAAATTATCCAGAATGATCAGGCATAAAACTAAGTTTTCATAGATTCTTTAATTATTGGTAAGACCAGAAACCAACTAGACCTTCAAAGCTGTACATGCATACATTCAGCAAAAGGCTAATAATACCTTTTTTGTTTATGGACTGAATGTGCCAGCCTCACAGGTATCACTGTAGACAAATGAGGATGTAAGTATAAAATGTAAGGGATGACAGTCAATCTGCTCATTGTTGGGTAAACCTTATTAAATCTCTTAACTTCTGAGATTTAATATTAAGCAGTGTCCTCTCTTGAAGATAGTGTGAATTCATAACACTGTGACACTGGATAAGGAGTTGCTGTATCTAAACAAATAATTACTAATAATGTGCTAAATATTTATATTTTATATGATGATTAAAATTAATATTTCAAGTTACTTTAAAGAACAATAATTTATTTAGAAGAATTTAAAATATTTAATGAGTTTACAATTAGAAGTCAGATTGGTAAATTTAATGTGACCATTATTCAGTGTTACAGACTTTGTGATCAACATCACCAACAAATCACCTTTTTATGCATTAACCAAGGGAAAGCTGAAATGTTGCCCTCCAGTCTTTCCCTGACTCGCACATGGTTTGAACCACACTGTTCATTAATAGTGTGGTTACTAACAGTAATAGACTGAATTCAACATGCCTGTTTTTTCTAATACTCTTTTGAAAAATTGATATTTTTATTTGGTTTATGTGAGTGTTACATGCTGTACATACATGTGCCATGTGAATGTCTGGTGCCTGTGAGGACCAGAAGAAGGCATTGAGTCCAAAGAAGTGTAAAATCTTACAGCTGTGAATAACCAGTGGGTATTGGGAATCAGACTCAGGCAGATCCTCTATATGAGCAACCAGTGTACTTACCAAAGAGCATGCTCTGAATTCCACAACATATTTATAACTTTATTTATAACTTTATTTAAATAAAAGGGTTTTCTGTTATAAAATGGATAAGAGACCTAACTGCAAGTTGAAGACTGGTGACACAGATCTGTAATGCCAGCATTTAGGAAGCAGAGGCAGGCAGTACTTTGTGATTTCAAGGCCATCTTGGTCTACATAGCAAGGCAGTCAGAACTACACATAGAAATCCTATTTTGAAACACCAAAAAAGTAAAAGATGTAATTAATATTTAATAAAAATAAAAATATAAATAAATGCATATTTTTTACAATCCTATGATGGTGATTTAGTAAGCAGTCAAATAAATTTAACAAGGATTAAGTCTCCATGAGATAATCCCATGATTTTACATATTAATCATCTGTTATAATAAACAATGCTATTTTGAAAAGACTTGTATTATTTTATGTTAATTTATCTCTTTACTTATGTGAAGAGAATGGTGCAGGTAACAGAATAACTGTGAGAATCAAAGGACAGTATGAAGGTGTTAGCTCTTACCTCTCACCCCTGAGTTCACAGAACAAGACTAGCTGTCAGAAAATGTCAAACTCTGGGGCAAGAGTCATTATCTGACCAGCCATCTCACCAGGCCAAAATCCTTAAATCTTTAATTAGAATTAATAATGTTTTATTATTAAAAATTGTATATAAAAGTTATTATTTATAATACACTTCTAGCTTATTTGATTAAATAATATGAAAAACTTATTGTGTAGAAATGTAAAAAAGCAATGAAAATCTTGAGTAAAACATGAATTGCTGGTGCAATATTTGAATAATAAAAATTGGCATGTAATGTTCTCAATGTCTGTATGAATTAAAATTGAGTGAAACATTTATAAATCTCTTCCTATTCTGCCTCCATCACAGCCTTAATCTACCACCAGCTATACTGTCCCATGGCTTTCCTGGAGGATGGGAACCATACTACAGTGAGAGAGTTCATTTTATTGGGCTTAACAGACGACCCAGTTCTTCGAGTCGTCCTCTTCACCATCATCCTGTGCATCTACCTGGTGACTGTGTCTGGGAACCTCAGCACCATCCTTCTCATCAGAGTCTCTCCCCAGCTCCATCACCCCATGTACTTTTTTCTCAGCCATTTGGCTTCTGTTGACATGGGCCTTTCATCATCTGTCACACCCAATATGCTTATCAACTTCCTGACTGAGAGAAATACCATTTCCTACCTTGGATGTGGCATCCAGCAGAGTCTGGCTGATTTCTTTGGGTCAGTTGAATGCTTCATTCTGGCTGCCATGGCTTATGATCGCTTCATGGCAATCTGCAACCCACTACTTTATTCCACCAAAATGTCTACACAAGTCTGTATCCAGTTGGTTATGGGATCTTATACAGGGGGTTTTCTTAATACTTCCCTCATCATGTTTTACTTTTTCTCTTTTCTCTTCTGTGGTCCAAATAGAGTCGATCATTTTTTCTGTGATTTTGCTCCTTTGGTGGAACTCTCCTGTTCTGATGTCAGTGTCTCTGTAGTTGTTATCTCATTTTCTGCTGGTTCAGTAACTATGATCACAGTGTTTGTCATAGCCATATCCTACACCTACATCCTCAACACCATCCTGAAGATGCGCTCCACTGAGGGTCGACAGAAAGCCTTCTCCACCTGCACCTCCCACCTCACTGCAGTCACTCTTTACTATGGCACCATTACCTTCATTTATGTGATGCCCAAGTCCACGTACTCCACAGACCAGAACAAGGTGGTGTCAGTGTTCTACATGGTGGTGATTCCCATGTTGAACCCTGTAATTTATAGTCTCAGAAATAATGAGATTAAAGGTGCTATCAAGCGACAGTTTGTTAAGAAAATGTTCTGCTAGAGTAATCTCTTTTTTGGTGAAAATAAATCTGCTCACAGCAATTATGCAAGACCAAAGTGACCATCACCTCAAATTATAAGCCTTCTCCTTACTCTGTTCTCTCTCATCTCCTTTTCTTCCCAGTATATATGGCTATTTTGTTTATCACATTTTACTTTTTGGGGTTTTCTTACATTTATTTACATCACAATCACAGCCCCTTTCCCTCCACTCCTCCCAGTCCCACCTTAAAATTTCTTTCCCCATTGCCCCCTTCCCTTCTGCTCAAAGAAGGGAAGTTTCTTGGTGTACAACCCCACCATGGAGCATCTAGTCCCAGCAGAGCTAGGCATATCCTCTCCTAAGGAGACCCTAAGACACAGTCCAGGTAGAGGGAAGTGGATCCTATGGTAGGGAATATAGCCTGAGTCAACTGCTTCTCTACTTGTTAGGGGACCTACTTGAAATCCAAACTGCACATTTGCTACAAATATATAATGTTTAGGTCCAGTTCCTGCATGCTCCCTGGTTTGTGTCCCAGGCTCATTAAGCCCTCATGATCCCATGCTAATTAACTCTGTGGGTCTTCTTGTGGTGTTTTTGACCCACAACTTGCTCACTTCTACCTCCATGCTTCCACAAGTCTGCCCAGGATCTGCCTGATGTTTGACCATGGGTATATGCATCTGTCTCTGTTCACTACTGGATGAAGCCTCTCAGGATACAGTTATGGTTTCCTTTCTTCAAGCATAGGAGAGTATCATTAATAGTGTCAGGGGTTGGCTCTTTCCCATGTGCTGGGTCTCAAGTATGACAGTTTATTGGTTGGGTGTTTCCTCAGTCTCCATTCCATCTTTATTCCTGAACATCTTGTAGACAAAACAAATTTTGGGTTGAGTGTTTTGTGTGTGGAATGATGCCCCTTTCTGCTCTTGAATTCCTTCCACTTTACTCCCTGTATCCCCTTCTGGTAGAAATCTTGCTAGGGTCATCCCTATAAACTCTAGGTATCTTTTCCATTCCCAGGCCTTCAGTTAGTCACCAGAGATGCCCCATTTCCCCATAGATATTTATTCTCATTCCCAGATCTCTCTATTGCCCCCTCTCTGGAAACCCAATCACTATCCCCCATTCCCTCCTACTTTGTTTCCTAAGCATTTCCCTCTCTCCATCCACCTTCAATGGCTATTTAGTTTCCCCTTCTGAGTGAGATTTATGTATCTTCCCTTGGAACCTCATTATTTCCCAGTTTCTTTGAGTCTGTGGATTCTAGCATGGTTGTCTGGCACTTTATGGCTTTATAAGTGAGTGCATACCATACATATCTTTCTCACTTAGGATGATATTCTCAAGTTCTACCCATTTGTTTGCAAAACTCATGATGTCTTTGTTTTTAATAGTTGACTAATATTCCATTGAGTGAATGTACCACATTTTCTTTATCAATCTTTTAGTTGAGAGACTTCTAGGTTATTTCCAGTTTCTGGCTATTATGAATAAAGCTGCTGTGAACTGAGTTGAGCAAGTTTCCCTGTGATATGGTGGAAACTCTTTTGGGTATTTGCCAAGGAATGGTACAGCTGAACTATTCCCAGATTTCTGAAAAACAACCAAACTGATTTCCATAGCAGTTGTATAAGTTTGCATTCCTACTGTCAATGGTGGAATGTTCCCCTTGCACCACATTCTCACCAGTATGTGCTGTGACTTGAGTTATTTATCTTAGCTTTTCTGATGGATAAAATATGGAATCCCAGATTTGTTTTGATTGCAATTCCTTGATGACTAAATGCACTGAACATTTCTTTAAGTGCTTCTTTGCCATTCAAGATTTATCTCTTGAGAATTCTCTACTTAATTCTGTACCCCATTTTTAATTGGATTATTTGGATTGCTGGTGTCTAATTTCTTGAGTTCTTTATAAATTTAAACATTAGCCCTCTGCTAGATATAGGATGGGTAAAGATCCTTTCTCCATATGTAAGCTGCAGTTTTGTTTTATTGAAGGTGTTGTTTTTCCTACAGAAGCTATTGAGTTTCATGAGGTCCCATTTCTCAATTGTGGATCAGAGCCTGAGCCATTGATATTCTGTTCACAAGGCTCTCTTCTGTACCAAGGATATTCTCCACTTTCTGTTTGATTACATTTATTTTATCTGGTTTCATGTTGAGGTACTTGATCCATTTAGACTTGAGTTGTCTTCAGGGTGATAAATATGTGTCTATTTCCATTATTCTACCTACAGACATCCAGTTAGATCAGCACATTTGTTGAAGGTGATTTCTTTATTCCATTGTATAGTTTTGCCTTCATTGTTAAAAGTCAAGTGCCCTTATGTGTGTGGGTCTATATTTGTGTCTTCAATGATTCCATTGATCAATCTGTCTGTTCCTATACCAATACCATGCACTCTGTCTTTTAGAATTTTATCTGCATCATTTTCACCCTTTCTCCTAATCTCCTCCCAATCCTAAGGCTCTCTCTTCTATTTCCATGTTCTTTCCACCAGAGCATAGTTATCCTACCAAAGGAAACAAACATTAAAGACAATTGGCTCTCCTTCTGGCAAATATAATTACTTCTCAACTAGAGTTGGACTTCATGGCCATCTTCTGTCTCCAGGCTGGAATGTTGTCTGGTTTGAGCTCAGACACAGTGACACAGCTAACATGAGTTCATATCTACAGTCATGCTGATCTCTTTGTAGTCATCAACCATTGCAACTTTAGTAATTGTAAGCTTCAGCCTCTTGCAATCTTTTCACCCACCCCTTGACAATGATACCTGTGCTTGTAGGGTAGAGTGGAGTGATATGACTGTCCCATTTACAGCTGTACATTTCACAGTTTCTAATTCTCTACACATTGAAGGGTTTTGTGTTAATTACCAGCTACTATAACAAAATACTTCTTTGATGAAGATTGGGAAGTGTGGTAATCCATTGGTATGATGATAAAGTATTAGAAAGTGGTTTAATACTATATACATATAATAAGATAATGATGGTAGATTCTACCCTAGGGATCTTGAACTATCTAGCACAGATTTTGGCTCTAGAGTATTTTTAGGTGTGGCTTCATCTTTTGGAGATAACCTTAAATTCAGTCAGAAAGTAACCACTTTAATAATCCACTGATATATCATTGGTAAGCATGTCTTTCCAGGCTGGTGGTTATTTTACCTTGAGGGGTTTATAAGACAAGTTGTCTTTCCAACTCATATGATATTTAAAAATATCTTTATAACAAATTACTCCTATTAAAATATTTTAATACCTTCCATTTCATTCTGAATAGAATCCAGATACTCTTCAATCTTCCATGAAGCTTTCCTTGGATTACTCTGACTTGCTTTTTCTTTCTTGAGGATATAAAGATGAGTGTACTTGTTATTTTCCATCTGGCAATGTTTTGTCCACTCTCCATACCTATAAGCCCTTTTCATTTTCTTGTTCTAATATCACTTGCTTCATGAAGATTTCATTGCCAGCCTACACAAGCTAGTATGACCCATCCCAACCATAGCTTCCTTTATATTAATATCAGTTCTATTTGTTTTATGCTAACATAAATGAACATATACAGCATATATTAAAAGAATTTAGTTTTATGTAATAAATATTAACAAAGAAAAAGTTGGAAAGTCGTTTTAAGAATGAAATTAAGAGCATCTATAAAACTGAAGGAGATGGGAACCTCATACAAACAACAACAATATCAACTAACCCAGACCCCTCAGAGTTCCCAGACACAAAGCCACAAACTAAAGAGCATACATGATCTGGTCTATGGCTCCTGGCACTTATGTAGCAGAGGACTATTTTGTCTGGCCTCAGTGGGAGAGGATGCACCTAATTCTGAGAGGGTGAGATGTGGGGAATGGTTGGTAAGGGGCAGTGGGTGGGTAGGTAGATGAGCACCCTCTCAGAGGAAAAGGGGAGGGGGATGGAGTGAAGAACTATGGGAGAGTAGACAAGTAAGTGGCAACATTTGAAATGTAAAAAATAAAATAATTTAATAAATTTATTAAAATACTGAAATTTTGAGGACAAATTAAATAATATTTTATTAATTTCAAAGACATATGCCTTGTTTATGGACTATAAAAACAATATTGTTTAGGTACCAGTTCTCAAAAATCCCTATATATATTAAGGGTAACCTGGTTCTATGTCAGCAATCATCTTTTGTTTAAAATAATAAGGCAATTTTATATATTTGTAGATATTAACCAAAATTTGTGATATAAGTTATGAAACAGCAAAATCAGAGAACCTTTCTCTGAAGTTAAGATTTAGCAATAATCTAAAGAAATGACAAATGAAAAAACAGATATATCGATGAATAGAACAGAAAAGATGGTTCAAAATTAGTCCCATATGATCTAAATTATCTTCTGTAATATTAAGGGTCAACAAAATAGTCTGACAAAATTTGCTATGAATAAAACCCCAATTTTCACCAATCTTTATAAATGTACATCTCACCACATTACACCACAGAGATAGAAGTCAGAGGACAATTAGGGGAAACAGGTCTTTCCTTCTACCACATAGATTCTAGGTCTTGAATACACGTTATCAGGCCTGATGGCAGGTGCCTTCACCTATTGTCCTGTCTATCTGGTCGCTCAAAAAAGATCATTTAGTAATATAGTACATTACTTGTAGGAGGACCAGGCACAACACCCTGCTTCATGCTATATACTTCATTACGAATATGATTTGTATAAGTCTAAATAAACCTTGAGAGACCCTGAAAACCTATCTGATGATATTTTAAGAAGTACTGCATCTGTCAGTTTGAATATGTTTGGCACAGATGTTGACACTGTTAGGAGGTGTGGTCTTTTTGGAGTAGGTGTTGCCTTATTGGAGGAAGTGTGTCCCTGTGGGGTTAGGATTTGAGAGCTTCCTACTACCTACCTGAGGATTTCAGAGTCTTCTCCTTCTTTGTCTTCAGAGCAAGATACACATACAACTCTTGACTCTTTCTCTAGCACTGTGTCTTCCTGGATGCTACCATGCTTCATGCCATGATCATAATGGACTGAACCTCTGAGCCCCAATTAAATATTGTTCCTTAGAAGAGTTGCCTTGCTCATGGTGTCTTCTCTAAGCAATGGAAACCCTTACCAAGATACTCAGATGGATAGGCTTCTAAGTAAGCCTATCCAATCCACAGAGTCAGTGCAATACTTGCAAACAACCACAAAGAAGGTGCCATCACTGAAGAAATGTCTGCTCTGCTCATTGCATAGTAAAGATTGCAATTGATTCTTTCTTATATTATTTACCAATAATTTTCCTTTCTTCATCCTATTTTACTAATAATATAATTTGGCTAACAATTTCTCAGAGACAGTCCATCATTACATGGAAGGCATAACAATAGAATAAAGACATAGCAATAGAAATACAAAGCAATAGAATGGAACAGAAGCATGAAGCTTACTGATCACATATCATCTACAACTAGAGAATAGAGAATAATCAGAAAGTAGGGTCAGGCTATAATATCTCAAGTACTGTTCCAGATAATATTCTTCTTCCTGCCGGGCTGCATTTCCTCAAGAATCATAATTGGAATAAAAACTCAGGCAGCTAAAGGTAAAGTAGCTTGCTTCTGATAACTTGTTCAGCCTGCTTCTTTAAGTAACCAAGGATCACTTTCTCAGTGGTGACATCACTCACATGAGCTAGACACTTTCACAATAATAGTTATCAAGTCACTATCCCAAGAGACTTACCTATAGGTCAGTTCCATGGAGGCATTCTGTTAACTAAGAAGCCAACAGGTACAGTGGACCAGTGAATTTAAGTAGATTTTCTTGCCTAAGCATGGGTAAAGAGTCATTAAACATAATATATCAGTAGCCATACCACTGAAGAAGATTACATCTAGCAAACAAGAATTGACAATAATTCATGATGGATGGATAGAGCATCATAGACCCCTTCCCATCCATGATGCAATCATGAGAGGGCAAATCTGAAACTAGTCTTGTGCAGGTAACTGCAACTCTAGTGAGGTCATGAGAGTAAGAGCTTATGAGGTGTCCAGATAACGTTCCTGCTTCACACCTCATCCTCTGGCTACTTCATTATTTCTGCCTCTTAGCCCAGGAATCTTCTTTCAAAGTGTATTTTTAATCAATAGAAATTACAAAAATGAATACTTTTATTTAACCCTGTAACTTGGAAGGACAAAACAACATTTGAAAAGTACTTGTTCCCAGAGATCACAGCTTCTATTTTACAGAAACCTGTGAGTGTCACATTTGTAGACAAGTTTATTTGCCCACATTCCTACAAAACACATGCTTGTGTATTTTAGGCAGATTTTAACATTTAATTTATTTTGTTTTAGTGTGTAATAGTTTTCCTTTCATTGAAAAATGGAATTTTTTTCTTTCACCTAATATATCCTGATTATGGTTTCTCCTCCCTCTACTCTTCCCAAAACCTCTCTACCTCTCCTCCCATCTGGATCCACCCCCTTTCTCTCTCTCATGACAAATAAATGGGTTTCTATGTGATAAGATGTAAATGCTGGCAGGATTTGGTATTGTTATTTCTATGACCCATCACAGGTTTCTGATTTGTAAATGCTTGTCCTTCCCCACGCACCTAAAACATAAAGTTCAGGTACCTCCTCTTTGACTAAAGACAACCTAAGGGATATTCTTACATTGTCTTACTCCTGATTGGTTATAATAAAGATCTTAGAGACAATAGTTGAAGCAGAAAGTAGTGGGAGAAAGAGAAGGCAAAACTACAGTGCAGGCAGAGAGACATGAAGGGTTAAATCAGAGGGGACATTTGAAACAGACATGGAAGGGAGTGGAAGAGACATCTGATGGAAACTGGGAGACAAATGGAGCAGTGTAGTTCTAGCAGACCAAACAGGAGAGTACTATCCCACTTTCCATCCTCTCCACCCTCAGGGTATGGGGGTGGCAGAATGTAGCCTTAGATGCAGGCCCCAGCCTGGATGAGAAACAATGAAGGCTGAGTTTGAGGAGGCAGGGGTTCCTAAACTTCAGGGCAAGTGACGAAGGGGGTGATGAGGAGGGCACATCTACTCCAAGGTCAGAAGGAGGGGGAACTACAGGTTAGCTCAGGGGTGAGTGCCCTTGCCTGGAGGGCAGAGGAGCCTTCTGTGGGGGACTTAGGCAGCACAGCTCTATATGATGAAGGCTTCCCCCACAGCAGTTATTAATGGAAGAAATAGTCCTTGTTTGTCATGGAAAATTGGTGTATACCACTTACTCATGGTGGACCATAGATTTCCTTCTCATCAGGTAAGAATCTTCAAGTCAAGTATCCATCAAGCTTTGATAGATAGTTCCTTTGTACCTGGACAGTCCCAAGGCTGTCCTCTGTGGGTCTCAGCATCTGCTTATCTTGAGAGTTTTTAGTCAGATGATATGTCTGGACAAAGGCAGCTTCATGGCCCAGGCAGATCCAAGGAGATGGCAGATCCAGTCTGTCTGGCCTGTGGCAACCAGCATTGTATTTGCCCCTTTTGAAGAGATAAACCTGAATAATAATCATAACAGGGGAGCAGAACCCAAGCAGGGGGATGTCTGCACAGGGGGTTAATGTATTTGCTAAGCCTGTAACAGTTTGACTGGGAGCACATGAGTGGTCTGTTGTTATGGTCCTAGAAAAAAGGCAAGGTTATTTGAGGAATTTAGTCCTGGACAGAATCTTTTGAGTGGGGAGTTACCTGTGTTGTATCAAGGAACGCAGAGGGAAGAGTTGGAAATTTATCTGCTTTAGCTAAGGAAGAAAATATCATATTTATCATGTATCTGGAATAGGTGGTAACATATTTTCTGTAAAGGGAAACTGGCTTAAGTAGATACTATTATTTTGTTAGTTAAGGATGAAATAATGGTTATCATCATAGTTGCCTTTGGGTAGATCGAATATAATTTTGAAGTTTAAAAGAAATTTTAAACAAATTGAAATATTTAAAACAATTTTGGGTTAAAAGTATGAACATTCTGTCAGATGTTAGTGTTAGGGAAAAAAAGAAACATTTAAACAAAGAAACATCTTCGATATCTTTCTTGAGAGATTTGAAGTTGTACAGATCTTTCACTTCTTCGGTTTGAGTTACCCCAAGATATTTTATATTATTTGTGGCTATTATGAAGGGGGTTGTTTCTCTAATTTCTTTCTCAACTTGTTTATTATTAGTATAAAGGAAGGCTACTGATTTATTTGAGTTAATTTTATACCCAGCCACTTTGCTGAAGTTGTTTATCAGCTGGAGAAGTTCTCTGGTAGAGTTTTTGGGGTCACTTATGTATACTATTATATCTTCTGTAAATAGTGAGCTCTTTATTTCTTCTTTGCAGTTTGTTTCCCCTTGATGTCTTTTTGTTATCTTATTCTTCTAGCTATCATTTCAAGTACAATAATGAATAGAAATGAAGAGTGTGGGCATCCTTGTCTTATCCCTGATTTTAGTGGGATTGCTTCAAGTATCTCTCCATTTAATTTGATACTGACTGTGGGTTTGCTGTATATTGCTTTTATTATGTTTCAGTATGGACCTTGAATTCCTGATATCTCCAGAACCTTTAACATGAAGGGGTGTTATCCTTTGTCAAATGCTTTTTCTGAACCTAAGATGATGATCATGTGATTTTTTTTTCCTTTGAGTTTGTTTACATAGTAGATTATGTTGATGGATTTTTGGATATTGGAACTTCCCTGCATCCCTGGGATAAAGCCTACTTGATCATGATGAATGATCATTTTGATGTGTTCTTGTATTCTGTTTGCAAGAATTTTATTGAGTATTTTTGCATCAATATTCATAAGGGAAATTGGTCTGAAGTTCTCTTTCTTTGTTGGGTTTTGTGTCATTTTGGAATCAGAGGAAATGTGGCTTCATAGAACAATTAGGTAGTGTTTCTTTTGTTTCTATTTTGTGGAATAGTTTGAAGAGTATCGGAATTAGGTCTTCTTTGAAGGTCTGATAGAATTCTGCACTAAAACCATCTGGTCCTGGGCTTTTATTAGTTGGGAGACTTTTAATGACTGCTTTTATTTCTTTAGGGGTTATGGTACTGTTTAGATGGTTTATATGATCCTGATTTTACTGTGGTACCTGGTATTTGTCTATAAAAATTTCCATTTCATTCAGGTTTTCCAGTTTTGTTAAGTATAGGATTTGTAGGATCTGATGAATTTTTAATTTTCTCAGTTTCTGTTGTTATCTCTCCCTTTTCATTCCTGATTTTGTTCATTTGGATACAGTCTCTGTGCCCTCTCATTAGTCTGGCTAATGGTTTATCTATCTTGCTGATTTTCTCAAAGAACCAGGTCCTGGTTTTGTTGATTCATTGGGTAGTTCTATTTGTTTCTACTTTGTTGACTCCAGCCCTTAGTTTGATTATTTGCTGATGCCTACTCCTCTTCGGTGTATTTGGTTCTTTCTGTTCTAGAGCTTTCATATGTGCTATCAAACTGCTACTGTATACTCTCTCCAACTTCTTTATGCAGGCACTCATAGCTCTGAGTTTTCTTCTTAGCACTGCTTTCATTGTGTTCCATAAGTTTTGGTATGTTGTGCCTTCCTTTTCATTAAATTCTAAAAAGTCTTTAATTTCTTTCTTTATTTCTTCTTTGACCAAATTTTCATTGAGTAGAGCGTTGTTCAGTATCCATGTGTATGTGGTTTTTCCATTGTTTTTGTTATTATTGAAGACTGGCCTTAATTTCTGGTGATCTGATAGGATGCATGGAATTATGTCATTCTTTTTGTTTCCGTTGAGGCCTGTTTTGTGACCAATTATATGATCAGTTACTATGAGGTTCCAAGAAGAAGGTATATTCTATTGTTTTAGGATGAAATGTTCTATAGATATCTATTAAATCCATTTGAATCATAACTTCTGTTAGTTTCACTATGTCTCTGTTTAGTTTCTGTTTCCATGATCTGTCCATTGCTGAGAGTAGGGTGTTGAAGTCTCCCACTATTATTGTGTAAAGTGCAATGTGTATGAATGTGGTTGCCCTTGCATTTGGAGCACAGATGTTCAGAGTTCAGCATTCATCTTGGTAGATTTTTCCTTTGATGTGTATGAAGTGTCCTTCCTTATCTTTTATGGTAACTTTTGGTTGAAAGTCGATTTTATTTTATATTAGAATGGCTACTCCAGCATGTTTCTTGGGACCATTTGCTTGGAAAATTGTTTTCCAGTCTTTGTCACTGAATGCTAGGTCCTATTTACATATCCAACCTGTTAGTCTATGTCTTTTTATTGGGGAATTGTGCCCATTGATGTTTATAGATATTAAGGAAACATGATAGTTGCTTCCTGTTATTTTTGTTGTTAGAAGTTGAATTAAGTTTGTATGTCTATCTTCTTTTGGGTTTGTTAAAAGAACATTAATTTATTGGTTTTTCTTGGGAGTAGTTGACCTTCTGTTGGAGTTTTCCATCTATTATCCTTATGTCTGGAAAAGTATGGTTTCAATTTGGTTCTGTCATGAAATATCTTGGTTTCTCTACCTATGGTAATTGAGAGTTTTGCTTGGTATAATAGTCTGGGCTAGCATTTGTGTTCTCTGAGGGTCTGTATGATATCTGCCCAGATATCATACTTCTGGCTTTTAGAGTCTCAGTTGAGAGGTCTGGTATAATTCTGATAGGCCGACCTTTATATGTTACTTGACCTTTTTCCATTACTGCTTTTAATATTCTTTTTTTGTTTTGTGCATTTGGTATTTTGATTATTATGTGACAGGGGAAATTTCTTTTCTGGTCCAATCTATTTGGAGTTCTGTAGACTTCTTGAATGTTTATTTTCATCTCTTTCTTTAGGTTAGGAAAGTTTTCTTCTATAATTTTGTGAATGATGTTTACTGGCCCTTTGATTTGGGAATCTTCACTCTCTTCCATTCCTATTATCCTTAGGTTTAGTCTTTTCATAGTGTCCTGGATTTCTTGGATGTTTTGGGTTAGAAGCATTTTGCATTTTGCATTTTCTTTGACTGATTTGTCAATGTTTTTTTTCTAAGGTATCTATGGCTGAGATTCTCTCTTTTATCTCTTGTATTCTGTTGGTGACACTTGCAAATATGTCTCCTGCTCTGATTCATAAGTTTTCTATCTTCAGGATTGTCTCCCTTTTTGATTTCTTTATGGTTTCTATTTGCATTATTTGATCCTGGATTCTTTTGTTCTAGTCCTTCACCTATTTGTTTGTGTCCTCCTGTATTTCTTTAAGGGAGTTATTTATGTCCTTTTTAAAGTCATCTATCTTCATCATGAGATGTGATTTTAAATCAGAATCTTGCTTTTTTAGGTGTATTGGGGTATCCAAGACTTGCTATGGTGGGAGATCTTTGTTTTGATGGTGCCAGGTAGCCTTGGTTTCTGTTGCTTATGATCTTGTGCTTGACTTTTCCCATCTGCTTATCTCTCATGTTAACTGGTTTTGCTGTCTCTGTCTGGAGCTTTTCCCTCCATTGAGCCTGTGAGCCTGTGGTCTTAAGTTTGTCAGCTCTCCTGTGATCTTTGGTGTGTTAGTACTCCTGGGAATCTTGTTCTCTCTTGGTTGGACTGAAGTGCAGGGGCTGGACTGGGGTCTGGATTGTTGAGGCACACGATCAGCCCTGGCCACAGATGGAAACCTGAAGGATCCTGTTCCTGGCTGCTCAGCAGTTCCTGTGTCCTGTGGGCTTTGGGCAGGTCCTACTTGAGCCAGATATTTGGGCAGCAGTGGTGGTCTCACCTGTGATCTTTGGTGTGTCCACACTCCTGGGAGACCTGCTCTTTCTGGGCTGTACTGGGTTGCAGGGCAGGACTGGGGTCTGGATAGCTGTAGCACAGGGTTAGCCTGGGGAGCAAATAGATCAAGACTATAAGTGAATAAAAAAGTTAATTAATGGGTAAATATATATACATATATATATATATATGTATATATATATATACATATATATATACATATATATATATGTATGTATATGTGTGTGTGTCTGTGTGTCTGTGTATACATATATACATATGAGTACAAATAAAGAAAAATATGTCATTAATTTGAAAGAAAACAATGAACATTACATAGGAAGATTTGGAGTGAGGAAAGTAAAAGAAACATTATAAAATAATATTAAGATTGCAAAAATAAATTAAATAATTTTAAATAAAGGTGTTATACCTAAAGTCACTTATTAGCCATTTAGAACACTAATACAGTAGCTAGATTACCAAAAGAAGACAAGAAGGAACTACTTTTACAGATAAGCCATGCAGCACTGGTGAAAAGACCTGATGGTTGAATGTTCAAGACAAGCACATGGCCATAAAGGACCTAAAATCCAGTTATTGGTTTTAGGAAGCCTAATTGATTACCAGTAGAGATTGATCCCTTTTGTCTTTTTGTATGACTCAGAAAACAGTGGCCAGGCACCATCTTGAGAGGACACCTGTTCCTTAAAACTGATGTACTTCATGGCCTTGAGAATATGGTACAGCCCCAAATCAAAGATGCTAAGTTCACCATTCCATTCCTCAAAAGTGAGAGACAGCAATTGAAGGCAGCTGGAAAAAAAGAAGGTCCAGACACTAGCATGCTGAAAAAGCAGGTGGCTGGAGTCTCACATCTGACAGAAAAGTGCACAACTATCCTTGATGGTCTAAAACAAATCTCACCAATTGAGCCTAAAGTCAGAAGGTAGATCAACCTCTGGAGTCATGTTTCTGCCACTCATTGCTCTAAATCCCAAGATGATATAAGTATGTCCTATGAGGTTAATTACTACTTAGGACATGTTGAAGATATTAAGATAGGTCCTTCACCTGTACAGATCTCAGTGTGTTTTTTTCTTACAATTGAGAAACATCCTCAAGCTAAAATGTTTTCAGTTGAGTGGGTAAACCATAGAGACTTTACAGAGTGTGAAACTATCTGTCCAGACAACAGGTTACAAAGTTTATTTGTCTCAAAGAAACCTATAACACACAGAGAAAAGAAGCTATTGTCATGAATATAGCTATAGTAGACACCAAACAACAGGAAATACAGATGAAATGCCAGCATAAACCATGAGAAAGAAGAGGCCACAAATTCACATATATCTTGTACCCAACAAGTTGAAAATAGCAGGAACAAAATCTTACTGTTTTTTTTTTACTCCATCTCATCTACTTGTTTTATACTTTCAAATAACTTGTTTTCATATTTTAAAAAAATATTTAGTAATTTTTTTCCTCATCTTTGTCTTTAAGTTTTTCTTCATTCTTTATTTTGCTTTGTATTCTTTTTAATAATATTTTACTTTATTTCAATTTTACCTTTATAGAAAAAAAATCATCTAATATATTATGATCATTCCTTCCCTATTTCTTTGCAGCTCCTCTGCAACTCCCTAACCACCTAATTCTGTTCTCTCTTTCTCTCTCTCTCTCTCTCTCTCTCTAAAAAGAAACTCAGAAAATTAAAAAACAAACAAACAATCAAAAGCACAAAATTCAGGGAGTCTGTTTTGTGTTGGCCAAATACTTGTGTTCATGTGGCTTTCCCTGAAGTAACCCAGAGTTGCTCCCTTGGATAAAACTGATTTTCTCTTTCTCAAAAGAAATCAATTGCAAATAGGTTTTTGATTATGGGTGGAACTTTGCATACACTTTTTCATCTCTGTGCTGTGGTATTATCTGTTTTGATACTATGTAGGTTTTGCATGTTCTGTCTTGTCACAGTCTTTTGAGATCATATGAGTATCAGCAGTATTGTATCTGGAAGAAACGTTTTCCTTGGAATGTTTCATAGACTGTGGCTCCTACAATCCTTACATCTCTTCCATAGATGGAAAGCTCCATGTATATCTGACTCTTAAGGAACAGGATTTGGTGGAAGTATCTCATTTAGGGCTGAGTATTCTAGAGTCTCCCACTCTGCACATTGTCCAGTTGTAGATCTGTAAGTTAATTCTCACCAGCTGCAAGAACCAGTTTCTCTGATGTAATGTCATACATCTGTAATCTAAATGTTGATCTATGGGTATAAAATGTCAATTTTACTGCTATATTCTATAACAATAGGTTGTCCTTAGAACCTTTAGTCTAAGAGTATATTAGCCTCAAATTCTTAGTCACTTTAGCAGTACCAGAAATAGGACCCTACTCTCAGGTTGTGGAGATTAATCAGTAGCATTGGCAGTAGCTTGGGTGTTTGAGGAGGATCTATGGGACCCTTTTGGCCAAAGATTCAAAAAAATGTAACCCATTCCTGGAACTAGGTGTTTTCCTAGATAGCTGTATGTAAACAATTAAAACAGATCAATATCTATTTCCCCTACTATTCTATCTTCTATGCCTTTTAATCTGTTGCTGAGACACAATTATGAGCTTTTCATCTGACTTCCTGAGGTTTTCATTTTGAGTTTTATTCCACTTTGGTATTTATTTGGTGATTCTCTTTCATTTTAAAATTTTAATTTCATATTTTGATTTTTTTTATTATTTCATTCAACTCTTTGTGTATTCTGATACTTATTTACATCATCTTTAAAGTCCTTTAAAGTATTCATATTTGCTGTTTTGAAGTCCTTGTGCTGTATTTCAGCTAAATTACTTTTCTCAACAATTATAACAACAGAGTTACTGTTTGTAGGAGGAGATATATGGTCTTGGTTGCTGATATTTATGTTTGTCCTGGGATCTAGACATCTGTAATTAGGACAACTGTGTTTCTGTGTATAGCTATCTGCTCTCATCTTTGTTAAGAGGATGTGCCATTCTTTGGTTGATATTGCAACAATCTGGGTCCCAGTGTGTCAACCTGTGGGGATCTCTGGTAAAGGGCAGTTCTTTGGTTAGTGGTGACTCTTCAAGCAACAGTCTTGATTTGAAGGAATGGCTGGCCCTGTTGAACTGTGGTAGCTGTGTGGTCTCTAGTAAAGAAGTATTCTGTAGGTTACAGCATAGTCACAGAAGAATGAGGATAGGCTAGAAGGAATGCGTTTAAAGGGTATTTTAGAACAAATGAGGGATCCATGGATCTGCACCAAAAGGAAAAATCCCAGAGAGTTGAAGATGGTTTGTCAGGAGGGACTCAGATAATCAGACAAAAACAGAAAGAGCAGAATGAAGGTAGGGAGGAGGACACAGTTAGCTTACTTGGGTTCTAGCTCACTGTGGTGACTCTGAGATACTTGGTAAATATATGTGCTGCCTGTCCACAGATAGTCAGAAAGGAATTGAGATGTGTTAGAAGTAACGGACAAAAATTCTGGTGAGGAAGATATAAAGGAACTCTGGATCTTCACCATTTGGCTAATTTCCAAGATGGTGGAAATGAACAAGGATTAGGAAAAGAATTTTATTTCCAGGAATATTTCTAATTTGAGTTATTTGAAAAAAATGTAACTAGTATACTCATGTATGAAAACATCAAAAATCAATTTAAAAATATTTCTAGAGCTAGAAATTCATGAGAGTTATCCTTCAACTTTGGCATGATATATCCGTGTTAGTCATTGTTCAAGTTTTACCTAGATAGTCATATTTCTGAATTGGTGTTATGGGTATAATTTCCCTGTTGGTTCTAGGAGACATAACAATTTAATTACTAATCCTCTTACTCTTTCTTCTTTTTCTTTTTTCTTTTTTTAATTCAGGGAATGTTAGGCTACTAATCATTCAGATATTCATAGGTCAGAACACTGAGCATAGACACAGCCTCTCTCTTCTCTGCCACTATACTGACTCATGTGTGACATAGCACCCATACCTGTGATGTCTCAGGAGCAAGTCTCTTTCTTCTTTTTCACTCTGTTTCAAGACGTTTCCAGAGCCTTGAATGCAAGACTTGTGTTATAAAGGTAACCATTGGGCTGGGCTCCTCATGATCATTTGATCTCTGTATTAAAACCAGTTGTGGTTTTCTCTAATTGTCTTCATTTCCTTATAAGAAGTTTTTCTGCTGTGGAATGAGAACTTCACTTATCTGTTGGAGCAAGAATAAGATTTAGAATGCAATTAGGAGCAGATCTAGTAAAGTGGCTGTAGTAGGCTTTCTTTAAGATACATAAACTCACTAGCCCTAGATACCTGGTTATATTACTAATACTAGGTATGATTTATCTCCAATTGTTTAGGCTGCTCATGAATAATAAGAGAGAATTAGTCTCTCTTGAAGATGAGCCCTCTAATACACACTCAATACACACTGGTCAGCATTGAAATCATATACACAGGAGCAACATTAAGAGAACTCAACAGATTATGTTTACATATTTCTGCACTTGCTTCTTTAGTTTATGTTATCTCAAATAAAAGAGATTGTGATTAATGAGAATAAACATGCCTGAACTTCATTTCAATAACATGATGGTACAGTCAGTCTTGGTGCTAGGATGGCACAGAATCTGGGGCTCCTGATTAAGGTGCCATTTTATATGTTATTTTTTTCTATGGCTTATTCAATGAACTCTCAAGTTTCCTAAAAGATCTACTTCTCTTAGCCTACTTACAGTGCTCATCAGGTTTCTAGAATACAAAATATAACAGACACACACACACACACACACACACTCACACTTTGGTTGGTGGTTTAGTCCCTGGGCACTCTGGGGGGTAGGGGTTCTGGTGTGTTGATATTGTTATTCTTCCTATGGGTTGCAAACCCCTTCAACTCCTTTAATCCATTCTCTAACTCCTCCATTTGAGACCTTATGCTCAGTCCAATGGTTGGCTGCAAGTATCTGCCTCTAAATTTGTCAGGCTCTCACAGAACCTCTCAGGAGAAGTTATATCAGGCTTCCTGTCAGCAAGTACTTTGGACATCCACAATAGTGTCTGGGCTTGGTCTGTCTATGGAGTGTATTCCCAGTTGGGGCAATCTCAGGATGACCTTTCCTTCAGTCTTAACTCCACACATGTCTTCATATTTCCTTCCTTGATTATTTTGTTTCACTCTTCTAAGAAGGACTGAAGCATCTACACTTTGGTCTTCCTCTTCTTGG
The DNA here is from genome assembly GCA_019843965.1 of Rhynchomys soricoides. NCBI lineage: Eukaryota > Metazoa > Chordata > Mammalia > Rodentia > Muridae > Rhynchomys > Rhynchomys soricoides. Next base: position 140,773 of record JADRCH010000545.1, on the reverse strand, counting down.
GCTTCATGTTGTCTGTGAATTGTATCTTGGTATTCTGAGCTTTTGGACTAATATCCACTTATTAGTGACTGCATACCATGTGTGTTCGTTTGCGACTGGATTACCTTACTCAGGGTGATATCTTCTAATTCCATCCATTTGCCTAAAAATGTCATGAATTCATTGATTTTAATACCTGAGTAGAACTCCATTTGGTAAATGTACCACATTTTCTGTATCCATTCCTCTTTTGAAAGACATCTGGGTTCTTTCAAGCTTCTGTCTGTTATAAATAAGGTTACTATGAACATAGTGAAGCATGTGTCTTATTATATGTTGGAGCATCTTCTGGGTATATGCCCAGGAGTGGTATAGCTGGGTCCTCAGGTAGTATTGTATCCAATTTTCTTAGAAACCACCAGACTGATTTTGAGAGTGGTTGTACAAACTTGCAATCCCACCAGCAATAGAGGAGTGTTCCTCTTTCTCCACATCCTAGCCAACATCTGCTGTCACCTCAGTTTTTCATCTTAGCCATTCTGAGTAGTGTGAGGTAGAATCTCAGGGTTGATTTGATTTGTAGTTCTCTGATGACTAAGGATGTTTAATATTCTATTAACTGCTTCTCAGCCATTTGGTATTCCTCCCTTGAGAATTCTTTGTTTAGCTCTGTACCCCATTTTTAATAGGGTTATTTGGTTCTCAGGAGTTTAATTTCTTGAATTCTTATTATATATTGGGTATACTATGGGACGCTTCGTTCATTGTGTCCCATAAATTTGGGTATAATGTGCCTTCATTTTCATTAAATTCTAAAAAGTCTTTTATATTTTCCTTGACCAAGTTATCTTAGAGTAGACCATTGTTCAGCTTCCATGTGTTTGTGAGCTTTCTATTGTTTTTGATGTTATTGAAAACCAGCTTTAGTATGTGCTGATCTGATAGAATGCATGGGATTATTTTAATCTTCTTGTATCTGTTGTGGCCTGTTTTGTGTCCTATTATATGGCTAATTTTGGAGAAGGTACCATGAGGTGCTGAGAAGAAGGTCTTTTATTTTACAATGAAATGTTCTATAGATATATGTTAAACCCATTTGGTTCATAACTTCTGATAGTATCACTGTGTCTCTGTTTAGTTTCTGTTTTCATGATCTGTTTTTGATGAGAGTAGGGTGTTGAAGTCTCCCACTACTATTGTGTGAGGTGTAATACATGCTTTGAGCTCTAGAAAAGTTTATTTTATACATGTGCATGCCCTTTCATTTGGATCATAGATGTTCAGAATTGAGAGTTCATCTTGGTAGATTTTTCCTTTGATGAGTATGAAGTGTCCTTCCTTATTTTTTTGATGACTTTTGGTTGAAAGACAATTTCATCCAATATTAGAATGGCTACTCCAGCTTGTTTCTTAGGACCATTTGCCTGCAAATTTTTTTTCCAGCCTTTCCCTTTGAGATAGTGCCTGTCTTTGTCACTGAGGTTCATTTCCTGTATGCAGCAAACTGTTCTGTCATGTTGATATATCCAGTCTGTTAGTCTATTTATGTCTTTTTTATTGGAGAATTGAGTCCATTCATATTAAGAGATATTAAGGAAAAGTGATTGTTGCTTCCTGTTATTTTTGTTGTTTTAGGTGGAATTATGTTTGTGTGGCTAGCTTCTTTTGGGTTTGTTGAAAGAAGATTATTTTCTTGCTTTTTCTAGAGTGTAGTTTTCCTCCTTGTGTTTGATTTTTTTTTTTATCTATTATCCTTTGTAGGCCTGGATTTGTGGAAAGATATTGTGTAAATTTGGTTTTGTCATGGAATATCTTAGTTTCTCCATCTATGTTAATTGAGAGTTTTGCTTGGTATAGTAGCTTGGGCTGCATTTGTGTTCTTTTGGTATCTGTGTATTTTCTCATATTCGGTTGTGTATCCTCATTGGTGACAGTCATCCAAACCATCCTTTCTAGCATCCAATGTGACCTATGTAATAATCATAAATCTATTCTGATCTGATCCATGAATACATTTAGTAAAGTAGTTTATGTTCAATCTCTGTTCACTGTCATCTATAAAACAGAAGATTTTGTTTGTTTGCTTGTTTGTGTGTGTGTGTGTGTGTATGTACATACAAATCATTTAACTAAATTAAAAAATAGCCTATTAATGTAGCTCAATTGGTAGAATCCTTGCCTGACATTCATAAAGTACTGTACTAGATCTCAAGTATCACATTATCTGTGTGTTGGATACTTGTAAATTAAGTACTGGGGAGATGGGGACAGGAAGATCAGAAGTTCAAAGTCCAGCAGGTTCACATTTAACCTGGATTACACGAGACCTTCTTAAAATTTACATCAAGCATAAATATGTAACTAAGAAAGGGCAGCCTTGACTGCTATACATGTATAATGATGTACGATGTGTGCTTGCAAGAAGTACGCATGTGTTCCTGTAAGCCCAGGGGCATGCATGCTGTAGTATGCATATGAAGGTCAGAGGGTAATATCTTTGTCAGTCCAGATATTCCATTTTTGATACAGGGTCTTTTCTGTCCTTCACTGATCCATACCCCCTGCTAGTGTACCAGGGAATTTTCAGTGCAGATCACTGCCTCTCCTCTGCCAGCAGGGAAAAAACTTTGATTTGTTTGTTTGTTTGTTTGTTTGTTTTTGTTTTATTCCTTTATGCTTTTTCCAAACTGCTCCCCCTCCTGGTCTCTCCTCACTGAGCCCCTTTCTTCACCCATCCCCTTCATCTTTGAGAGGGGGAGATGCCTATTTGTATCTCTCTACCCTAGTATTGCAAGTCTCTGCCAGATTAGGCACATCTCCCTCTGAGGCCAGGCAAAGCAGCCATGAAATTGAGCTGCCTTTCTGCTACATATGTGTCAGAACCTCATTCCAGCTCCTGTATGTTCTTTGGTTGGTGGCTCACATTCTGAGTACTCCCAGGGGTCCAAGTTTGTTGACTCTGTTGGTCCTCCTGTGGAGTTCCCATCTACTTCTGGACCCTCTATCCATACCACAACTCTTCCCTACATGTTCCTGCCCTCTGTTTAATATTTGGTTATGGGTATCTGCTTCTGTTTCCAATGGGTGCTGGATATAACCAGTCAGAGGATAGTTATGCTAAGCTCTTCAGGAGACCCTTTGATTAAAAATTGACTGATGCTCAGGGTCAACCACTTTTATTAGGGTTCTATCAAACATTCACTATTTAAGTTAATGAAAGTAAGATTCAGGAGAATGTTAAGCTGAGACATCGTGGAGAGAATTACTGTGCCTTTTATCCTCCAAGATAGCATGTAATGTAAGAGCACATGACACATGATTGAAGTATGAATTCTGGAATATAAATTATTACTGGAAATCATACATACCTATTTCTATGTATTATTTTCTAAGTAATAATGACATTTTATACTCTTATCTATAAAAATTGTGTTTGTCTAAAACAATTACTCAATTTTGAAACTCATCTGTCCCTATATTCACCTAAGTACCTAATAGAGTGTATTACATCAACTATTAAAATACTAAAAGGCTTCAGGTTTCCATCTGTGGCTGAAGACCTCTGCCTGGGCCAACAGGTCTCCATAGACAAACAGTGCCAGGAGAAAGCTAGCCACCCATGAGTCTGGAAAGCCAGTGAGAGTTGGGTTCTAGAAACAGGGACTGAGGAACAGCCAGGAGGTAAGTGCCTTCCAGTTTCCATCTGTGGTGGGAGACCTCTGCCTGGACCAACAGGGCTCTACAGTCAAACAGTGCCAGGGAAAAAGCTAGCCTCCCAGGAGTGGGGGCAAGACTGAATGCTCAGAGGGACCCACTTAGAATGCCCAGGTCACAGGAACTGAAGAACGGGGATCTGGTTTCTTTCAGTGGCTGGAGAGGAGATCCTGTGACATAGGGCTCCATACTCCAATAGTGCCAGAAGAGAGCTGGTATATCAGGAGTGCCGACACACCAATAAGCACAGAGAGAACTGATCTGCAAGGAGTATTGACACCTAGGCTTTCAGGAAAGAAAAGCCACTGTCAGACAGAGTAAGACTAGCTAACACCAGAGATATCCAGATCGTGAAAAGCAAGGGCTATTTGGCATCATCAGAACCCAGCTCTCCCACCACAACAAGCCCTGGATACTCCAACACACCAGAAAAGCAAGACTCAGACTTAAAATCATATCTCATGATGAAGATAGAAGATTTTAAGAAGGAAATAAATAGCTCCCTTAAAGAAACAAGAGAACACAGGTAAACAACCAGAAGCCCTTAAAGATGACACACCAAAATCCCTTACAGAATTACAGGAGAATACAATCAAATGGGCAGAATTATAGGAAAACACAATCAAACAAATGAACAAAACCATTCGGGAATTAAAAACATAAATAGAGACAATAAGAAATCACAAAGGGAAACAACCCTGGAGTTAGATAACCTAGGAAAGAAAGATGCAAACATTACCATCAGAATACAAGAGATGGAAGAGAGAATTTCAGGTGCAGATGATACCATAGAAAACATGGACACAACAGTTAAAGAAAACACAAAATGCAAAAACCTCCTAACCCAAAACATCCAGGATATCCAGGATACAATGGGAAGACAGAACCTGAGACAGAACCTGAGGATAATAGGTATAGAAGAGAGTGAAGATTCCCAGCTTAAAGGACCAGTAAATATCTTCAACAAAATTATAGAAGAAAACTTCCCTAACCTAAAGAAAGAGATGAACATAAATATAAAAGAAGCCTACAGAACTCCAAATAGACTGGACCAGAAAAGAAATTCCTCCTGTCACATTATATCCAAAACACCAAATACACAAAATAATGAAAGAATATTAAAAAGCAGTAAGGAAAAAAGGGCAAGTAACACATAAAGACAGACCTATCAGAATTACACCAGACTTCTCATCAGAGACTATGAAAGTTAGAAGATCCAGGGCAGATCTCATACAAACTCTAAGACAAATGCCAGCCCAGGCTTCCATACCCAGCAAAGCTCTCAATAACCATAAATGGTGAAACCAAAATATTCTATGACAAATCCAAATTTGCACAATATGTTTCCACAAACCCAGCCCAACAAAGAATAATATATGGAAAATGCCAACTCATGGAGGGAAACTACACTCAAGAAAAAGCAAGAAAGTAATCTTTCAACAAACTCAAAAGAAGATAGCCACACAAACATATAAATAACATCTAAAATAACAGAAAGCAACAATCACTATTCTTTAATATCTCTTAACATCAATGGTCTCAATTCCCAAATAAAATGACATAGACTGACAGGACCCAGCATTTTGCTGCATCCAGGAAATACATCTCTGTGTTAAAAACAAACACTACCTCAGATTAAAGAGCTGGAAAACAATCTTCCAGGCAAATGGCCCCAAGAAACAGGCTGGAGTAGCCATTGTAATATCAGATAAAATCGACTTTCAACCAAAAGTCATCAAGAAAGATAAGGAAGGACACTTCATACTCATCAAAGGAAAAATCTACCAAGAAGAACTCTCAATTCTGAATACCTGTGCCCTGAATGCAAGGGCTCCCACATTAATAAAAGAAACTCTACTAAAACTCAAAGCACACATTGCACCTTACACAATAATAGTGGGAGACTTCAACACCCCACTATCAACAATGGACAGATCTTGGAAACATAAACTAAACAGAGACACAGTAAAACTAACAGATGTTATGAACCAAATGGATTTAACAGATATCTATAGAACATTTCATCCTACATCAAAAGTATATACTTTCTTCTCAGCACCTCATGGTACCTTCTCCAAAACTGATCATATAATTGTTCACAAAACAAACCTCAACAGATATAAGAAGATTGAAATAAACCCACTCCTCCTATCAGATCACTGCATATTAAGGCTTGTGTTCAATGACAACAACAACAACAACAGAAACCTCACATACACAGGGAAGATGAACGGTGCTCTACTCAATGATAACTTGGTCAAAGAAGATATAAAGTAAGAAATTAAAGACTTCCTAGAATTTAATGAAAATGAAAGTATAACATATCCAAACCTATGGGACAAAACGAAAGCAGTGTTAAGAGGAAAACTCATAGCTCTGAATGCCTCCAAAAAGAAACTGGAGAGAGCATGTACTAGCAGCTTAACAGCACACCTGAAATCTCTAGAACAAATAGAAGCTAATACACCCAAGAGGAGAAGAAGGCAAGAAATAATCAAAGTGAGGGCTGAAATCAACCAAGTAGAAACTAGAAGAACTATAGAAAGAATCAACAAACCAATGGACTAGAATTAAAGACCCAGAAATGAACCTACACAGTTATAGACACTTGATCTTTGACAAAGGAGCTAAAACCATCCAGTGGAAAAAAGACAGCATCTTTAAAAAATGGTGCTGATTCATCTGGCTGTCTACATGTATTGACATGTAGATTGCGAATTGATCCATTCCTATCTCCATTTACAAAGCTCAAGTCAAATTCAATCAAGGGCCTCCATATAAAACCAGTTACACTGAATCTAATAGAAGAGAAAGTAGGGAAATGTCTCAAACATATGGGCACAGGGAAAAAGTTCCTGAACAGAACAATGGCTTGTGCTTTAAGATCAAGAATCAAGAAATGGGACCTCATGAAATTGCAAAGCTTCTGTAAGGCAAAGGACACTGTAAATAGGACAAAACAGCAACCTACAGATTGGGAAAAGATCTTTACTAATCCTACGTCTGATAGAGGGCTAATATCCAATGTGTACAAAGAACTCAAGAAGCTAGACTTCAGAGATCCAAATAGCCCTATCAAAAAATGGGGAACAGAGCTAAACAGGGAATTGTCAACTGAGGAAACTCAAAGTGCTGAGAAGCACCTAAAGAAATGTTCAACATCCTTAGTCATCAGGGAAATGCAAATCAAAACAACCCTGAGATTCCACCTCACACCAGTCAGAATGGCTGAGATCAAAATCTCAGGTGACAGCAGATGTTGGTGAGGATGTGGAGAAAGAGGAACACTCCTCCATTGCTGGTGGGAAAGCAAGCTGATACAACCTCTCTGGAAATCAGTTTGGTGGACCCTCAGAAAAAAGAACATAATACTACCTGAGGACCCAGCTATACCACTCCTGGGCATATACCCAGAAGATTCTCCAACCTGTAATAAAGACACATGTTCCACTATGTTCTTAGCAGCCATATTTATAATAGCCAGAAACTGGAAACAACCCAGATGTCCCTCAACAGAGGAATAGATAGAGAAATTGTGGTACATTTACACAATGGAATACTACTCAGCTATTAAAAACAATGACTTCATGAAATTCTCAGGCAAATGGATGGCACCTGAAAATATCATCCTGAGCGAGGTAATGCAGTCACAAAAGAATGAACATGGTATGTACTCACTGGTAAGTGGTTATTAGCCCAAAAGTTTGAAATACCCAAGAGTCACATCACAGCAACTGTAGGGCTGAGTGTGAGGTCCCAGATGGAGGACTTGGAGAAGGGACTGAAGGAACTGAGGGAGTTTGCAGCCCCAGGGAGGGAGCAATAGTGGTTACTGGCCTGAACCCTCTATACTCCTGGAGACTGGATCACCAACCAAAGAATACACATGGAGGGACCCATGATGCTGGTCACTTATGCAGCAGGGGAGGGTCTTCTTAGACATCAGGGGGAGCAGAGGCCCTTAGGCTTGAGGATGTTAGATTCCCTCAGTGTAGGAGAATGCCAAGGAGGAATGACAAGAGTGGGTAGGTGAGTGGGTGGGCGAATACCCCCATAGTGGCAGTGGGAGAGAGGAGGGAATGGGGAAGTTCCAAAGGGGAGATCTGGAAAGGGGGAAACATTTGAAATGTAAAGAGAGTATGAAAAAAATGAAAAAAATTAAAGTAAAAAAAAAATACTAAAAGAAAAATTAGTGCACATGAATGAAAGAAACAAAAATGGTCCATTTAATGAGTAGTTTATATTCTCTAATGTAAACTAACTTGAAACATATCAACTTGTAGGAATATTTACCTAAGATAATTTACATCCCATAATCACCAAATGAAAGTGCACCAATAATCACATAAAGAGGAAAACAAGGTTGAGAGACTCCTTGAAAATTAATTGTGTTTTTCTGAAATGACCTGCTCAGTACTCACTGGAGCAAAGGTAATGATCACTGATGATTTGAATTCACACTGGAATCCAGAGCCTCTGCAGGGACTTATCCTTGGGGATAAAACAATGACAGTAGGAAAGAAATTTATATCTATAAAATCATCACAACTTTGAACTTCTTACTTTCAAATGAATTCTTATTTCAAGAGGTAAGTGTTTGACTTTGTTGGTAAATAGAGATACTTTAGTGTTTGAAATGCACTGTATTTCAAACCATGGTGGAGAAACATGTCAGACAAAATTATACAGTTATATAGCAGAAGGGAGAAATAGTAACTTTCATACAATGTCCTTGTATTTCATTAATAAATAATTCAGAATGGTCAGGCATAAAAACAAGTTTCCTTAGATTCCTTATTTACCCATCAATTGGTAAGACCAGAAACCACCAGGACCTTCAGAACTGTACCCATGTAGCATACACCACCAAGCTAATAAGTTCACTAGCTTTGAAATACTTGCTGGCTATTAGTGAATATCCTGTGAAAAAACCTGCTTTCTTTATGGAGTGAATGTGCCAGTCTCACAGGCATCACTGCAGAACAATGAAGATGTAAGTATAGAATGTGAGGAATGACAGTTAATCTGCCCCTTGCTGGGTGAGCCTTGGTACATCTCTTAACTTCTGAGGTTGAATAATGAACAGTGTCCTTTGTTGAAAATCCTGTGAATTCATTCTAAAATACTTCAGTTAAAAAACAGGATGACACTGGAAAATGAGTGGGTGTGTCTAAAGAATTACTAATAACATGTTACATACTCATATTTTACATGATGATAAAATTAACATTTCAAATTACTTTAAAGAATAATGATCTATTTAAGAAGAATTTAAAATATTCAATGAGTTTACAACTGGAAATTTAATGTGGTCTTTATTCAGTTTTACAGCCTTTATGTTACCCATCAAAAAGCTCACATTCCACTCTAATATTGGTTCTAATTTATATAGCCATCAATTGTGTGGCCACCCATCATTTTACAGGCTGGTTATTAAAAGGAATACTCTAAGTTTAACCCACATGGTGTTTGTATCTACTTCTCCTTTTAAAAATTTGTTATTTTTATTTTTTGTGTGAATGTTGCCTGTATGTACACATTGTAGCACATGTGTGCCTGATGACTGAAGACCACAAGAGAATGGTGAGTTCTCAGAACTCCTACTCAGATTTATAGACTCCTGCTAGAAAATTCAGTGAGCTGGGTGGGGATCAAACCCTATTTGTTTTGCCAGTTCACCAAGTGCTCTTAATAACTGAGTCAAATCTGAAGCCCCCAAAATTGATTACTTTGTGTATGTGTATGTGTGTGTTACTTAACTTAAAATATTTTTGTCTGCTAGAATATATAAATGATAAAAAAGAACAATGCAACTTCACAGAAAGAAAATTAGTAAAACATACAAGTTTTTTATTTTTAATACAGTGCTGGTGATATAGTAAACACTTAATAATAGCAATAGCTTAAGACTTCATTACTTAATTCTATGCTTTTATATTTTATACTTTTGCTAAGCTTATAATAAATACATTGTTATTTTCTTAAGATTAACATTATTTATATTTATTTATGTATTTATTTGTGTATTCATATATTTATTTATTTGTGTGAGGTGGTACTGGTAACACAACATATGTGTGGGAAACAAAGAACAACTTGCAGAAGTTGGTTCGTTCTTCCTATCTTGGTGATTCCAGGTCAGTCTTGTTGGCAAGAATCTTTATCTACTAAGCTATCGTACCAGGCCAACTCTCATAATTTTAAACTTTAGCCTTAATGATAATCTTGTATATTTCATTATAAGTAAATGTAAATGAAGCTATTTATTATTTATAACACATTTCTAACATTTGTGCTTAAATAATTTTAAAGGAATTATTGCACATAAATGTACAAATAATGACAATGTTAATAAAGTATCAATAATTGATCTAATGTTTTGATTAATGTATTAGTTTGTAATGCTCTCCATGCCCCAATAAAAAGAATCAAGTGAAATAAATGCCATTTTGTAATATCTTCATCCCAACTTTAATTTAGCAGAAGCTACAGTGTCCGATGGCTCTCCTAGAGGATGGGAATCACACTGCAGTGACAGAGTTCATTTTATTGGGATTAACAGATGACCCAATTCTTAGAATCATCCTCTTCACCATCATCCTGTGCATCTACATGATGACTGTGTCTGGGAACCTCAGCACCATCCTTCTCATCAGAATATCTTCCCAGCTCCATCATCCCATGTACTTTTTTCTCAGCCACTTGGCTTCTGTTGACATTGGCATTTCATCTTCTGTCACACCCAATATGCTTGTCAACTTCCTGGTAAAGCAAAATACCATTTCCTACATTGGATGTTCTATACAATTTGGCTCAGCTGCTTTCTTTGGGTCTGTTGAATGCTTCCTTCTGGCTGTCATGGCTTATGATCGTTTTGTGGCAATCTGCAACCCACTGCTTTATTCCACCAAAATGTCCACAGAAGCCTGTATCCAGTTGGTTGTAGGATCTTATATACAGGGTTTTCTTAATGCTTCCTTTTTTACTCTTTCCTTCTTTTCCTTGTTCTTCTGTGGACCAAATAGAATCAATCACTTTTATTGTGATTTTGCTCCTTTGGTGGGACTCTCCTGTTCAGATGTCACTGTCTCTGTTGTTGTTATCACTATTTCTTCTGGTTTTATCACAATAATAACAGTGTTTGTTATAGCTATCTCTTATTCCTATATTTTCATCACCATCCTGAAGATGCACTTCCCTGAAGGTCGACAGAAGGCCTTCTCCACATGCACCTCCCACCTCACTGCAGTCACTCTGTTCTATGGAACTGTTATATTCATTTATGTAATGCCCAAATCCAACTACTCTACTGACCAGAACAAGGTGATGTCTGTGTTCTACATGGTGGTGGTCCCCATGTTGAACCCCCTCATCTATACCCTCAGGAATAGTGAGATTAAGGGTGCTCTGAAGAGACATCTTGGTAAGAAAACATTTTCTTAGGGTAATCTGCTTTGTAAAACTCACTATAGTAATGACAATTACCCAAGACCAATGTGTCCATCATCTGAGGTTTGATTATTCACCTGCTTGTTATTCCTTTTGCCTGAATCTCCTTTTCTCCCAACACACATAGCTATTATATTTTATTGCACTTTCTTTTTTGTACTTTTCAGTATATCTTTGAGAACAATATACAATGTATTTGATCATGTTCAGCCCCTCTTGCACTCTTCTCAGTATAACTTCCTCCTCTACACATTCAACTCTTCTTTATTATCAAATTCACCTTGTGCTACCTGTACATACTTGGTACGTAGCTTCCACTGAAGCATGGTTAGCCTACCAGATGCCATGCCCTTATAAATAATTTACTTTCTTTTTGGAAGATATAAGTTGCCAATAGTTCCTTAGCTACTTGTGGACTTCATGCCTATGTTCCCTCTCTGTGCTAGGATTTTGTCTGGTGTGAGCATATGTATGCCAAAAGTGCTAACATGAAGCCATATTTGCAATCATTCTGTTGTGCCCTGAAAATACTGTTTATTTATAGTCATCCACCAGCTCTGGCTCTTACATCTTTTTACCAATTCTCACACAATGATTCCTGATCTTGGAGAAAAAATGTGGTATAGAAGTCCCATATACTGTTGAGCCTTCTACAGTCTTCAATTCTCTGTACATTGGCAAGTGTTTTGTTTGTTTGTTTGTTTCCCTTTGTTTTTTGCTAATCACTATGTACTACAATAATAAACCATTATGGTAAAGGGTTGAGAGATGGACTAATCTATGTATCTAATGATAAGGTTTGACACCAGGTCCATTGAGGAGAATGATTGTGTGTTCTTCCCTAGAGCCTATGGCCTGTGTAGCATAGGTTTTGGCCTTGATAGGGGTGTTAGGTGTGATTTTCATCTTGTGGAGTTAGACACAGATCAAATAAGAAAGATTCTATTTACTCCCATTATATTTGGGAATAATCTATACTATACCGATACGATACTATACTATACTATACTATACTATACTATACTATACTATACCACGAGTAGGTATGTCTTTCCAGGGTGGTGTTTATTGTACATGAAGTGTTCACAATATAAATGGCTGTAAGCAAATATTTTAAAACATTCCTATATTAATATACACATATTTTAAAGTTTTAGTTATTTCATTTACGTTAGAATATAATTCATGTGCCCATCTTAGTTTCTTGCTCTAATACCACTTGCTCCGTGGGGATTTCATTGCTAGCTACTCAAGCTAACACAACCCACCCCTGACATAGCTACCATTCTCACTTATATCCAGTTATTCTTCCTACTACATTCTATGTTTTAAAAGGTTGATTCTTCTCTACTGTACTCTCCACTGAAGTATGAATTTTATGAGAATTGTTTCATTCAGTTACAAATCTTTAGCATCTACTTGATTTGACAACACAATGCATACTCAATAAAAACATCTATATAGAATGAATGACTCAATGGTTATCTTGTGTCTACCTGTAAAATAACTCCAATGCTCTGACACAAGATTCCAGAAAAAAAAAATTCTTGTCATGAAGACAGACACTGGTGGTTTTTGATGTCTTTTTTCTGTTTTATTCAAAATCTACTCTCAAATATATGAAGAATGTGCTTGAAATCTTCATTAATACTAACATTTCTATTTCTGACTGGTCAATAGTTATTAATAACCAGTCAGAAGTATTAATGTAATTCAAGCTCAGTCAATACATAATGTAAAATACAGAACACTTGAACACTCTGACCAGGGTTTATAGGGAGACTAATTTTATATTCAGGAATTTGGAGTTTACATGACTGATGTTTTAAGGTGCAGTCAGGAGCACCTTAAAATTTTTACCAGATATATGAAGAAGTTTGTTAAATGCTAAATAATAGGAACAATCTGTTAGAAGAGTTAGGCATTACATTCCCAAAATGAGAGTTGATAATATGAAGAAGCCAATGTTTACTGTGAAAAATCAATGCCACCATGCTTGATAATCTGGCTTTGATCCAAGAGACCTATATGGTAGAAGCAAAAGACTGACACACAAGTTGTGCTTTTATGTGTGCACTTGCCCATTCTTGTGCTACACGTTTACACTCACAAGTAAACACACTAAATGAAACAGAATCAAATAAAGTAGCTGGTGAGATAAACTAAAGATAATGACAAGGTGATATCTGGTGGAACTAAGAAGAGATTGGGTGAACTGGAGAGATGGCTCAGTGTATGAGAACACCTATTACTCTTGTAGAGGACCTATATTTAGTTCCCAGAACCAACACTGTGGTTCAAACCATCTACAATTCCAAATCTAGGAGATTCAGCACATTCTTCTTACTTCTAAAGGGTCCTGGCATGCATATGGTACATATCCTTAAAGGCAAAGCACTAAAACACAATGAAAAAGTAAAACGAAATGAATCGTTTTTAAAATCAAAAGGGAAGATATTGGTGGGAGCTGCTCTATGAGAACATAAGGAAGTTCTGTCCATTTTGAAATCTTGAATTGGCACTGTCTGTTCCTATAGAGATGGCCATAGTGTTAGTAACAGATTTTACTTCTATGTACATTAGCCTCTGTCTTCCTACTTTACCTCAATTCTTTTCTCAATATTCTCAATTATTCTCAATAGGAGAATAGTGTGGATCACAGCACCTATTCACCACATCTGGGCTATTGAAGTCACAGTATCCTCTCCTATCTGATTAATCCCCATCTAACAGCCAGAAAAATCTGTATCCTAATATTTTTCAATCCATGATTTCCTTATCTTCAACTTTTCTATATAACTTATTTCATCATGGTCACTGTTTCCTGGAGACCTAGAGTTTGCTTCCTAGTAAGTCTCCTGGAATGATAGGTGATAGAAGTATCTAAACATTCCACTGGACACCATCTAACAGCACTTCCATTTCACAGCACAATTCTCTCTTTATATATTTTTTACCAGGAAATGGATATCACATAATGGCCTCCATGAGTCTCATGAATGCATATAACTTACTGAGGAAATATTCACCCCTGTTACTCACTGTCACCCCATTTTTTGTACCCCCATCCTCTCCTCCAAGTTCTGCCCTTATGAATCCCTCTCCCGATTAACCCTTTCACTTTTCCTCAGAGAAAGGGAATACCCCACTCGGTACCACCCCAAGCTGAGACATCTAATCCCAGCAGTGAAAAGGAAATCCTCTTCCATTGAGACCCAACCAGGCCATCAAGGTTAGAAAGGTGATCCAGTGGCAGACACAGAGTCATAAACAGATCCTGCTCCAATTGTTAGGGACCCACATGAAAAACAAGTTGCACAGCTTCAACAAATGTATATGGAGCCTGAGCCCAGTCACTTCATGCTCTTTAGTTGGTGGTTCAGCCTCTGTGAGAGCCCATGGGGCCAGATTGGTTGACTCTTTAGAACCTATTGTGGTGTCCTTGACCTCTCTGGCTTGTTCAATTGTATCCCTCACACTTCCTGAAGACTACCAGAGCTTTGCCTGTTGTCTGGCTGTGGGTCTCTGCATCTGTTTCTATCTGCTGCTACATAAAACCTCTTAGGAAACAGTTTTACTAGGTTCCTGTCTGTAAGCATAGCAGAGTATCAATAATAGTGCCACAGGTAGGTTCTCTCCCATTGGATGGGTCTCAGGCTGGGCCAGCCATTGATTGCCTGTTCCTCTAGTCTTTGATCTATCTTTATCCCTGTATATCTTGTAGGCAGGACAAATTTTGTGTTGAAGGTGTTTTGGGTAGGTTGATGTCCTCTCCTTCTACTGGAAGTTCTGCTTGGCTACAGAAGGTAACCACTTGGTCTCTTTATTCTCAGGTGGTTGGAATAGCCAAGATCAACCCCATAGACTCCCTGTAGCCTCTATTCCATGTCTCCTCTATCCCTTGACCAGAGATGTCCCCCAACAATTTCTATTCTCACTTCCAACTCTTTACTGTTCCCCCACATCTGATCAACATCCCCATACTCCCTCACTCCCTTTCCACCCAATTCCCTCTCTTCCTCCACCTCCTATGACTATTTTGTTTCCCTTTCTGAGTGAGATTCACACATCCTACCTTTGGCCCTCTTTGGTTTCTTTGGATCTGTGGGTTGCTATCCTGAACTTTATGGCTAATGTCCACATAAAAGTGAGTACCTATCAGAGATGTCTTTCTGGTTTTGCATCACCATAGTCAAGTTCCATCCATCTGTCTGCAAATTTTATAATTTCTTCATTTCTAATAGTTGAAGAGTATTTCATTCCATAGATGTACTTCATTTTCTTTATTCATTCTTCACTTGAAGGACTTAGAAGTTGTTTCTAGTTTTTGGCTGTTATGAATAAAGATGCTATGAGTATAGGTGAGCAAGTATACCTGTGGTATATTAGGATATGTTTTGGGAATATGCCCAGGAGTGGTATAGCAGGGTTTGAAGTAAAAGTATTCCCAATTTTCTGAGAAACAGCCAAACTTATTTCCAAAGTGATTGTAAATGTTTGCACATGTACATAAGCAATGGAGATGTACTCCTTTTGTTCCACACACTTGTCAGCATATGCTGCCAATTGAGTTATTGATTGTGTAAGATGGGATCTCAGATCAATCTTAATTTGCATTTCCTTAATGGCTAAGGATGGATGTTGAATATTATTTAAATGCTTCTTGGCCATTTGAAATGTCTGTGTTGAAAATTCTCCATGCACCATAATCAAATAGGCATCATCCCAGTGATGCAGGGGTGGTTCAATGTATGAAAATCCAATTAATAGAAAGCACTTATACTCAGTTTTAGCTATCTTGCAGGCCTCATTTTCTTTATTTTCTTTTTAAATTACTAATTTTATTTAATATTTAAAATTCATATATTAATAAAAATATTATTTAGGAGAAAGAGGAATGTTTTACAAATCTCAGGTCACATTCCATCATAGAGAGCAGTCAGAGGAGGAAGTAAAGGCAGGAACTGGAGCTGAGACCCTAGACATGCACTGTTTATGAGCTTGTTTCCCATGGCTTGTACAGCCTGCTTTCCTTATTTTTAAATTTTAATTTTTAAATTTTTTTGTTCTCTATTAATCTTTTATTTATTTATTTACATTCCAGATTTTATTCCCCTCCCAGTTCACCCTCCAAACGTTTCACGTTCCAAACTTCCTTCCTACCCCCAAGTCTCTACAAGGATATCCCCACACCTACCACTTACAGAAACAGACCTCTAAACAGTCTTGGGCCTCCAGTCTCTTGAGGATTAGGTGCATCTTCTCTGATTAAACCCACACCTGGTATTCCTCTGCCATATATGTGTTGGGGGCCTCATATCAGCTGGTATATGCTGCCTGGTTGGTGGTCCACTGTTTGAGAGATCTCATGAGTCCAGGTTAATTGAGACTGCTGGGGTCTCCCTCCACCTCAGCTTCTTCCAGTTTTTCCCTAGTTCAACCACAGGAGTCAGCAGTTTCTGTCTATTGTTTGGGTGCTTGTATCTGCATCTGACTCTCCTGCTTGTTGGGTCTACTAGAGGGTAGTCATGATAGGTCCCTTTTTGTGAGCACCCCATAACCTCAGAAATAGTGTCAGGCCTTGGGGCCTCCCCTTGAGCCAGATCCCACTAGGGGTCGGTCACTGAACCTTCTTTTCCTCAGGCTTCTCTCCATTTCCATCCCTGCAGTTCTTTCAGACAGGAGCAAATATGGGTCAGAGTTTTTGATTGTGGGATGGCAACCCCATACCTCACTTGAAGTCCTGTCTTTCTGCTGGAGGTAGGCTCTACAAGTTCCCTCTCCCCACTGTAGGGTATTTCGTCTAGTGTCCCTCCCTTTGAGTCCTGAGAGTCTCTCACATCCCAGGTCTCTGGTACATTCTAGAGGGTCCCCCAACCTCTGACCTCCCGAGGTTGTCTGTTTCCATTCTTTCTGCTGGCTCTCAGGGCTTCAGTCCTTTTCCCCTCACCCAAGACCAGATCATGTTTTCCTCTTCCCATCCATTTTCCGTAACCAGATCCCTCCCTCCCCCCTTGTGGTTGCTTTCTTCTCCCTCCCAAGTGGGATTGAGGAATCCTCACTTGGGCCCTTCAGCTTGTTGACCTTTCTGAGTTCTGTGGACTGTATCTTGGGTATTCTGCACTTTTTTTCTTCCTTCCTTCCTTCCTTCCTTCCTTCCTTCCTTCCTTCCTTTCTTTCTTTCTTTCTCTCTTTCTTTTTGGCTAATATCCACTTATTAGTGAGTACATACAATGCATGTTCTTTTCGGTCTGAGTTTCCTCACTCATGATGATATCTTCTAGTTATATCCATTTGTTATATCTAGTTACATCCAAAACTGAGGATGTGCTCGATCCCAAGAGCTGAGAAGTATTCCACTGTGTAAATGAACCATATTTTCTGTATCCATTCTTCTGTTGTGGAACATCTGGGTTGTTTCCAGTTTTTGGCTATCACGAATAAGGCAGCTATGTACATAGTGGAACATGTGCCCCTGTGGCATGGTGGGGCATCTTATGGGTATATTGCCAAAAGTGGTATTGCTGGGTCTTCTGGTATATCTATTTTCAATTTTCTGAGGAACCTCCAGATTGATTTCCAGAGTGGTTGTACCAGTATGCTATCCCAACAGCAATGGAGGAGTGTTCCTCTTTCTTCACATCCTTGCCAACATGTGCTATCACCTGAGGTTTTGGTCTTAGCCATTCTGACTGGTATAAGGTGGAATCTCAGGTTCATTTTGATTTGCATTTCTCTGATCACTAAGGACTTGGAACATTTCTTTAGGTGTTTCTCAGCCATTCGAGATACCTCTGTTGTAAATTCTCAATTTAGTTCTATACCTCATTTTATTTTATTTTATTTTATTTATTTATTTATTAATTTATTTATTTTTGGTGGTTAGCTTCTTGAGTTCTTTATATATTTTTGATATTAGCCCTCTACCTGATTTGGACTTAGTGAAGATTTTTTTCC
Source organism: Rhynchomys soricoides (assembly GCA_019843965.1). NCBI lineage: Eukaryota > Metazoa > Chordata > Mammalia > Rodentia > Muridae > Rhynchomys > Rhynchomys soricoides. The sequence continues at coordinate 122,674 of JADRCH010000545.1, read as the reverse complement.
CAATGTGTAGGTTGCCAATTTGTGTTATTGGCTATGTCCTTTGCCTTACAGAAGCTTTCATGAGGTCCCATTTATCAATTCTTAATCTTAAAGCATGAGACATTGGAGTTCTGTTTAAGAAATTTCCCCCCCCGTGCCGATGAGTTCAAGGTTCTTTCCCACTTTCTCTTCTATTAGATTCAGTGTATCTGGTTTTATGTTGAGGCCCGTGATCCACTTGGACTTGATCTTTGCACAAGGTGACAAATATGGGTATATTTTCATTCTTCTACATACTGACAGCCAGTTAGACCAGCACCATATGTTGAAGATGCGTTCTTATTTTTCCATTGTATATATTTGGATTCTTTGTCAAAGATCAAGTGTCCATAACTGTGTGGTTTTATTTCTGCATCTTCAATTCTACTCCATTGATTAACCTGTCTCTGTACCAATAGCATGCAGTTTTTAACACTATTGCTCTGTAGTAAAGCTTGAGGTCAGAGATGGTGATTCCCCCAGCCATTCATTTATTGTTAAGGATTGTTTTACCTATTCTGGGTGTTTTGCATTTCCAGATAAATTTGAGAATTGCTCTTTCCATGCTTTTGAAGAATTTGTATTGGAATTTTGATGGGTAATGCACTGAAATGGTAGATTGCCTTTGGTAGAATGGCCATTTTTATTATGTTAATTCTGCCAATCCATGAGCATGGGAGATCTCTCCATTTCCTGAGGTCTTCTTTGATTTCTTTCTTCAGAGACTTGAACTTATTGTCATACAGATCTTTCACTTGTTTGCTTCAAGTTACCCCAAGATATTTTATATTATTTGTGGCTCTTGTGAAGGTTGTTGTTTCTCCAATTTCTTTCTTAGCCTGTTTATAATTTATATAAAGGAAGACTACTGATTTATTTGAGTTAATTTTATGCCCAGCCACTTTGCTAAAGTTGTTTATTAGCTGGAGAAGTTCTCTGATAGAGTTTTGGGGTCACTTATACATACTATTAAATCATCTGCATATAGTGATATCTTTATTTCTTCTTTGCCAATTTGTATCCCCTTGATGTCTTTTTGTTGTCTTATGGTTCTAGCTAGCACTCCAAGTACCATATTGAATAGATATGACGACAGTGGGCATCCTTGTCTTGTCCCCTATTTTAGTGGGATTGCTTCAAGTATGTCTCCATTTAATTTGATATTGGCTGTTGGTTTGCAGTAAATTGCTTTTATTATATTTAGGTTTAGGCCTTAAATTCCTGATTTCTCCAATACTTTTGATATGAAAAAGTGATATATTTTGTCAAATGTGTTTTCTGCATCTAAGAAAATGATCATGTGACTTTTTCTTTGAGTTTGTTTATATAGTGGATTACATTAATGGATTTTCATATATTGAACCAACCTTGCATCCCTGGGATGAAGCCTACTTGACTGTGGCGAATAATGGTTTTGATGTGTTCTTGGATTCAGATTGCAAGAATTTTATGAGTATTTTTGCACCAAAATGCATAAGTGAGATTGGTCTGAAGTTCCATCTTTTGGTTGGGTCCTAGTATGGTTTAGGTATCAGAGTAATTGTGGCTTCATAGATTGAGTTAGGTAGGCTTCCCTTGATTTCTGTTTTATGGAATATATTGAGGAATATTGGTATTAGGGCTTCTTTCCAGGTCTGGTAGAATTCTGCACTAAATCCTTCTGGCCCTGGACTTTTTTTGGTTGGGAGAGTTTGAATGACTTCTATTGCCTTATGGGATACTGTCTTGTTCAGATAGTTTACCTGCTCTTGATTTAACTCTGGTATGTGGTATCTGTCTAGAAAACTATCCATTTCATCTAGATTTTCTAGTTTTGTTGAACATAGGCTTTTGTAGTAGGATCTGATGAGTTGTTTAATTTCTTTGGCTTCTGTTATTATGTCTCACTTTTCATTTCTAATTTTGTTAATTTGGATACTGCCTCTGGTCCCTTTAGTTTGGCTAGCAGTTTATCTATCTTGTTGATTCTCTCAAAGAACCAGCTTTTGTGTTTGTTCATTCTTTGTATTATTCTCTTTGCTTCTATTTGGTTGATTTCAGCCATGAGTTTGACTATTTCCTGCTGTCTACTCCTCTTGATTGTGTTTGCTTCTCTTTGTTCTAGAGTTTTCAGGTGTGCTGTTAAGTTTCCAGAGTAAGATGTCTTTACAGGGGCACTTAGTAGTATGAATTTTCCTCTTAGCACTGCTCTCATTGTGTCCCATAAGTTTGGGTATGTTACACTTTTATTTTCATTCAATTCCAGAAAGTCTTTAATTTCTTTCTTTATTTCTTCCCTGTCCAAGTTAACATTGAGTAGAGAGTTGTTCAATTTACACTTGCTTGTGAGTTTTCTACTGTTTTTGCTGTTATTGAAGACCAGACTTAGGCCATGGTGATCTGATAGGATGCATGGGATTATTTCAATCTTCGTGTATTGGTTGAGAGTTGTTTTGTTACCAATTATATGGTCAGTTTTGGAGAAGGTACCATGAAGTGCTGACAAGAAGGTGTATTCTTTTGTTTTAAGATGAAATGTTCTGTAGGTATCTGTTAAATCTATTTGATTCTTAATCTCTATCAGTTTCACTGTCTCTGTTTAGTTTCTGTTTCAATGACCTGCCCATTTGTGAGAGTGGGGTGTTGAAGTCTATTATTTTGTGGGGTTCATTGTATGTTTTGAGCTTTAGTAAAGTTTAAGAATGTGGGTGCCCTTGCATTTGGGGCATAGATGTTCAGAATTGAAACTTTCTCTTGGTGGTGTTTCCCTTCGATCAATATGAAGTGTCCTTCCTCATCATGCTTGATAACTTTTGGTTGAAAGTCTATTTTCAACCAAATATTAGGATTGCAACTCCAGCTTGTTTCCTGGGACCATTTGCTTCGAAGACCCTTTTCCATCCTATTAGTCTGAGACAGTGTCTGTCTTTTTGATTGAGGTGTGTTTTCTTGTATGCAACAAAATGTTGGATCTTGTTTGTATATCCAATCTGTTAGCATATGTCTTTTTATGGGTGAGATGAGTCCATTAATACTGAGATATATTAAAGACAAATGACTGTTGGTTCCTGATATGTTTGTTTTTGTAGGTGTCTTTATGTGCTTTTGGCTTTCTTGTGAGATGCTTAATATCTTGTCTTTTCTTATTCTTTAATCTTTTTTAGAGTCCTTTTTTCATCCCACTCCCAGTCTGCCCTCTAACACTCCCCATCCCATATCTCCTCCCCCTGTCTCCAAGCAGACTTTCCCAAACCCCCATCCCCACTTTGCTAGACCTCCCCATCCCCTGGAGCCTCAAGTTTCTCAAGTGTTAGGTTTGTCTTCTCTATGGGACCAGACCAGACATTCCTCTGCTGTACATGTTTTAGGGACCTCATATCAGCTGGTGTATGCTGCCTGGTTGGTGGCTCAGTGTCTGAGAGATCTCAGGGGTCCAGATCATTGGAGAGTGCTGGTCTTCCCATGGGGCTGCCCTCTTCCTCAGCTTCATCCAGCTTTTCCCCAATTCAACCATAGAGGTCCCCAATTTCTGTCCATTGATTGGGTGCTTGTATCTGCATTTGACACTTTCAGCTGCTTGTTGGGGATCTCAGAGGGCAGCAAGCTAGGCTCCTGTCTACAAGCACACCACTGCTTCAGTAACAGTGTCAGGCCTCTCCTTGAACTAGATGCCAATTTGGGCATGTTACTGGACCTTCTTTTTCTCATGTTCTTCTCCATTTTTATCGTTGCAGTTCCTTCAGGCAGGAACAATTCTGGGTCAGAGCTTTTAACTGTGGGATGGCAACTCCATCCCTCCACTTGATGTCCTGTCCCTTCACCGGAGATGAACTCTTCAAGTTTCCCCTCTCCACTGTAGAGCCATTCATCCAAGGTCCCTCCCTTGAGTCCTGAGAGACTCTTACCTTCGAGGTCTCTGGTATATTCTAGAGGGTTCCCCCACCTCCTACCTGTTGAGGTTGCTTGCTTCCATTATTTCTGCTGGCCCCCAGGGGTTCAGTTCTGTTCCCACACACAGAACAATACTGAATCATGTTCCTCCTTCCATTCTCTGTCCTGTCTCTCACCCAGGTTCCTCCCTCCCTCTGCTCCCTATGATTGCTTTCTTCTCACTCCCAAGTGAGATTATGGCATCCTTACTTGGACCCTTTGGCTTATTAACCTCCTTGAGTTCTGTGGATTGTGTCCTAGGTATTTTGTACATTTTTGTGTAATATATGCTTGTTAGTGAGTAAATGATATTCATGTCCTTTTGGGTCTGAGTTACCTCACTGAGGATATTTTCTAGTTCCATCCATTTTTCTGAAAAACTCAGGATATCCTCGTTCTCAATAACTAAGTGGTATTCCATTGTGTAAATGAACTACATTTTCTGTATCCATTTTTCTGTTGTGGAACATCTAGGTTTTTTTCAGCTTCTGGCTATCAGAAATAAGGCTGCTATGAACATAGTTTAACACATGCTCCTGTGGAATGGTGGAGCATCTTTTGGGTATATTCCCAAGAGTGGTATTGCTGGGTCTTCAGGTAGATTTATTTCCAATTTTCTGAGGAACCTCCAGATTAATTTCCAGAGTGGTGTTACCAGTTAGCAATCCTACCAACAGTGAAGGAGTGTTCCTCTTTCTCCACATCCTTGCAAGATCTACTGTCAAGTGAGTTTTTTATCTTAGCCATTCTGATTGGTATAAGGTGGAATCTCAGGGTCATTTTGATTTGTACTTCCCTGATCACTAAAGGTGTTGAACATTTCTGTAGGTGCTTCTCAGCATTCGAGATTCCTCAGTTGAGAATTCTTTGTTTAGCTCTGTATCTCATTTTTAATAGGGTTATTTGGTTCTCTGAAGTCTAACTCCTGGAGTTCTTTGTATATTATGGATACTAGCCCTCTGTTAGATGTGGTGTTAATGAAGATTTTCCCCCTATCTGTAGGTTGCTAGTTTGTCCTATTGACTATGTCCTTTATCTTACTGAAGCTTTCCAGTTGCATGAAGTCCCATTTATCACTTGTTGATCTTAGAACCTGAGATTTTGGAGTTCTATTTATGAAATTTCCTCTTGTGTCAATGAATTTGAGACTTTTTCCCACACTCTCTTATATTAGATTGAGTATATCTGGTTTTAAGATATGGTCCCTGATCCAGTTGGACTTGACCTTTGTGAAAGGTGACAAATATGTATCTATTTTCATTTTTTAACATACAGATTGCCAGTTAGACCAGCATCATTTATTGAAGATGCTTTTTTTTATTGTATGTTTTGGATCCTTTATCAAAGATCAAGTATCCATATGTGTGCGGTTTCATTTCTACATCTTCAACTCTATTCCATTGATCAACCTGTCTGTTTCTGTAACAATACCATGCAGTTTTTATCTCTATTGTTCTGTAGTATAGTTTGAGGTCAGGGATGGTGATTGCTCCAGAAGTTCTTTTGTTTACAATATGTATCTATTTTAATTAAGACATTAAAGTATGTTAAATTAAGACATTAAAGTATGCATAACATGACTATGCAGCACCTCATAATTTTCTGTTTTAAATAAACCTTGTTTCCTTTCAACCTTGCTTAGCATCTTTCATTAAAATGTTGGTATAGTTTTACACGATAGTTTAATATGAATAGGAATATTTCATTTGGGTAGATACTATAAAGCATCTTCAAGCCCTAATATATTAGCCCATTTCAGTGGAGAAGAAAGTTGGGATCTGAGTTTAGGTTTCAGATACCTAAATGGTTTCCAGCCAAATAGTTGATAATAATTTCAATATATAATTATGTTAAAGAAAGAATTAAAAATATATACTTGGAATAAATCCATTTCCCAGTATTTTTACACCATAGTTATATTTGTATACAGTTTTTCCAAAAGAATGATAAAGTGTACCATTGACTATGTCCCCTGTATCACTCTCAGTCCCTAAATCACTTTAGTAATTGTCATGGAGAATATAAGCACAGAACTTAGAAGACAGAATCAAGAGACTTAAATATACCCCAGTCTCAACAAACTGTTTCATATATATAAGTTCAATTTCTCCCTGATGTTTTTCACATCTGTGAATTGGGGGAAGATTTTAATGACAGGATAGTAGACTTATTGTAGAAATTGACTGTGACTATGGAAATAGATATTGTAGAAACAGGTCCTGTGGATTCAATGCTAAACTTACAAAAAATTATGGCCATGAGTGTGATGATCTTCCTACTTTCTCAGACAAGCTACTTATAAAATAAAGCTAATGATGTCACTTCCCCTCCCTATGTTATTGTGTTTGTATATAGGATACACTTAGAAGATGGCACAAAGTCATGCAAATAATTGTTGGCTACATGAATTTTTAAAAAAGAAAAATTTTGACAGGGCTACATAGCCAAATAGCACCAGGAGAAAGCTAGCTGCCCAAGAATATAGAGAAACCTGTGAGCAGAGGTAAGACCAACACCACTGCTCAGCGGGACCCATCCAGAACCCTCAGGACAGAGGGAGCAGGGAGCATCCTGGGGCAGGAGACTTCCAGTTTACACCTGTGTCCTGTGCCACATGGTTACATACCCAATTAGCGCAGGGAAAGAACTAGCCTCCCAGGAGTGTGGATAAGCCTGTGAGTGGGGGTAAAGCCAGCATCTCTGTTCAGAGGGACCAACCAGAAGCCCTCAAGACCCCAGGGACTGAGGAGCAGCCTAAGATAGGAGCTTTCCTGTTTGCATCCATGGTGGGGGACCACAGCCTGTGCCACAAGGCTCCATGGCCAAATAGCACCAGGAGAGAGCTAGCCTCCCAGTACTGTGGACAAGCCTGTGAGTGGAGGGAAGACCAGCACCTCAGCTCAGACAGACACACTCAGAACGCTCAAGGCACAGAGACTGAGGAGTGGCCTTCCAGTTTCCTTCTGAGGACAGGGAGCTGATTTTGTGACACAGGGCTCCATACTCAAATAGTGCCAGGAGAGAACTGGTCCCCCAGGAGTATTGAGACACCTTCGAGAAAAGTGAAGATCACCACTTCTATTCCAATTCCTGGATCAAGAGGGACCCTTGCAGAGCCATCAGGACTCAGGAACCAAGGAACATATGGGGACAGGATCTTTCTGGTTTCTTTTTGTACCCCAGAGCAGACGCTGTACCACTGCTCTCCAAACACAAATTCTTCTCAGAGGGAGCTGGTCTCCAAGGAGTACTGAAACAAAAGCTTGCAGGAGGAACAAGCAACAGTCAGAGAGAGCAAGACCAACAAACTAACACCAGAGATAACCAGATGGCAAAAGGCAAGGGCAAGAACATAAGGAACAGAAACCAAGGCAACTTGGCATCATTAGAACCCAGTTTTCCCACTACAGTGAGCCCTGGATATCCCAACAAACCAGAAAAACAAGACCCAGATTTAAAATCACATCTCATGATGATGATAGAAGACTTGAAGAAGGAAATAAATAACTCCCATTAAGAAATACAAGAGAACACAGGTAAACAACTAGAAGCCCTTAAAGAGGAAATACAAAAATCCCATAAATAATTACAGGAAAACACAATCAAACAGGCAAAAAAAAAAATAAACAAAACCAACCAGGATCATAAAATATAAATAGAATCAGTAAATAAATCACAAATGGAGACAACCCTGGAGATAGAAAACCTAGGAAAGAGATCAGGAGTCATAGATGCAAGCATCACCAACAGAATACAAGTGATAGAAGAGGGCATCTCAGGTGCAGAAGATGCCATAGAAAACATTGACACAACAGTCAAAGAAAATCCAAAATGCAAAAAGCTCCTAACCAAAAAAATCCAAGAAATCCAGGACAGAAGATCAAAACCAAGGATAATAGGTATAGAAGAGAGAGAAGATTCCCAACTTAAAGGGTCAGTAAATATCCTCAACAAAATTATAGAAGAAAACTTCCCTAACCTAGCAAAACAGATGAAAATAAACATACAAGAAGCCTACAAAACTACAAATAAATTGAACCAGAAAAGAAATTCTTCCCATCACATAATGGTCAAACCACCAAATGCACAAAACAAGGAAAGAATATTAAAAGCAATAAGGAAAAAATATCAAGTAACATATAAGGGCAGACCTATCAGAATTATACCAGACTTATCACCAGAAACTATGAAAGCTAGAATATCCTAGACAGATCTCATACAGACACTAAGAGAACATAAGTGCCAGCGCAGGCTGCTATACACAACAAAACTCTAAATTACCATAGATGGTGAAACCCAGAGATTCTATAACAAAACCAAATTTACACAATATCTTTCCATAAACCTAACCCTACAAAAAATAATAGATGGAAAATGCCAAAACAAAGAGTGAAACTACATCCTATAAAAAGCAAGAAAGTAATCTTTTAACAAACTCAAAAGAAGATAGCCACACTAACAAAAAAATAACATCGAAAATAACAGGAAGCAACAATCACTATTCCTTAATATCTCTTAACATCAATGGACTAAATTTCCCAATAACAACATATAGAGTAACAGACTGGATACAGGAAATCAACTCAGAATTAAAGACAAACACTACCTCAGAGTAAAGGGCCCTGGAAAACAATTTTCCAGGCAAATGGTCCCAAGAAACAAGCTAGAGTAGCCATTCTAGTATCGAATAAAATCTACTCTCAACCAAAAGTCATCAAAAAAGATAAGGAAGGACACTTCATACTCATCAAAGGAAAAATCTACCAAGAACTCTCAATTCTTAACATCTATGCTCCAAACACTAGCACACCCACATTAAAAAAAAAATAATAAAATAAAAACATTTACTAAAGCTCGAAGTACACATTGCACCTCACACAATAAAAGTGGGTGACTTCAACACCCCACTCTCATCAATGGACAGATCATGGAAACACAAACTAAACAGAGACACAGTGAAACTAACAGAAGTTATAGACCAAGAGATTTAATAAATATGTATAAATCATTTCATCCTAAAACAAAAGAATATACCTTCTTCTCAGCACCTCATGGTACCTTCTCCAAGACTGAGCATATAATAAGTCACAAAACAAACTTCAATTGCTATAAGAAGATTGAAATATTCCCATGCCCCTATCTGATCACTGAGGGTTGAGGTTGGTCATCAATAGCAAAACAAAACAAAACAAAACAAAAACAAAAACAAAACAGAAAGCCCACATACACATGAAAGCTGAACAACACTCTACACAATGAAAACTTGATCAATGAAGAAAGGAAGAAAAAAAATAAAGACTTTCTAGAATTTAATGAAAATGAAAGCACAATATACTCAAACTTATGGAACACAACGAAAGCCGTGTTAAGAGGAAAACGCATGGCTCTGAATGCCTCCAAAAAGAAACTGGAGAGAGTATGCAATAGCAGCTTAACAACCCACCTGAAATCTCTAGAACCAAAAGAAGCTAATACACCCAAGAGGAATAGAAGGCAAGAAATAATCAAACTCAGGGCTGAAATTAACCAAATAGAAACAAAAAGAACTATACAAAGAATCAACAAAACCAAGAGCTGGTTCTTTGAGAAAATCAGCAAGATAGATAAATCCTTAGCCAGATAAACCAGATGGCACAGAGACAGTATCCAAATTAACAAAATCAGAAACAAAAAGGGAGATATAAGAATAGATTCTGAGGAACTTTAAAAAAAATTATCAGAGCCTACAACAAAAGCCTATACGCAACAAAATTGGAAAATCTGGATAAAATGGACAAGTTTCTAGACAGATACCAAATACCAAAGTTAAGTCAGGTTCAGATAAACCATCTAAACAGTCCCATAACACCTAAAGAAATAGAAGCAGTCATTAAAAGTCTCCCAACCAAAAAAAGTGCAGGACCAGATGTGTTAGTGCAGAATTCTATCAGAACTTCAAAGAAGACCTAATACCAATACTCTTCAAACTGTTCCACAAAATAGAAACAAAAGAAACACTGATCAATTTATTCTAGGAGACCATAGTTATAATGATACCAAAACCCCACAAAGACCTAACAAAGAAAGAAAACTTCAGACAGATTTTCCTTATGAATATTGATGCAAAATACTCAATAAAATTCTTACAAACAGAATCCAAGAACACATCAAAATGATCATTCACCACGATCAAGTAGGCTTCATCTCAGGGATGCAGGGATGGTACAATACCTGGAAATCCATCAATATAATCCACTGCATAAACAAACTCAATGAAAACAACCACATGGTCTTTTCATTAGATGCTGAAAAAACATTTGACAAAATTCAACATCCCTTCATGAAAAAATTCTGGAAAAGATCAAGAATTCAAGTCCCATTCCTAAACATAGTAAAAGCAATATACAGCAAACCAGTAGCCAACATCAAACTAAATGGAGATAAATTTAAACCAATCCCACTAAAATCAGGGACTAGACGAGGGTGACCTCTCTCTCCCTATCTATTCAATATAGTACTTGAAGTTCTAGATAGAGCAATTAGACAACAAAAGGAGGTCAAAAAGATACAAATTGGAAAGGAAGAAATCAAAATATCACTATTAGCAAATGATAGGATCATATACTTAAGTGATCCGAAAAACTCCACCAGAGAACTCCTACAGCTGATAAACAACTTCAGCACAGTGGGTGAATATAAAATTAACTCAAACAAATCAGTAGCTTTCCTATACTAAAAGGATAAATAGGCTGAGAAAGAAATTAGGGAAATGACACCCTTCACAATTGTCACAAACAACATGAAGTATCTTGGTGTGAATCTAACCAAACAAGTGAAAGATCTGTATGACAAGAACTTCATGTCTCTGAAGAAAGAAACTGAAGAAGACCTCAGATGATAGAAACATCTCCCATGCTCATGGATTGGCAGAATTAATATAGTACAAATTGGCCATCCTGCCCAAAGCCGATCTACAGATTCAATCAAAATCCCAACTTAATTCTTCATATACTTTGAGCAATTCTCAGATTCACTTGGAATAACAACAACAACAACAACAAAAAAACAGGATAGCAAAAATTATTCTCAACAATAAAAGAACTTCTGGGGAAATCAGCATCCCTAACCTCAAGCTGTACTACTGAGCAGTAGTGATAAAAACTGCATAGTATTGGTACAGTGACAGGCAGGTAGATCAATGGAATAGAACTGAAGCCCAAGAAATGAACCCACACACTTGATCTTTGACAAAGGAGCTAAAACCATCCAGTGGGAAAAAAGACAACAATTTCAACAAATAGTGTTGGTTCAACTGGCAATCAATATGTAGCATAATGCAAATTGATCCATTACTATCTCCCTTTATGAAGTGGATGAAGGACCTTCACATAAAACCAGATACACTGAAACTAATAGAAGAGAAAGTAGGGAAGATCCTTGAACACATGGGCACAGAGAAAAAGTTCCTGAAGAGAACACCAATGGTTTATTCTCTAAGATTAAGAATCGACAAATGGGACATCATAAAATTGCAAAGCTTCTGTAAGGTGAAGGACACTGTCAATAGGACAAAATGGCAACTCACAGATTAGGAAAAGATCTTTACCAATCCCTAGTCCGATAGATGGCTAATGTCCAGTATATACAAAGAACTCAAGAAGTTAGACTACAGAGAACCAAATAACCCTATCAGAAAATAAAGCTAAACAGAGAATTCTCAACTGAGGAAACTCGAATGGCTGAGAAGCACCTAAAGAAATGTTCAACATCCTTAGTCATCAGGGAAATGCAAATCAAAACATCCCTGAGATTCCACCTCACACCAGTCACACCTAAGATCAAAATCTCAGGGGATAGCAGATGCTAGTGAGCATGTGGAGGAAGAGGAGCACTCCTCCATTGCTGGTGGGATTACAAGCTGGTACAACAACTCTGGAAATCAGTTTGGCAGTCGCTCAGAAAATTGGATATAATACTACCTGAGGACACACCTATACCACTCCTTGGCATATACCCAGAAGATTCTCCAACATGTAATAAGGAACCATGCTCCACTATGTTCATAGCAGCCATATTTTTAATAGCCAGAAGCTGGAAACAACCCAAATGTTCCTCAACAGAGGAATGGATGCAGAAAATGTGGTATATTTACCAAATGGAGAACTACTTAGCTATTAAAAACAATGACTTCATGAAATTCACAAGCAAATGGATGGAACTTGAAATATCATCCTGAGTAAGGTAACTCAGTCACAACAGAACAAACATGGTATGTACTCACTGTTAAGTGGATATTAGCCCAAAAGTTCAGAATACCCAAGATTCAATTCACAGCAATCTTTGGACTGAGTATGGTTCCCAGATGGAGGAGCTGGAGAAGGGACTGAAGGAGCTGAGGGAGTTTGCAGCCCCATTGAGGGAGCAACAGTATCAACTAGCCTGACCCCCCAGATGCTCCCAGAGACTGTACCACCATCCAAAGAATACACATGGAGGGACCCATGGTTTGGACCACATATGTGGTCAAAGGAGGTCCTTGTTGGTCATCAAGGGGAGGAGAGGCCCTTAGGCCTGAGGGTGTTAGATGCCCCAGTATAGCGGAATGCCAGGGAGGGAAGATGGGAGTCAGTGGGTGAATGGGTGGGGGAATACCCTCATAGAGGCAGTGGGAGGTTGGAGAGGTTAGAAGGTTTTCAAAGGGGAGACCTGCAAAGGGGGAAATATATGAAATATAAATAAAGTATTAAAAAAAGAAAAAATAAAAAGAAAATTTTCTTGACATCTGTAAGAATTCTGTACTAGTAACCATTATGTTTTATAGCAAAATTGGCCATCCTGCTTTCTTATTAAAGCATCTGAGAAACTCAGGGACCCTTTAAGAGAAGCTTTCACAGAGCCTCTGGTTTGCTGTCACCTTGATCCAGACAGAAGGCAGGGCTCCAAGGGCAGCTCCACTTTATCAGTTTTTGTTGTCCCAATTCACCTTCTCTTTTCTTTCTAAAAATCCTTTAAATTAGTTAAAACTAAGTCAAGGGGGTGAACAATCAGCAGATGAAGTTTTAACCATTTTTTTTCCAGACCAATATGTCTCACCAAAGGGACCCAGGTGTTCCACAGTGCAGGAGTTAAGATAAAAAACAAAGAGTTAATAGACCTGCTGGCCATTTATTCCTGCAAAAGATGGTTAGTTTACCCAACTAGGCAGAGTTAAGCTTCAATTCTCTGCCAGGCATCTGAACTCCTTGACGTGTAATTGGACTAGGTCCAGTGGAGAGGCACTAGCTAGCTGCAGCATGATGTCTCTCAAGATTATAGAGGAGAACAAATAGTCCAAAAGCACATAGAACACACAATAAGCCTAAACAAGTTTGAAAAGGAAAACAAATGAAGATGATGGCAGCCTCTCCTCTGCAATTAGTTCAGTCTACCAGGAAAAACCCACTACCCTCCACCTCTTGGTTTGGCGGGAGTTCTCTGGCTCCCACTGGGATGGCTCAGGAGATGGTGGCTGCTGCTGTCAGGCATGCCCTACTACCACCGTCCATCCTGTCAGCCTCTACCAAAATGTGCAAATCATAATTTTTATCTCTACCATAGGGAGTTCAGAAGTGTCCCAGGAACCAATTGGCCAGGAGGAAGTCTGTGGCACATCTGCCCTGCTTCTGGTAGCCTCCAGGTTGTGTCAGTCAAAGAATCAGTGGAGGAGAAATAAAAAGCTCACCCTACACTGAACAGAGCAGACTCTGAGCAAGACAGAACAAGAGACAAAAACACAGAGGGCCTCAACTCACTGATAGGTGTAGAGCCAATTGCACCCCTAAAATTGCTCTATTATCATGTTGGGGGTCCTCAACATTCCCACTGGATGAGCTCCAAAATATTAGAGCCCAAGAATCACTGACTGAAGACCCCAGAATCAAATAGTATGCAGAGGCAAAGATCATTTATTCTGCAGAAATTACCAGAATGAAGTGGTCAACCATTCATCAAAATAACGACCCCAGACAAAGGTGCACAGGACATTTTATAGAGAACTAGGAGAATATTAGCTAGGGTTAGGTAGTTTAAAACTTTATTGGTGGGTTCAGGGGAAGTTACATGGGTCAGTTTTTGATTGGCTGTTATGTTAGTTTCACTATATTTGGTAAGGCCTAGTAGAAATTCCAGGAACTGACTCAGCTCCAAGCTTATACTCCCATTGTCACAGCCATTAATGATTAACAGCCCATTGTCAGTAGCTCCCTTTGAGGAGCCAAATCTGCTTCCCTGGGAAACTGAAACTTTTCCATTCCCAAGGTTTTTATTTTGTTTTTTTTATTTTTTTTTAACTTTTTAAAAATTTTTCATATTTTATTTACATTTCAAATGTTTCCCCCTTTCCAGATCTCCCCTTTGGAACCTTCCCATTCCCTCCACCCTCCCCCAGCCACTATGGGGATATTCTCCAGCCCACCCACACACCCACTCTCATCTTCCCTCCTTGGCATTCTCCTATACTGGGGGATCTAACACCCTCAGGCCCAAGGGCCTCTCCTCCCCCAATGGATAACAAGACTCTCCTATGCCATATATGTGGCCAGCACCATGGATCCCTCCATGTATATTCTTTGTGGGTGGATCAGTCTCCAGGACTATCGGGGGGGGGTCAGGCCAGTTACCACTGTTGTTGCCTCCCTGGGTATGCAAACTCCCTCAGCTCGTTCAGTCCTTTCTCCAACTCCTCCATCTGGGAACTCACACTTAGCCCTACTGTTGCTGCGAAGTGATTCTTGGGTATTTCAAACTTTTGGGCTAATAACCACTGAACAGTAAGTACATACCATGTTCATTCATTTATGACTACATTACTTCGTTCAAGATGATATTTTCAAGATCCATCCATTTGTCTGTGAATTTCTTTTTTTTTTTCTTATTTTCATGTTTTATTTACATTTCAAATGTTTCGCCCTTTTCAGATCTCCCCTTTGGAACCTCCCCATTCCCTCCGCCCTCCCCGTGCCACTATGGGGATATTCTCTAAGCCACCCTCCCACCCACACACCCACTCTCATCTTCCCTCCTTGTCATTCTCCTATACTGGGGAATCTAACACCCTCAGGCCCAAGGGCCTCTCTTCCCCCTGATGGATAACAAGACCCTCCTCTGACACATTTGTGGCCAGCACCATGGGTCCCTCCATGTGTATTCGTTAGTTGGTGGATCAGTCTCCAAAAGTATCAGGGGGTCAGGCCAGTTGCCACTGTTGCTACCTCCCTGGGGCTGGAGACTCCCTCAGCTCCTTCAGTCCTTTCTCCAAGATCTCCATCAGGAACCTCACACTCAGCCCTACTGTTACTGCGAAGTGTCTTAGGTATTTCAAACTTTTGAGCTAAAAACCACTTAACAGTGAGTACATACCATGTTCATTCTTTTGTGACTGCGTTACCTCACTCAGGATGATATTTTCAAGATCCATCCATTTGCCTGAGAATTTCATGAAATCATTGTTCTTAATAGCTGAGTAGTATTTCATTGTGTAAATGTACCATATTTTCTGTATCCATTCCTCTGTGGAGGGACATCTGGGTTGTTTCCAGCTTCTGGCTATTATAAATATGGCTGCTAAGAACATAGTGGAACATGGGTCTTTATTACATGTTGGAGCATCTTCTGGGTATATGCCCAGGAGTGGTATAGCTGGGTCCTCAGGAAGTATTAGGTTCATTTTTCTGAGGGTCCGCCAAACTGATTTCCAGAGAGGTTGTATCAACTTGCATTCCCACCAGCAATGGAGGAGTGTTCCTCTTTCCCCACATTCTTGCCAACATCTGCTGTCACCTGAGATTTTGATCTCAGCCATTCTGACTGGTGTGAGGTGGAATCTCAGGGTTGTTCTGATTTGCATTTCCCTGATGACTAAGGATGTTGAACATTTCTTTAGGTGCTTCTCTGCCATTCGAGTTTCCTCAGTTGAGAATTCTCTGTTTAGCTCACTTCCCCATTTTTTGATAGGGTTATTTGGATCTCTGGAGTCTAGCTTCTTGAGTTCTTTGTATACATTGGATATTAGCCCTCTATCAGATGTAGGTTTGGTAAAGATCTTTTCCCAATCTATAGGTTGCCTTTTTGCCCTATTTACAGTGTCCTTTGCCTTACAGAAGCTTTGTAATTTTATGAGGTCCCATCTGTCAATTCTTGATCTTAGAACACAAGCCATTGGTGTTCTGTTCAAGAACATTTCCCCAGTGCCCAAGTGTTCGAGACTCTTTCCCACTTTCTCTTCTATTAGATTTAGTGTATCTGGTTTTATGTGAAGGTCCTTGATCCACTTGGACTTGAGTTTGTACAGGGAGATGGGAATGGATCAATTCGCAATCTTCTACATGTAGACCGCCAATTGATCCAGCACCATTTGTTGAAGATGCTGTCTTTTTTCCACTGTGTGGTTTTAGCCCCTTTGTCGAAGATCAAGTGACCATACGTGTGTGGGTTCATTTCTGGGTTTTCGATTCTATTGCATTGATCTACCTGCCCGTCACTGTACCAATACCATGCAGTTTTTATTACTACTGCTCTGTAGTACAGCCTGAGTTCAGGGAGGCTGATTCCCCCAGAAGACCTTTTATTGTTGAGGATAGTTTTTGCTATCCTGGATTGTTTGGTATTCCATATGAATTTGAGAATTGCTCTTTCTAGGTCTACAAAGAATTGAGTTGGGATTTTGATGGGGATAGCATTGAATCTGTATATTGCTTTTGGCAGGATGGCCATTTTAACTATATTAATCCTGCCAATCCATGAGCATGGGAGATCTTTCCATCATCTGAGGTCTTTTCGATTTCTCTCTTCAGAGACTTGAAGTTCTTGTCATACAGATCTTTCACTTGTTTGGTTCGAGTCACACCAAGATATTTTATATTGTTTGTGACAATTGTGAAGGGTGTTATTTCCCTAATTTCTTTCTCAGCCTGTTTATCCTTTGAGTATAGGAAGGCTACTGATTTGCTTGAGTTAATTTTGTATCCAGGCACTTTGCTTAAGTTGTTTATCAGCTGTAGCAAATCTCTGGTGGAGTTTTTCGGGTCACTTAAGTACACCATCATATTATCTGCAAATAGTGATATTTTGATTTCTTCCTTTCCAATTTGTATCCATTTGACTTCCTTTTGTTGCCTGATTGCTCTACCTAGAAATTCAAGTACTATATTGAATAGGTAGGGAGAGAGAGGGCAGCCTTGTCTAGTCCCTGATTTTAGTGGGATTGCTTCAAGTTTCTCTCCATTTAGCTTGATGTTGGCCTCTGGTTTGCTGTATATTACTTTTACTATGCTTAGGTATGCTCCTTGAATTCCTGATCTTTCCAAGACTTTTATCATGAAGGGATGTTGAACTTTGTCAAATGATTTTTCAGCATCTAACAAAATGACCACGTGGTTTTTTTCTTTGAGTTTGTTTATGTAGTAGATTACATTGATGGATTTTCAGGTATTGCACCATCCCTGCATCCCTGGGATGAAGCCTACTTGATCATGGTGAATGATAGTTTTGATGTGTTCTTGGATTCAGTTTGCAAGAATTTTATTGAGTTTTTTTGCATCGATATTCATAAGGGAAATTGGTCTGAAGTTTTCTTTTATTGTTGGGTCTTTGTGGGGCTTTGGTAACTGTGTAACTGTGGCCTCATAGAATGAATTGGGTAGTATTCCTTCTGTTTCTATTTTGTGGAATAGACTGAAGAGTATTGGTATTAGGTCTTCTTTGATGGTCTGATAGAATTCTGCACTGAACCCATCTGGTCTTGGGCTTTATTTGGTTGGGAGACTGTTAATGACTGCTTCTATTTCTTTGGGGGTTATGGGGCTGTTTTGATGGTTTATCTGATCCTGATTTAACTTCGGTAATTGGTTATCTGTCTAGAAACTTGTCCATTTCCTCCAGATTTGCCAATTTTGTTGCATATAGGCTTTTGTAGTAGGATCTGGTAATTCTTTTAATTTCCTCAGAGTCTGATGTTATATCTCCGTTTTCATTTCTAATTTTGTTAATTTGGATACTGTCTCTGTGCCCTCTGGTTTGTCTGGCTAAGGGTTTATCGATCTTGTTGATTTTCTCAAAGAAACAGCTCTTGGTTATGTTGATTCTTGTATAGTTCTTT
This sequence comes from Rhynchomys soricoides, assembly GCA_019843965.1. Lineage (NCBI taxonomy): Eukaryota > Metazoa > Chordata > Mammalia > Rodentia > Muridae > Rhynchomys > Rhynchomys soricoides. The sequence continues at coordinate 104,634 of JADRCH010000545.1, read as the reverse complement.
TAGTTTCCACTTGGTTGATTGCAGTCCTTAATTTGATTATTTCCTGCCTTCTACTCCTCTTGGGCGTATTAGCTTCTTTTTGTTCTAGAACTTTCAGATGTGCTGTTAAGCTATTAGTGTATGCTCTCTCCAGTTTCTTTTTGGAGGCATTCAGAGCTGTGAGTTTTCCTCTTAATACTGTTTGCATTGTGTCCCATAGGTTTGGGTAAGTTGTACTTTCATTTTCATTAAATTCTAGGAAGTCTTTAATTTCCTTCTTTCTTTTTTTCCTTGAAGTTAATTTTATTAACTTAGTTATTTTTCCTTCAAGTTATCATTGAGCAGAGCATTGTACAGCTTCCATGTTTATGTGGGCTTTCTGTTGTTGTTGTTGCCATTGAAGACCAACCTTAATCTGTAGTGATATGATAGGAGGCATGGGATTATTTCAATCTTCTTATATCTGTTGAGGTTTGTTTTGTGACCAATTATATGATCAATTTTGAAGAAGGTACCATGAGGTGCTGAGAAGAAGGTATAGTCTTTTGATGCAGAATGAAATGTTCTATAGATATTTGTTAAACCCATTTGGTTCACAGCATCTGTTAGTTTCACTGTGTCTCTGCTTAGTTTGTGTTTCCAAGATCTGTCCATTGTTGATAGTGGGGTGTTGAAGTCTCCCACTATTATTGTGTGAAGTGCAATGTGTGCTTTGAGCTTTAGTAGTTTCTTTTATGAAAGTGGGAACTCTTGCATTCGGGTCATAGATGTTCAGAATTGAGAGTTCTTCTTGGTAGACCTTTCCTTTGATGAGTATGAAGTGTCCTTCCTCATACTTTTTGATGAATTTTGGTTGAAAGTCAATTTTATCCGATTTTAGAATGGCTATTCCAGCCTGTTTCTTGGGGCCATTTGCCTGGAAAATTGTTTTCCAGCCCTTTACTCTGAGGTAGTGTTTGTCTTTAACATGGAGGTACATTTCCTGGATGAAGCAAATTGCTGGGTCCTGTTTATGGATCCAGTCTGTCAGTCTATGTCTTTTTATTGGGGTATTGAGACCATTGATGTTAAGAGATATTAAAGAATAGTGATTGTTATTTCCTGTTATTTTTATGTAGTTTATATTGTTTGGGTGGCTATCTTCTTTTGAGTTTGTTGAAAGATTACTTTCTTTCTTTTTCTTGAGTGTAGTTTCCCTCCTTGAGTTGGCATTTCCCATGCATTATTCTTCGTAAGGCTGGGTTTGTGGAAACATACTGTGCTAATTTGGATTTGTCGTAGAATATTTTGGTTTCACCATCTATGATTATTGAGAGTTTTGCTGGGTGTAGCAGCCTGGGCTGACATTTGTGTTCTTTTAGAGTCTTTATGAGATCTGCCCAGGATCTTCTAGCTTTCATAGTCTCTGGTGAGAAGTCTGGTGTAATTCTGATAGGTCTGCCTTTATAAGTTACTTACCCCTTTTCCATTACTGCTTTTAATATTCTTTCCTTGTTTTGTGTATTTGGTGTTTTGACTATAATGTAACGGGAGGAGTTTCTTTTCTGGTCCATTCTATTTGGAGTTCTGTAGGCTTCTTGTATATTTATGTTCATCTCTTTCTTTAGGTTAGGGAAGTTTTCTTCTATAATTTTGTTGAAGATATTTACTGGTCCTTTAAGTTGGGAGCCTTCACTCTCTTCTATACCTATTATCCTTAGGTTCTGTCTTCTCATTGCATCCTGGATATCTTGGATGTTTTGAGTTAGGAGCTTTTTGGATTTTGTGTTTTCTTTGACTGTTGTGTCCATGTTTTCTATGGTATCTTCCGCACCTGAGATTCTTTCTTCCATCTCTTGTAATCTGTTGGTGATGCTTACATCTATGACTCCTGATTTCTTTCCTATGTTTTCTAACTCCAGGTTTGTCTCCCTTTGTGATTTCTTTATTGATTCTATTTCTGGTTTTAATTCCTGAATGGTTTTGTTCTTTGATTGTGTTTTCCTGTAATTCTGCCGGTTTGATTGTGTTTTCTTATAATTCTTCAAGGGATTTTTGTGTGTCCTCTTAAAGGCTTCCAGTTGTTTACCTGTGTTCTCTTGTATTTCTTTAAGGGAGTTATTTATTTCCATCTTAAAAATCTTCTATCATCTTCTTGATAAGTGATTTTAGGTCTGAGTCTTCCTTTTTTGGTGTGTTGGGGTATCCATGGCTGGCTATGGTGGGAGAGCTGAGTTCTGATGAAACCAAGTAGTCTTAGTTTCTGTTCCTTGTGTTCTTGCCCTTGCCTTTCGCCATCTGGTTATCTCTGGAGTTAGCTGGTCTTTCTCTCTCTGACTGTGGCTTGTATTTCCTTCAAGTTCAGATGTCAACATTTCTGGGAGACCAGTTCTCTCTCCCAGCTCTTCTTCAGTCCCAGTGTCTGGAGCCCGCCTTCCCCTGGCTCCTCAGTACAAGTGGGTGGGTAGCTTTCTCCCTGCACTGCTTGTATATGGAGGCCTGGTGGCCCAGGCGGGGGTCTCTGGCCAGAGGTGGAAGCAGGCAAGCTCTTACCTCCTGGCTTTTCCCAAGGTTTTTATTTTGGGGGGATTTTTCAACATAGGCTTATGATTTCATGACAAATGATAAATGTGAAAGTGTAGACTTTGTTTACTGATGAAATCCTCTAACATCATAACCTCTAGGTACTATGGAAAAACAGAATATTGGACTGGAATTCTCAAGATATGAGAGTCAGCCTGCTTATAGCTGGGTAAACATGGGTAAAAATAATATTTGAGGTTGATCTCCATGTGCAATCACATCATTTCCTTCCATTGTACTCCAGTTAGAAAACAATATGTTAGGAAAGGATTTGGTGAGTGTGTGAATAAGCACATCCCAATAGTATGGTAAACAGTATTCATGCATTGGCTAGTGATTAGACTGATAGTACAATGTACTGATAGCAAAACATTGGTTTAATTACTAAGTGTTTAAAATATTTAATACATTTCTCATTGGTCTTCCCATTTATAATTTTAGTATGAGTTCTTATTATATATTCCAAGTTTTTGAAAGAAATCTTATTTCTTGCAATAAAAATTGGTCCAATGTATTCAGGTAACTGATATTCTGGATGACCCATATCAATAAACAAGGGTCTCTTGTTAGTAACAAAATCTCTTGTTAGTAACAAAATTACATCTCCCAAATAAACACATGTTGTTCACTTTATTGTCAGTCGTAAGATGTAGTGTACAGGGCACTGTGCAGAGTAAATATACAGAGTAAACTGAATTCATTCTTCCTGGGGTTCATATTCTAATTCTAGTGCTTCTTATGTAAAGTTAGGTTACTGAACATTTTCAAATCTGATATTAAGGTAAAATAGCACTCCAAGCTCAAAGCAAAATTGAGGGCTCCTTTTCTCTGCTCAACTTTGTTTGGAGAATGTCTCTGAGTATAGATGCCTGACCTTATTTGGAGGATAATCCTGCACAAGAGTTTTCTGCAAGTGCCTCATGACCCACCACATAAATCTCATACTTTCCTCTGTATGATAATTAGGTACTATGCTATGACAAATTAGCTCTTTCCACATATTTATATCCATAAAATAAAAACTCATATACCCTGCTACTAGAGTAATAAAATAGAGCTGTCTCAATGAAGCTGTCTTCAGAAGACTTTGTGTCATACTCACAGCTGTCAGAACCCTGCTTGTGACTTCTCTTATCTGAGCCCTTGTGGGGCAGTGGTCAAAGACCCCCAAGGAAAAGGAAAACACACATCTAGGTAGATCTCCATCTTTCTCAGGAGCTGCCATATAGATTTTCATGGTAGTTGTACAAATTTTCACTCCCATAAGTAATGGAGGAGTATTCCCCTTGTCCTATATACCAACACAATGAGTTATAACTTTTATAATTGATTTTAATCATTCTGGCAGGTATAAGGGAGAATCTCAAAGTAGTTTTTATTTTCATTTCTCTGATAGCTAAGGATGTAGAACATTTCTTTAAAGGTTTATTAGCCATTTGGGATTTCTGTATTGAGACTTCCGTTTAAATCTGCACCATATTCTTAAGTTGGACTATTTGGCTTGTGGATCTCTAGTTCCCTGTGTTCTTTATATACTTTGTATGTTAAACGTTGTCACATATGAGGTTGATAAAAAAGAAATGTCTTTTCCAATTTCATAGACCACATCATTGTCTGATTGATGGTGTGCTTTGCCTTACAGAAACTTTGAAGTTTTCTGGGGTCCTATTCATTAATTGTTGATCATTGTGCAGCACCACCAATATTCTATTCAGTAAGTTGTCTCCTATATCATTGCATTCTAGGCTATCCCTCACTTTCTCTTTTATCAGATTCAGTGTGTCTGATTCTATATTGAAATCTTTGAATTACTTAGAGATTCATTTTGCAAAGTGTTAAAAATATGAATCTATTTGTATTCCTCTACATGTATTCCTCTACATGTAGAGTACGATCAGAACAATTTCCTAAAGATTCATTTTACCCAAAATTTCTAGCTTCTTTATCAAAAACCATGTGTCCATAGGTACGTGAATTCATGTCTGGGTCTTCAACTTGATTCCATCAGTTGATATGTGTGTGTTTATATGCCAATATCATGTGCTTTTTGTTTCTATAGCTCAAAGCCCAATTATTTCAAATCTCTTTTGCATTGTGTTTTTTAATTTCGGCATATATAAGTATGCTTATATGTGTTTATCTCTGTGTGTGTTCTTTTTATATGGGCAAGCTTAGATAACCTAAAAAGATTTTTTTTTCTGTCCTTACTCTCTTGTATGTCATTCTTAATGCATCAGCCATAACCATATAAATCTAAAGAAATTACTTTCTTCCTCAAAACCACCAAAGATCTACATTACTTAGAAATTGCAGAAATGCCATCATGGTAGTTCAGATTGTCAGCTAGATAGGATCTAGAATCAGATATGAAGTAACACATTGTTCTTAGTAAGCTCTTTCAGTTATAAATAGGGAGGTCTCCACCTCTGAAGTATCATGTATTAGGCTAACTTTCTTTTAAAATGAATGTGAATTGTAGTAAAGAGTTTTGGTACACATTATTTCAAACAGAAATTATGGGTCATTTATGAAGGAAAAGAGAGGAACTTCTTGGGCACCTCAGAACTAGTGGGATAACACATCAGTGAATCTCTTGAATTTTAGGGTTTCATTTACTAATGATATTGAAGAGCTTCCAAATCCCAGGAAGACACAGATATCAAGGCCATTAAGAAGAAATAGTGAAACTGTGGCTGTAGCCCAACAGAAGCTCCTTGGACAACATTTACCATAATTTATGCCAACACAAATGAAGAAGTAACACCCTCCCACTCATCCTGTTTCATTGGCTCTATGGAGTGGGGAGCTGACTCATACTATCCTACTTTCTATTTGGAGCCAGCAAGTAAACTGGGGAAATGAGCTCCATTATCATCCTGCAGCTGAGTGACATGATATGGTAATTAAAATTTTTGTCAACTTGAAATCAGCTATAGTAATCTGGGAAGAGGACTTAGCTTTTGAGCAAATGCCACATCATACTGGCTTGTGAATACTTCTGTAAAGCATTTCTGCTTAATGATAAGTGGGGGAAGATCCAGCTAATTGCAGATAGTGTCACTTCTGGACAGATGGTCTTGTGTGTTATAAGGAAGCACCTAACCAAGTCATGGAGAGCAAGCCAGTAAGCACTGTTCATTCATGGTCTGCTTTAGTACTTGACTCCAGTTTCCATCTTTGAGTTTCTACCTCATTGATGGACAGTGACATTGAAGTATAAGCCAGATAAAACCTTTCTACTCCAATTAGTTTTCAGTCAGTATTTCACCACAGCAACTGTTGGTACAGAAAGGAAGAACAATAACAATGGCAGTGAAATGATGAGCAGTCAAAGAAACAATGTAAGGAAACATCCCAACATTAGTGTAAAAGTGAAAAAAATGTCCAATAAAACAGTAGACAGGAGGCATCATACAGTTAATACCATTCTAATGCAAATTAAAAGAAAACAACAAAATCCAACACTGAGAGGAACCTCCAGGTCCTTTTAGTTATTAATTTAGAGAACTGAAACATTTTATTAAAGAAACACAGGGCAGGCCACAGACAGATTAAATTTTTGAAATTAAAGACAGAAGTATATGAAAGCTAGCCAAAGACAAAGGACTCACCAATTAGGGAGGAAAATTGCTCTGGAAGATGGTTTGATGAAGATAGCCACTAAAACATCATGAGGATATAGCCTTTCCTTTCCTTTGAGGAATATTCCCTTTTCCTTTGTTACTCTGCTGTTGTTCTGTTCTTTGGTTTGGATCTGTCGTGTGTGTGTGTGTGTGTGTGTGTGTGTGTGTGTGTGTGTGTTTGTGTGTGCATGTGTAGAGATGTGGGGTAGGGAACATACAGATGTCAGAGGGCAATATTATAGGAGTCTGTCATTCAAACTTGTTTTAAGACTCTACTTATTCTGTCCTACTTTATATTCTACATAATCACACTTTCAGAAGATTATCCTGCCTGTGATCTCATCTCATTATAGAAGCACTGGGAATACAGATGCACACTATCACAGCAAGCTTTGTTTTAGGTTAGGGAAAGGAAAACCAGGTTCTTAGATTTTAGTAACAAGTACTTTCTCCTACTGAGCAATCTCAAAACCTCTGATCTTTTCAGTACTAGTAAAACATCTGGTGACACCAGGGATTTTCTCTCCAAGGGAACCTTTCCTAAAGTTGAACCTCTTCATTTTACTATCTGTTTTCTTCCTAGGTCAATATGAGAGGCTGAGAAAAGTCTCAATATGATTAAAATTTGAAAAGCAAATGACTCATGCAAATACTGTCACAGGGCAAATCAAAAGACTAATTATAAAGACATATGTCAGAAGTAAAACAGAAAACAATGACATTATAAACAATTAAAAAGTATAAGAGTTGTCACATGAATATTTGACAGTTCAGAGCACAGAAGATAGAAGATTACCATGTGCATATATAAAAAGGTGCTACAAAGCCTCTGAAATTGCAGAACTAAAAGATGTGTAGGATATTATCTGTTGTCAGAGATGAAGGAGGCAATTGATAAGAAAGAAAGATTTCTGGGGTCTTAACCTGAGGCATGAGCAATCTTTATGTTGGTGGACATAGTCTGTGGCTTGACTGTACCTCGATTCTCTATCACTATACTGATTGCAACATTGTACTAAGATGTGAAGAAATGCTACAAAAAGTACACATAAGATCTCTGAAATAAATTGTCCCTACTATTATATATAAATTTCCCAATAACTAAAATTTTAAAATTAAATTTAACAATAAAGAGGGTATGATTTAGAGATGCATAAAAAGCACATTGTTTACAGACAGATTTCAACTTTGAGATAAATGTCTTTCCACTGCACTATGCCCTTGTTCCCTTGTTTGCTTCTGGCATTTTCTACACCATTAAGATGTTTAGCAAGTATTCTTGACATAAATGGAACCTCAAAATTAAATAAAAGGTTCTCTGGGGGAGGTTAATAGAGGATGTTATAGTCCATGCCATTTGCTGTTTCTAATAATCTGTTCTTTCACTTTGTCAATGTGAGCATAATCATATTGATCAGAAGCAGCCCCAGATTCACACCCTCATGTACCTGTTCCTCAGCTGTTTGGTCTTTCTAGACATTAGGTTACTCCTGCTCAGTCACACCAATCACACTGGGGGTTTTTTCTAGGAAGTAAACATTCATCCCTGTGATTGGCTGTGTGGCCCAATTCTGTTCTGTAGTGACATTTAGGTCAGCTAAGTGCTTCTTGCTGACCTTGGTTGACATGGACTGTGACCATAATGTAGCAAACATAGAGTATACTATGGAAATTTACAATTATATTGATGATGATGATGAGATGATGATGATGATGATGATGTTTTATACAAGCCATCTTAATCTTGCTATCAAGAACATCATAAAAACAGTAGGTTAATTAAAATACTTACCAATCTTCTCTGCATCTATCTTTTTCATTGACCAACAATGAACGTTTTGAAAAAAATCTCTCATATAAGTTCTGTGTTCTTTGAATGCACTTTGTAGATTTAAAAATACAGACTCATATGGAAACCTTGGAATGAGAATACTATTGCCATCTGAATTTTTTGTTGTTGTTGTTTTTGTTTCTTTTTGTTTTGCAAACAGGGTTTTTTTTCTTTTGTTTTTTTTTGTTTTGTTTTGTTGGGGTTTTTTGTTTTGTTTTGTTTTTTTTGCCCTGGCAGTCCCAAAACTCACTCTATAAACCAGACTGGCCTCAAATCCACAGAGATCTATGCTTCTGCCTTCAAGAAATGGGATTAAAGCCATGGGTCACTGCCCAACCTAATTACATCTCAGCACCTAGGAGAGACATTACCTTAGGTTAAAGGGCTGGGAAGATATTTCAAACAAACCAACCTAAGAAGTAAGCTGGTGTAGCTACTTTAATAGCTAACAAAATAGATTTCATATCAAAAATAACCAGAAGATATATAGAAGGGCACTAAATCCTCCTTTTATGAAAAATCCACCAAGATGACTTTTAATTTTTTTAACATTTTATTAATTGTAAATTTCACAGCATGCACCCAATTCCACTCATGTTTCCACCCCTTCATATTACCATCCATCCTTGCAAGCTCCCTGCAATACACACCACACACACACACACACACACACACACACACACACACATTGTGGGGAAGCTGTTCTGTATCACATTGTGTCATACAGTCTACCCATTTTTACTTGCAAATGTTCATTGCAATGAGTCATTCATCTGGTTTGAAGCCTCTGGCTTCTGCTACATTAACAATACTGGATCCTCATGGGGACTCTTTTTGGCTCTCCTGTTGTTGCCCTGTCTCATGGAGACTCTGTGGCTTTGGATGTGCAGGACTGGTCCCATCACTTGCTACAACAGTTTGTAAATATGTTAGATGCTGGGGTAGGTAGGCCAAATCAAACCCTGGATCTAGGCCAGGGTGGTAGCTGACTTGGTCAGTCTGCCACCTCTTTCACACCCACACCATCAGGGTGAGCTCTTCAGCACTGTCCCAGCCATCTTACTGAATACTGAGGCCATCAAGAAGGAAGGCCAGCTCTCCTGCTCTCATGATTTAATGCAGCTCACCCATGTTTGCCACCAGGGCCAGCTATATTGTTCTACACAAGTGAAGTCCAGGGCCACCTTTCTGGCATTTATAAGGATAACTTTTAGAATGCAATTAGGAATTGTGCTGATCTAGTAAAGGAGCAGCAGGAAGTTCTCCTCTAAGATGCATAATCTGATACCTGGTTATGTTTTTAATATCAGGTATAATTTTCCTCCTGATGATTAGGCTTCTGATGGTGAAAGAAATAATCTCTCCAAGGATTGGGGCCCCTAATTTGTTACCCAAATCAAAGCTGTCAGTTGAAATTATACATACAGAAGCATCACTATGTGAACTGAGTATATTATATTTCATATTTATGCACTTAAATATAACTAGCAACAAAATAAAAGAGAAACATATGGTCAGTTTAATAAAAAAACATGGAAGGGTATTGAGGGAGTCAGAGGGAGAAGGGAGAAGAGAGGGAAGTGCTATAACCATATTTTATTTTAAAAATATACTAGGAAAGTATGACATAAAATACAAATTTAATTCTAAATGAAAGCATGGAGTGCAGCTTCCTCATGCCTCTCAACAGTAACTGTCAGGAGACTGTGGAGCAGAACACTTGCTTTTCTAACTTGTATGACCTCAAATCAAAGAAACTGTGCTTTCAGGGAAATCAACAGGTCTGACCTTGATTTCAATAGCATGATGGTGAAAGTCAGTCTTGGTTCTGCAATGACATGGTATCTATGGCTCCTCAGTAATGTGTCAGTGTCTTCTACTCTACTTGCCATGTTGAGTATTCATTCTCTACTGACTCATCCACTGAAGTCTAGATTTCTTAAGGGGTTCACTTTCCTTAACCTATCTACACTGTTAACCCCATTTCTAGCATACAATAAATATTCAACACATATTTTTGAAAGAAATGGATAAATGAATGATTTTCTCATAGCCTTTTGTGAGGTCTCTTTGATGACAGTCATCCACACTATACATTCTAGCAGCCAATGTGACCTATGAATACATTTAGAAAGGTAGTTTAATCTCAACTTATACTTACTCTCCTCTCCACAAAGAAGATTGCATGTATGAATGTATGTGCATGTATGTGTAAACAAATTATTAATCTAAGATAAAATACTAGCTTATGAAAATAACCCAATAGATACAATACTTGCCTCAAATACTTATAGTCCTCTGCTAGATCCCCAATACCACATAAACTGAGTATTTGATATTTGTTAGTTAAATACCTGAGAGGTGGTTAGAGAATATCAGACATTCAAAGTCATTCCTAGCTACCTAGAAATTTCAAAATCAACCTAGATTACAAGAGACCATCTTTAAAAGAGAGAGATAATTTACACAACTTGTTAAATATATAGCTTAGAGAAGGAAGCTTTGACTACTACTTCTGTATGTGTGATGTATGTATGCACAGTTGCACATGTGCCCATGTGAGTTGATGTGCCTGCATGTCACAGTACATATACGAAGGTCAGAATTCAATATGACTGCTTTTACTAATCTGCCAACTTTTTGACATAGGGTCTTTTCTGTCATTCACTGCTCCATACTCCTGGTTTCTAGACATGGCATTTTCAGTGATGATCCATCCTGTCTCTACCTCTCCTCTGCCAGCAGGGACAGGAGACACTTTGAGTGAAAGTTGATTGATGTTTAGTGGCCAAACACTTTTATTAAGGTAACATCAAGGGTACAGTGTATAACTTAATGAAAAAAAGATTAACAATAGAGTTGAGATGACTCTTTAGGTGGAAAATCAATGTGCCTTCTATCTTCCCTTGTAGCATATTAGCTTTTATCACATGTCACTTACTTGAGGATATGTATTATAAAATGTTAATTGTTACTTGGAAAACATCTATACATTTCTTGGACTATATTCTATGTTACAATTATATTTTATATTCTTGCCTATAAAAGTTGTGTTTGACTCAAATAATTATTCAGCTTTGTATCTCATCTATCCCTATCTTTACCATGCATCTACCTAAAATAGTATATCAACCACTAAAATTCTAAAAGAAATATCTATGTATATGAATGAAAAAAGCCAAAATAGTTTACTTCACTTAATATCTTTTATTATGAACTAACCTGAATCAAATAGCAACTGGAACAATTACCTAAGATAATTAGTTATTCTGTACCCCTCATGATTACCAAGTACATCAATACTCACTTAGAGAGGAAAACTAGATATTGCACGAGATTGAGAGACTCCTTGAAAATTAATTGTGTTTCTGTGAAATTCACTGATCAGTACTCACTGGAAATGAGATAATGATCCCTGATGATTTGAATTCACAATAGATTTCAGAAACTCAGCAGGGACTTATACTCAGTGACAAAGACAATGGAGACAATTTTACAGCTATAAAATCATAAAATCTTTGGACTTCTTGCTTTGAAATGAATTCTTATTTCAAGAGATAAGATTTATTTTTTTACTTTGTTGGTAAGTTTAGATTTTTTTCTTAGAAAATGTACTATATTCCCAAGCATTGTATAAAAATAAATCATACAAATATGTAACAAAATAAAAATAAACAAACTTTACGGAATCACCTTATATTTACAAAGGCAAATTATTCAGAATGATTGGGTATAAAACTAAGATTTTTTTATTTATTGAAAATAGATTATTTTCTCTCATGCAATATATCTCAGTCAAAGTTTCTCCTCCTTCTACTCTTTCCAACTACCTCCAGTTTTCAAAGATTCCTTACTTATCCATCCACTGGTAAGACCCAAAACTAACATGACCCTCAAAGATGTACATGTATAGCATCCAGGCAACAGATGCTTTGAAATGCTTATGTCAGTGAATATCATATGCAAAGACCTGTTTTGTTTGTGGAATGAATTTTCCAGCATCAGAGATATCAAAGTGGACAAATGAAAATGTAAATAGAGAATGTGAGAAGTAGTGTACTCTGTTGAAAATTATGTGAATTGATTGCATCCCACTCTAGTTTTAAAATGCTATGATATCAGGAAAGGATTTGGTGTGTTTTAATAAATATAATAATAATGTGATAATAGCATTTATATTTTACTTGATATTTCAAATTATTTTAAAAATAGTGATCTATTTAAAATATGTACAATATTTAATGAACTTACAACAGGAAGTTCCATTTGTAAATTTGATGTGATAAGACATCTCTATTCTATTTCATCTCAATTCTGAAAAGAAAATGTATTATCTTTTTAAAAGTTGACAAAGATATTACTTACTTATAGAAATGATAGATTTTATGACCAGTGTCTCTGTGTAATAGCCATTGGAAAACTACAATGTAATCCTGCTCTCTGTCTTTAATTTGTATGTGCCTTCAAGTTCATAGCCACCCTTCATTTATAGTGTTGTCACTAAAAGAAATAGACTGAGTCAAACTTGCCTTGTGTTCATATCTAATTCCCTTTTAAAAGATTTGTTATTTTTATTTTTTGTGAGTATCAATGCTGCATGCATGTACATATATATGTGCATCTCATGTATGCTTGGTCCCCGTGAATACCAGAAGAGTTCATTCGGACCCCAGAACTGAAAACATGGACTGCTGAGAGAAACTCTGTAAGTGCTAGGAATCAGACCTGCAAGTACTTGATGTAATTATTTTCTTCTATAAAATATAAATAAAAAGAAAATTAATTGGTGATAGACAACAAAATAAAAGCACATAAAATTTTAAATCATGTGCTCATGATTTAGTTAAGTATTCAGGAAAAGTTAGCAAAGATTTAAGTCTTCATTAAATAATAATATGCTTTTAGATTTTAATCCTTTTTACATTTATAATAAATATTGTTATCAAAACTCATGTTAATGTATATTTATCTGTTTCTTTGTATGAAGAGAATTGTGCAGGAAACATCATATGTGTGAATGCCAAAGGACAGCCTTCAGGAGTTGTTTCTCTTCTGCCATCATTTGAGTTTCCCCAATTGAACTCTTAATTGTGAGGGGTCAGGCTTGGTGATGAGAACCTTTATATGAAAAGCAACCTAACCAGGAAAAGACTAATAATTTTATATCTACATCTTTAATGGCAATTAAGTGTGTTTTATTATAAATAAATGTAAATAAAAGTTACATATTGTTTAGAACATATTTCTAGCATTTCTTCTTAAACAAATTTCCAGGCTTTATTTTACACAAATATATAAACAAACCCTATGTAAAACATCCATTGTTGGTGCAATTTGACAAATAATATATTACCTTGTAATGTTCTCCATGTCTGTATTAAAAATAATGAAGTAACTATAAATTCCTTCCTGTCTTATATCTATCACAGCCTTGATCTTGCAGCAGCTACACTATCCCATGGCTTTCTGGGAGGATAGAAACCACACTGCAGAGACAGAGTTCCTTTTGTTAGGCTTAACAGATGACTCGCTCCTTAGAGTTATCCTTTTCAACATCATCCTGTGCATTTACCTGGTGACCGTGTCTGGGAACCTCAGCACCATCCTTCTCATCAGAGTCTCTTCCCAGCTCCATCACCCCATGTACTTTTTTCTCAGCCACTTGGCTTCTGTTGACATAGGCATTTCATCTTCTATCATACCCAGTATGCTTGTCTACTTTTTGGTGAAGAGAAATACCATCTCCTACCTTGGATGTGGCATACAGCTCAGCTTAGGTGACATCTTTGGGTCAGTTGAATGTTTCCTTCTGGCTGTCATGGCTTATGATCACTTCATGGCAATCTGTAATCCCCTGCTTTATTCCACCAAAATGTCCACTCAAGTCTGTGTCCAGTTGATTGTGGGATCTTATATAGGAGGTTTTCTTAATGCTTCCTTTGCTATGGGTTCCTTTTTTTCTTTTCTATTCTGTGGCTCAAATAGTGTTGAACACTTTTTTTTTGCGATTTTGCTCCTTTAGCTGAGCTCTCTTGTTGTCAGAGATCTGATGTCAGTATCTCTGTAGTTGTTGTTTCATTTTCTGCTGGCTCAGTTACTATGCTAACAGTGTTTGTCATAACCATCTCCTATTCCTACATTCTCATCACCATCCTAAAGATGTGATCCACTGAAGGTCGACAGAAGGCCTTCTCTACCTGCACCTCTCATCTCACTGTAATCATTCTGTTCTATGGGACTATCAAATTCATTTATGTGATGCCCAAGTCCAGTTACTCAACAGACCAGAACAAGGTGGTATCTGTGTTCTAGATGGTGGTGATCCCCATGTTGAATCCTCCCATCTACAGTCTCAGGAATAATGAGATTAAGGGTGCTCTGAAGAGACAGCTTGGTAAGAAAACACTTTCTTAAAGTAACCTCTTGTTTTATAAAATTTAAAATAATACTAGAAATCATGCAAGACCCATGTAACTACCATGTCATGCTTGGTTATTACTCTTTTCTCCTCATCTCATTTTCCTCCAAGGATATATAACTATTTTTACTTGCATTTCCCATTTTTGTATTTTTAAATTCGTCTTAGAGAATTTTACACAAACTATTTGCATCATTTCCCCCCCTCTCCCTAATTCATCTTGACCCTATAGCTCCCTCTCCCAACTCCACGTTCTCTTTGTTAGATAATACTTATGCTGCCTTTATATATTCTGGTATATAGATCAGGACAATTCCTTAAAGACAATTGAGTCTCCTTATCATGGCAAATATCAATTGTCAATTTCTCCTCCCTATTCCTTGTTGGGCTTTTGTATGACTTGAGCTCAGACACACTGACACAGCTCCCATGAGTTCATATCTGCAACCATTCTGTTGTATCTATTTAAAGGGTTTATTTGTAGTCCTTGAAAAGTGCCTTTGCAATCATTCAACAACTATGCCTCTTATAATCTTTTAGCTACTCTCTGACAATGACTCCTTTGCTTGTAGAGTCGAGGGGAGTGAAATGGGTGTCCCATTTAGAGCTGTTATCTTCAACAATCTCTAATAATCTGCATATTGATCAGCAAAACAACATTTCTCTAATGATGTTTGGGAAAATGCTAATCTACATTTCAAAGTGGTTTAATACTATTTCCATTTAGTAATAAAATGGTGGTAGATTCTTTGCTAGGGTATTTAACCTTTATAGTACAAGTTGGACCCTGAGAATGGTATTAGGTATGTGTTTTACATGCTGGAGCTAGCATTAGATTTAGTCAGAAAGTGGTTGGTTACTCCTATAAGATTTGTATCAGTATAGCATACTGAGAGCCTGGAATGGGTTGAAGTGGGACATAGAGTTGCATATAGGTAAAAAAGTGTTTTTAATCTTTATTTCTAAGCTTTATATCTAAAACAGTCTCTGATTGCAGTTTTGTCTAAAACGTTCCCCCAAAACGTTCTTCTCTTGTTCTCAAAAAGTTATATGAGATCCTTGTCCTCAGTAGTTATACATATTTCAGAACACATGATTCCCATGGTAAAATGTTCACCAAGAGTTTGTACATAAATTCAAATCATAACTTGAGTAAGAATTTTACAACAGAGATGTTTACATGCATATCCATTAAAAGTAATTACCTGGCTAAATATTCATTATCTGTCATTAACTCTACAGGTTCGTGGAGAGCTAAAGACTGTAACTAAGTTGTCATTGAAATTTCAATTGACCTTTGGTTAATTGTTTTACAACCTCTTGGAATGTGGTCTAGGCTTTAAATACCTGATTTCTATCTCAGGCACAATTAACTCATGGCACTTGAAGACTGGCAGAGTTCTCACTGCAATTTTGATTATCAGTGAGGACTTAATAGCAGTTCTTAAAGCAGAGCTTAAAACTTACTAGTATAATTTTAGAAATTCTTATATAATCATCATTAATAATTAGAAAATCATTTATTTGTCTATATAGCATTACTATATGACAGTACATCTTTGTTATTCTGCAGAAATCTGCTCAAAGGGGTGGTCTACTACCTAAAGATGTTTATATATATTTAATAATAGCAGGAAAAGTGTAGGAATATTTCCTCGAATGTAATTTTCTTAGCCTTACCTAAAGGAGCAAATCTGTTATAGCTTTACAGTCCATTGCAAAACCAGCTCAGGAAGATCACCTGCTAAGTTTTACCTTCTCTTAGATGGCTTCTGGTAATAGCAATAGTAGGCATGTCCAGGCTGGTGGTTATTATAGCATGTAGGGTTCAAGAGACAAGTTTTCTGTACAATACATGATATTTTAAAACATTTCCATGATAGGTTGCTCCTATTTAAATATTTTAATACCTTCCATCACATTCAGAATAGAATTCAGACACATTTTTACCTTCCATGAACCCTTCCTTGAATTACCCTGACTTGCTTTTTTTTATTGAGATTATAAGGATGAGTGCACTTGCTGTTTTCCATCTGGAAACATTTTACTCACTCTCTGTTCTTAAAAGTCCTTCTCATTTTCTGGCTCTGATATCACTTGCCCCATGGGGATTTCATTGCTGCCTTACTCAAGCTACTATGAGCCATTCCCACCATGGCTACTTGAACCAATTCTGTTTGTTCTTTTCTACTGTGTTCTAAGTTTGAAAAGGTTGATTTTTCATTCAGTAACATTTCTTTGGTATCTATTTTTTTCTAGGATACAATAAATACTCAACATGTACATCTATATGAAATGAATGGTCCAGTATAACTATCTATAAAACTTATTAACTTATTTTTCAATAATTTAACCTCAGTTAATATGTAATATAAAATACAGAAAACACTTGAAATTCTAACCCAAGATATGTGGATTTGCTGTTTATGTGGAAGCTAATCTTCCTGTTCAAGAATTTTGAGTTAACATGACTAAAGTTCTACGGTCTTATGTAGTCAGATTCACCTTAAATTTTACCAGATATTTTGAGATGTTTGTCAAGTGATAAAGGATATGAACAAGCTATTTAGAAAGATTTGTATACAGCTCCCAACATGAGTGTAGTTAATATGAAAAAGCAGACACTCAGTGGAAAAAATCAATACCATGAAGCTAGAAAAATTGACTTGAGCCTAAGGAAACTACATGAAAAAAGAAATGAACTGACTCCGAAAAGTTGTGCGTGTGCGCGCACGCACACACACACACACACACACACACACACACACTGACTAAAGGAGAAAAGAAATTAAAGGAGCAAATTAGTCACATCAAATATAGAAACTAAAACAAGACAAGAGGCTATAGGGTGAAATTAGACATACATTGGGAGATTGGATGGACTGGAGAATTGTCAGTTAATAAGAGTATGTGCTACTCTTGCTGAGGATCTGGTTTCAGTTATGAGAACCTACATTGTGACTCAAAACCATCTACAATACCAAACTTCTTCTCCCTTCCAAATTAATCTGGATGGCATACAGCACATATCCTTGAATGTAAACAACTCATAAGCATAAATAGTAAAAGGTAATCAATCCCTTTAAAAATAAAACAAGAGGATATTAGAGAGAGCTAGACTATATGAATTTAAGGAATCTCTCTCATTTACTCAGTATTAAAAGGACAGTGTCTGTTCCTATGATACCAATGACCATAGTATTAGTAACAGATTTTACTGATATATGCACTTGCCTCTGTTTCCCTACTCTGCCTAGGAATCTTAAAAGAAGAATAGTGTAGAGCATAGCACCCATTCAATAAATCTGGGCTATGGGAGTCATGACATCCCCTCCTTTTTGATTTACCCATACTAATAGAAAATTTTATTTCCTAATATTTTTCAATCTGTATTTTCCTTATTTTCTATGTCTCCACAAAACTGATTTATGTTGTCTCTGTCTCCTAGAGAGTTTGCTTCCTAGTCACTCTCCTGGAATGATAGTTGTTCAAAATTATCTAAACACATCTGACTACTTTATTATCTTGCATGAATCCTTTTAGTGTAAATATGCCTTTGTGCGGAATTTCCAATTTCCTAAAAGTTAGTTCCACTGAACATCTGCAGACTCTTTCATAGTTCAATCTATGTCTTCATGTATATTTTTATCACTACTGAATAGATATTTTATGTGTTTGATGCAGTATTTCTTTTGTGATGTTTACTCAGAAACACAGAAAATATTTAAGTAATGATACTAACTAGTGGGTACAATTTTAAATTGAAACATTATTATATGTGTCCCTAAATTAAATTAAGTAAATGGATTATGAGGCATTTTGAAAGTTATAAATTCAGAAAAGTAGTGGATCCATAGGGGAGGTAGAGGTAAACTAGGAGGAGTGAAAGGATGAGAAACTATCATCAGGATATACTGCATGAGAAAAATCAATTTTCAATAAAAGGAAAAAAAGGAGAAAGATGAGAGAGAGAGAAGCAGGAGAGAGTGGGAAAAGGAAGAAAAAGAAAGAACCTAATGGATTTAACACTGCATCCAACTTCTCCACCAAGCCAAACCTTACATCTTTCATATTCTTCTTCAGGGTCTAGTCTGGTAAGACTGCTTTACCATTCCCCATCAGATAGACTTTTCCTTAGCTAAAAGAAAACATATGCTGCCAGGATTTGTCATCAATAGACATTAGTTGAAACTGTTATTGTCTCATTGGAGTATGTAACATATGAAATAAATAATTGAAAATTCTGACACTGAAAAGTGATCTGTGGGTCAAGAAGTTGTTGAGAGATCTAACAGAACTTTAAAGTAATTTCTCATAAAACAGAAGGCAAACATGAGATCTCCCAAACATAGATTAAATAATGATTTGCTAACTTTAAATTTTCACAATGTAATAAGACAGAACAGCTGCTGAAAAACACTGGGTTTTAGAAAAGACCGCTGAATTAAACCAGCTCATATATTATAAGGATATGTTAACTTCAGAATGGAAGTCAGTAAATGTGTTGCATTGGGGAAGAGGTTATGTCTTTGTTTCATCATGAAGCAAAGCGCTATGGATTCCTTCAAAATGAATAAAGATTTGATTTGCCTGGGGAAGATGACCTGAAAATCTTGGCTGTAGACATGAAGGGAGAAACCCAGAAGAACAACAAAATGGATGATGGAAATGTTATCCCTCTACATGGGAACAGCTCTGAGACTGGTTGAGACAGGAATGTCTCTGCAGTAGTCAATAAATCATGTTGTCAATAAAGTCCTAGTGACTTATTATTACATATCCTCCTCTCATATGTCATGGAGTGGGATTAAGATTACAGATTGATTATACAATACAAACAAATTTATTAAGATTGATGTCTTTCACTTGCTCAAACATAGAACAGAGAATCATCTTTGGATGATTTGTGCACACCTCCCATTCTATACAGATCAGAATACCCAAGATTCACTTCACCATAACCATTGGACTAAGCTTGAGGTCCCAGATGTAGGAGTTGGAGAAGGGACTGAAGGACCTGAGGGAGCTTGCAGCCCCATGGAGGGAGCAACAGTGTCAACTGTCCTGACCCCCTGATGATCCCAGAGACTGGACCACCACCAAAGAATATACATAGAGGGACCCATAGTTCAGGCCACATACATGGTAGAGGAGGACCTTGGGCCTGAGAGTGTTAGATGCCCCAGTATAAGAGAATTCCAAGGAGGGAAGATAGGAGTGGGTGGGTGGGTGAGTGTGGGAATACCCTAGTAGCGCAGGGAAGAGGGAGGGAATAGGGGGTTTCCAAAGGGGAGACCTGGAAAGGGGGAAACATTTGAAATGTAAATTTGAAATGTATCATAAAAACTTATAGATGCAACAAACAAAAAAGGGGGCAGTGTTCCACAAATCTTTCTTCTGACTACCCAATGTATGTCAAGGGAGTAGAATTTACAGGCAGAGAACTCCAAGTACCCAGGGGCCTTAGTTGGGTTCAGTACCCACAGCCTACTCAAATTATTCTCTATCAGTCCTGCCTGTTTGTTTATTGAGACCAAGTATTGCTCTTTACCATAACAGCCTCTTGAACCTGTACTTCTGCAGCTAGACTCAACCCATTCACAGTGGATCTACATCTGCCATTTTAGCAGACCTCCAGCACAGTTAGTTATGTAACTACTATACCCCAGAGTTTTTTCCATTCCTCTAGGGATCCTAGCTGTTGCCAATTAGATCTATTTGAAATTCCTGCTATAGCTTTCCTAAGCTTTTCTAGCCATTCTGTAACCTACATATGTATGCATATTTACTATTTGGCATGTAATATGTGATCAGAGAGAGATCAGAGATCAGATTTGTAACAAAGAATTTGCATCTGTCTTAACCAGCTTCAAGCAAAGCAAGACTACCTGACAAATTACTGCCTGGAAAGCAATTGTGGCTTGTGAATATACTGTTATTCTATAAATTCTGACATTGTGGGAAGACACTACTGTATTCATTTATGTTGCTGGCATAGTATGCTCATAATATTCTCCAACTGTAAACCAGCACAATGAGCATCTTTAAATTATGAGATTGTTTTAAGAGTGAAGTAATTTGTAGAAATGTACCTTATTGGCTCAAAGGTATGGTTGACACAAATGAAAGAGAAGAAAAATCTTTCTTTATAGATTGTTACTTCGCATATATCCTCTAAATTAACTTTTCAGTTGATTAAAATAAAAAGAAACAAATTGAAAGAAAAAATAAAAAGAGGAAGAAAAGTAAGAAGCAGAGGTAACTGATAATTCCAAGTAAACAGTATCTTTGGGACATGATAGGACTCATGTTCAGGTGAACTCACAGAGACAATGGCAGCACACAAATGACCAGAATAGGTACAAGCCAGACAAAGTTCTAGTACTGAGATAAAGAAGCTCCTACCACTATCAAGAAGCTATCGGCAATGAATACCTGCTGAAAAATGGAAAATAAGTTTTTTTCCAATGGAGTCTCACTGTGTGTGTGTGTGTGTGTGTGTGTGTGTGTGTGTGTGTGTGTGTGTGAATGTAGCCTAATTGGTATAATCCTTGCCTGTCATGCATACAGTCCTATGCTAGATCTCAAATACCACATAATCTGAGTGTTGGATACCAGTAAATTAAATATTTGGGAGATGGAGACAGGACGTTAGAGGTCTTTCTTAGCTGCCTAGCAAATTCAAGTTAATCTGGATTACATGATACCATCTCATAATTTATATCAAGCTAAGAATGGTAATCTTGACTGCTATGTATGTATTTTGGTGTATGATGTGTACCTACATGAAGTGTGCATGTGTTCATGTGAGTCCAGGTGTATGCATGCCACAGTATGCATATGAAGGTCAGAAGACAATGTTATTGTCAGTCCTAATACTCCACCATTTTTGATACAGGATCATTGTTTGCCATTCACTGCTCCATACTCCAGGCTAGTAGACTAGGTAGCTTGCAATGATGATCCTGCTCTATCTTTCCTCAGTCAGCAGAGACAGGAGACAATGAAGGAAAGATGACTGATACTCAGTGTTCAACTACTTTTATCAGGGTGATATCAAAGCCTCAGTGTATACCCAAATCAAAATAAGCTTTGGAAGATCGTTGAGCTGAATCTTCAGAGAGAGGATTTTTGTGGCTTCTATCCACCATTATAGCATGCAAGATGAGACCCACCTGACATTTTATACTCTTGCATATAAAAATTATATGTGCCAAAAAGAATTATTTAACTTTGCATCTCATATATCCCTATATTTACCAAAGTATGTAATAGAATATAGTACATGAACCACTAAAAATAATGAAAAAATGGTTAAGATGAATGGAACAAAAAATAGTTCATTTTTCATGATTAGTTTAATGTCTTCTAAAATTCACTAACATGAAGTCAATATCAACTTGCAAGAATATTTACCTAAGATAATTTTTCATCATGTACAGCTCAAGTAAAAGTGCACCAATACATAAATAGGAAAACAAGAGATTGCTTGAGATTGACAAACTCCTTGAAAATTAATTGTGTTTGTGTGAAATGAACTGCTCATTGTGCACTGGGAATGAGGTAATGATCCCTGATGATTTGAATTAACACCGGAATCCAGAGTGTCTGCAGAGACTTATCCTCAGTGACAAACAATGACAGTGGAGACAGCATTATAGCTACAAAAGTATAGTAACTTTGAACTTCTTACTGTGGAATGAATCCTTATTTCGAGAGGTAAGATTTTGACTTTATTAGTAAATGTAGATGCTTTTCTGTTTGCCATGTATTACATTTACGAACCATACTGGAGAAACAAGTCAGGTAGAATCATAGAGTTATTAAACATATGGGGAAACCACAAACCAAACGTTCACCTTGTGTTTCATTAGTAATTATCCAGAATTATCAAGCATAAAACTAAGTTTTCATAGATTTTTTTAATTTTTCTACCCATTGGTAAGATCAGAAACCAACATGACCTTCAAAGGTATATACACGTAGTATTCACCAAAAGGCTCACAGGTTCACTAGCTTTGAAGTGCTCTAGTGTCTTATTGTCAGGGAATATCATGTGCATTTTTATGCTTTGTTTATGGACTGAATGTTCCAGCATCATAGGCACAAATGTGGGCAAATTAGGGTGTAAATATCAAAAGTAATGGATAAGAGTCATCTATGCAATGATGGGTGAACCCTGATAAAGCACTTAACTGCTTGGTTTGAATATTTATAGATGAGTGTCTTCTATCAAAAATCACATGAATTTATTCCATCATATTCTTGATAGAAAACATTCTGACAAGTGTTGGAGTTGGTTGGGAACATCCTCTTGGATACAGTGAGAAAATTTGATGAGGAACTCTCAGAGGTCAGACTAGGAAGGGGATAATGACTGGACCATAAAAAAAAATAAAGGTAATTTTTAAAAATCTACTATACAACAATATAATAGTTAATAAAATGCATTGTTTCTCATTTTTTGTAAATTTCTTAAATGCTTTCTTCCTTTAAAGACTGCTATGTTCTCCTGGATGCCACTAAAGTCAAACTGTTGACAGGCTGGTTTGGTGACAACAGTAAGAATTATCCATTTTTACACAGCTACATACTCAGAATGAGGCAGCATATTTTGTGTAGCCTTTCCAGATAATTGTGACTATTTTTCTTTGAATTATATAAAAAAAAACTGAGAAGAAGCAATTTCTCAAAGGGCAAAGACAAGATGGAATTTGAAGCCTGAATATCAGTATGCTTTTGTATCCTCTGACTTAAAGGCCTCTAGTTCATACCTGGGTCTTTTGAGCATGTATAGCTGTAACATTATTAATTCATTCATTTAAAAAGTACTGGCTCACTGATTCACACCAACATCCAAAACACTGACCTGTTTTACTATATAATAGTTTTAAAACGTTTACTAATATTTCCACCAATCTTACCAGAAATGATTTTTAAACCTGTTGGGAACCCATCAAGTTCCTGAAAGATTATATTTTACTAACAAAAAACAGTGTCAAGTGCTTTCTTTGCTTTCTTTCTACTTTTTTTTCTTTCTTCTCTTCTTTTTTCTCTTCCTCCTCCTCCTCCTCCTCTTCCTCCTCCTCCTCCTCCTCCTCCTCCTCTTCCTTCTTCTTCTTTAGGTTGCATTTCCTTAAATGAGTAGACTCACTGCTCACTTTTTGAAAATAAGTCTGCCAAGGACCAAGTCAAAACAGCCTTTATGTTACTTGTTAGCTGTGCTTTCAAGTGGAGACCATGTGCCACCAAGTATGCTCATGCACACATCTGACTTCCTCACAATGACCACTTCACTGAGTAAGCAACATGAGTACTCTATATTACTTTCAATTTCAGAATATTAAATCAGTACTAAAGAACTAAGAAAATCTATTACTTGTGTAAATAAAAAGAAAACATTATGAAGTTGAGAAATGCTTTGGCATGTCTTAATAAATAATAATAATGTGCTAGATGTTCATATTTTGCTTGATGTTTATGGAATGTTAATTATTAGCAGAAATAATACATACCCTTTTCTATATGCTAACTTCTAAGTAATAATGACATCTTAAACCCTTGTCAATAAAAATTGTGTGTGCCTAAAATAATTATTACACTTAGCATTTCATACCTCCGTATATTTGCCAAAGTACCTAATAGAATATATTGCATCAAACACTAAGATTGGTGCACATGAATGGAAGAAAATGTAATTTATTTTAACAATTAGCTTATTGTCCTCTAACATTCACCAACCTGAAATAATTTTGAGGAATGATGATCTATTTAGAAGTATTTAAATCTTTAATGAGCTTAAAGTATGAGGTTGCATTTGGAATTTTAGAGTGATCCTTCTTCCATTTCTTCTAAGCTCTAACAAAAAAAAATCATCTTTTTAAAAGTTGATCAAGACATGACTCTACATGGAGAAACAATAGACTTTGTGTTCAGTGTTAGCAACAAAGCATGTCTGTGTCATAACCATCAGAAAGCTGAAATGCCTCCCTGATGTTGGTCCAACTTTGCATGTGCCCTCAACTGCATGACCACCCTTAATTTATAGTGTAGTTACTAAAAGGAATACTCTGAATTCAACCCACCTGGTGTTCATATCTACTTCTATTTTTGAGGATTTTTTACTTTAATTTTGTGTGTATGAATATTGCCTGCATACACATATTGCACCACATGCATGTGTGGTGCCAGCAAAGACCAGAAAAAAGCATTAGATCCCCAGAACTGGAAATACAGACTGCTGTGAGGAAGCATATGGGTGCTGGAGATCAAACCCAGGTCCTTTGCAAATGCAGCAAATGGTCGACATTACTGATCCATCTTTGAAACTCAATAAATTAATTACTTTGTGTGTGTGTGTGTGTTGTGTGTGTGCTTGTGTATATATATATATATATATGTGTGTGTGTGTGTGTGTGTGTGTGTGTATGTTATTTTAAATCGTTTTCTGCTATAAAATGGAAACAATAAAATGGACAATGTTACTTCATGGAAATTAAAATAAGAAAACATACAAGTTCATTTTAATTGTACAGGTAATGTAGTAAACATTTAATAAAAGATAGCATTTACTTAAGCCTTTATTACATAATTCTGTGCTTTTACATTTTGTTCTTTTGTTATACTAAGTACATGGTTATGTTCTTAAGATTCATATTATTTTATATTTATTTATTTCTCTATTGATTTATGTGAAAGATGGTATTGGTAACATAGCATATATGAGGACAGCAAAGAAAAACTTCAGGAGTTCGTTATTTCTTCCCATCTTGTGAGTTCCAGGAATTAAACTGTAGCTGTAAGCTGCCAGGCTTGGGAATAAGAATCTTTACCTTCTAAGTCATCTCACCAGGCCAAGCCTCATAATTGTAAATTTTATCCTTAAAGAAAATTGGGTATGTATTACTATAAATAAATGTAAATAAACATTTTTATTTGTAGCACATTTCTAGCATTTCTGCCTAAATAATTTTGAAGGAATTATTGCACATGAATGTACAATGACAATCTCAGTAAAACATCCATTAAAGATGCAATTTTAAGTAATGTATTAGTAACGTTCCTGTTGACAGTATCAAATGAAAGGATGAGATCTAGGAGACCTACTTATAAAACCCTTCCTGTACTTCATCACAGCCTTGACCTGGCAGGAGCTACTCTGTCCCATGGCTTTCTTGGAGGATGGGAACCACACTACAGTGACAGAATTTATTTTACTGGGTTTAACAGATGACCCAGTTCTTAGAGTTATCCTCTTCGCCATCATCCTGTGCATCTACCTAGTGACTGTGTCCGGGAACCTCAGCACCATCCTCCTCATCAGAGTCTCTTCCCAACTCCATCACCCCATGTGCTTTTTTCTCAGCCACTTGGCTTCTGTTGACATAGCCTACTCATCTTCTGTCACACCCAATATGCTTGTCAACTTCCTGGCAAAGCAAAATACCATCTCCTACATTGGATGTTCCATACAGTTTGGCTCAGCTGCTTTCTTTGGGACAGTTGAATGCTTCCTTCTGGCTGTCATGGCTTATGTTCGCTTTGTAGCAATCTGCAACCCACTGCTTTATTCAACTAAAATGTCCACACAAATTTGTATCCAATTGGTTGTAGGATCTTATATCGGTGGGTTTCTTAATGCTTCTTCCTTCATCCTTTCCTTCTTTTCTTTTATCTTCTGTGGACCAAATAGGATCAATCACTTTTTCTGTGATTTCGTTCCTTTAGTGGAACTCTCCTGTTCTGATATCAGCGTCTCTGTAGTTGTTACCTCATTTTCTGCTGGCTCAGTAACTATGTTAACAGTGTTTATCATAGCCATCTCCTACACTACATCCTCATCACTATCCTGAAGATGCGCTCCACTGAGGGCGGCCACAAGGCCTTCTCCACTTGCACCTCTCACCTCACTGCAGTCACTCTGTTCTATGGAACTGTCACATTCATTTACGTGATCCCCAAGTCAAGCTACTCCACTGATCAGAAGAAAGTGGTGTCTGTGTTCTACATGGTGGTGATCCCAATGTTGAACCCCCTTATCTACAGCCTTAGGAATAATGAGATTAAGGGTGCTCTGAAGAGGCTGCTTGGTAAGAAAGTATTTTCTTAAGATAATCCGTTGTTTTATAAAACTTAGTATAATAATGGTAATTACCCCAGACTAATGGGAACATCATCTCCGATTTGGTCATTCATCTTCTTGTTAGTCCTTTTGTCCTTATCTCCCATTTCTCCCAGTATATATAGCTTTTACTGCATGTCTCTTTTGTATTTTTAATGTGTTTTAAGAATACTATACAATGTAGTGTGTGTGTATGTGTGTGTGTGTGTGTGTATTCATCCTCTTCCAAACTCTTTTCATTATAACTCCCTCTCCTACTCATCCAGTCTTTTTTGTCAAACCCATATTGTGATATCTGTACATACTTAGATATTTAGGCTTCAACTGAAGCATGGTTAACCTGATGGGGGCCATTCTCATATAGAAAATTGATGACCTTCTTCTTGAAGACATCACTTGCTAATAACTCCACAACTACCAGTGGATTTCAGGCCTATTTCCCTTCTCCATGCTCAGATTTTGTCTGGTTTGAGTTTGTGCATGCCAACACATCTAACATAAGATCATATTTGCAATGATTCTCTTGTATCCTGAAAACATTATTTGTAGTCATCCACCAACTCTGGCTCTTATATTCTTTCTAGCCACATTCTTATCATGCTTCCTGAGCTTGGAAAGAAACAAGTATGATATAGATGTTCCATATAGTGCTACGCCATAGTAATTATCATAGTCTTTAAGTATATGCACATTGATAAATTACTGTTAATCACCATCTACTACAAAAAGAAGCCTGCTGATGAGGGTTGGGAGATGTACTAATCTATGGGTACCATGATCATTCAATGTAAGTTGGTTTAATACTATGTCCATTTAAGGAAATCAAGATGGTGTGTTGTTCCCTAGGTGAAGTGATAGTTTCTGATTTCTTTAAAAACTCAGTTTTGTCTTGTAATTTTTTTTCTTGAAGTTGTCTTGTGAAAGGGCATGTGATATTTTGCTGAAAACACACTTGAAAGGGTATGTGATATTTAGAAAGAATATAAATGCAACCCCAGAAACAGCGAGAGGGTGCTCTTGCATTGCTATGCCATGCCATGCTTCACTGGTCTTTACTAGACTTTACTGATATAGACTTCATAGAGAGAAACACACCAAAGAACTGTTTATGGTATCCCAGCTGATTCTGGTCCCTTTTGCTGACTTACACTGATTCAGCAGAACCTGGCATTTTCTGTTAGATTGAGCCACCCCTGCTGGTTCATGCTGATTTTTTTTGTTAAACTGGACGTCTAGTATTCTGGCAATGAAAAGTGGTATTGCCTCCAAAGAACTACTTCTAAATAGATCCACAATCTCCTTTTCCTACTAAGAACCTTAAATAGAGTAGATTTTGAAAAACTAAGCCTACACCTAGGTGCTATGACCTGTTTAGCACAGGTTTGGGCCCTGATAGTAGTATTAGGAGTGGTTTTATATTTTCTTATTGGCCATTAACTTATTTCTCAGCTGTCCATGCTCAGCTAATACCTAATGTAAAATACAGAAAACATTTGAACACATCGATCTGAAAGATTCAGATTCAGAGTTTATGGGGAGGTTAAACTTTATGTTTATAAATTTGTGGTTTATATAACGAAAGTTCCAAAGTCTCATGTAGTCAGAAGCACATTAAAATTTCACCAGACATTTTGAGTTTGTCAGATTGTCTGATAGTTTGTCAACTGTTAAAAACTAAGTTGTAAGGAGAGGTAGGCATAAAGCTCCCAGTATGAGAGTTATTAATATGAAGAAACATAGGTTTACTGGGAAAAGTCAATGTCACTATGCTTGATAATTTGGCTTTGATCACAGAAACCTACAACTTAAGTTGTGCTCTTACACACACACACACACACACACACACACACACGCACAAAGGAAACAGGTCAAGCAGACTAAAGATACAAGGCAAGGGGATATAGGGTCGAATTAAGAGGAAATTGAATGTATTAAAGCAATGGCTTAGTGTTTAAGAGCAGATTGTACTCTTACAGAGGACGTGGGTTCAGCTCTCAGAACCTTATTGCCACCATCTATAATTCCAAGTCTAGGGATTCAACACACTCTTCTACCTTCTAAAGGGACTTGGCATACATATGGCACACATCCTTAAAGGCAAAGCACTCATACACATAAAAGTAAAAAGAAATAAATCTTTTTAGAAGATTTATTGAGGATATTGTAGAGAGCTGGTCTATTGGAATTTAAGGAATTTCTCTCCTGTACCCAGTCTTGAATTGATAGTGTCTGTTCCTATGATAGCCACAGAATTAATAACAGACTTTACTGATATGCACAATAGTCTCTGCTTTCCTACATTACCGGGAACCTCAAGAGAAGAATAGTATGGATTCACCACATCTGGGCCATGAGAGTTATGCTACCCTATCCTCTCTGATTAATCCCTATCTAACACTCAGAAAGTTCTGTGTTCTAATATTTTTCAATCCATAGTTTCCTTATCTTTTACTTCTCTACATAACTGATTCACATGGGCTCTGTCTTCAGGACACCTAGTGTTTGCTTCTTAGTAAGTCTCCTAGAATGATAGATGTTAAAATTATCTAAACATTCCACTGGACACCATGTGTCACCACTTCCATTCCTCAGCCAATTCTCTCTTTATGTATTTTTCATTAATAAATGGATATCCCAGAACAGCTCCCATTTTGACAATCTCATGCATATAACATAGTGAGAAAATATCTGCCCATTACACACTCTTGTCCCATTCTTAATGTTTCATAATGACACTCACCACAAACCCTACTCTTCTAATTAACTAATCTTAATGTTCACACCTTCTCATCCTTCCATTGACCTAAAGTTGTTTTTATCTAGTCATACCACAAGATTGTGTGTGTTCTCTATTTTCTGAAAAGTGATAAGCTACAAACCTGGTTGAGATTGAGTCTCCTTGAGTCTACAGCCTTTTGTTTCACTGCCTACATTTAAACTTATGTACCAAAATACCTCTAGAAAAGGAAACACATGGGTTTGTACAAGATTGTAATCATTTGGAGTCAGATGGTAATCTGGGTGTTTTGGTATCCACACAACACCTCTTGCTTAGTAAATGCTGAATAAATGGTGGTGCTCAATTTAATTGTTTCCAACAACACCATGAGAAACTTGTGCCATAATGATGTTAAAAATGCTTTTTTTTTTTTTTTTGGAGAATACACAACCTTTATTTACAAAGTTAAAGAGATTTGATTTGACTACACTTGTCCAAAGCTGAATAGAGGGATTTCACATCACTAATCAAAGGGGAAACAGATCTTTCTTCTCTGATTGTTGGGGCAGATGTGAGATTTGGATGCTAATATGTATTAACTCTTTCCCTATATTTAATTTTTTCTTTATATTTACTATTTCTCACTTTAACTGTGTGATGGTCTGTATGTGGTGTGTGTCTGTGAGTGTGTGTGTGTGTGTGTGTGTATTCAGGTCATCAAGCTTAGTGACAAGCAATCTTACTCAGCTTAGTCACCATGATGACTTATTATTTTAATTTTCTATGTCTACCTACTTTAATTAAGGCATTAAATATGAGAAATTAAAAAACATAACATGCCTATACAGCACTTCATATTTTTCTGTATTTTTAAAAGATTTATTTATTTATTTCATGTATTTGAGTAGGCATTGGATCCTCATTACAGATGGTTGTAAGCCACCATGTGGTTGCAAGGAATTGAACTCAGGACCTCTGGAAGAGCAGTCAGAGCTCTTAACTGCTGAGCCATCTCTCCAGCCCCATACTTTTCTGTATTTAACTTACCTTGTTTCTTTTTCACTTTCGTTTAGCACCTTTCATTGAAAAGTGTGGCATGGTTTTACTTAATAGTGAAAAATGAATAGTTTAATTTGGGTAGTGTCATGGTTTGTATATGTTTGGCCCAGGGAGTAGCACTATTTGGAGGTGTGGCCTTGTTGGTATAGGTGTATCACTGTGGGTGTGGTATAAGTGTATCATCCTAGCTGCCTGGAAACAAGTATTCGACTAGCAGCCTTCAGATGAAGATGTAGAACTCTCAGCTCCTCCAGCACCATGACTTCAGAGACACTACCATGTTCCCACCTTGATGATAATGGACTGAACCTCTGAACCTGTAAGCCAGCCTCAATTAAATGTTGTTCTTATAAGAATTGCCTTGGTATCTGTTCACAGCAGTAAACCCTAACTAAGATGAGGAGATACTTTGAAGCATCTCCAAACCTAATGTTTAACCTCATCTCAACAGGGAAGGAATCTAGGTCTAGGTTTCTGGACCTATTATCAGTTATGATAGAATTTGGTGTGAGGTCACATGTTGTAGAAAATTTGTCTCGATATTTCCTGACTCATAATGGTGACGACTCATGTGGAAGATAGTCCTGTCTACAATATATGTGTAGTGTGATCTTTGACTGTCTGTGAGTTTTACTTAAAGATCCATGCCTAACAACCTATAGTTCTGGAAAGGTACTTATTGCAGAGTTTATCCCTTGTAAATTTTTACGTATAATAAAATTTCAATATGCCAAGTTCATATGTTTGTTTTTAATGAATTTAATTTCACCATGACTGGAATTCCAGCCAAATGGTTTATAATAATTTTAAAATCTAATTGCCTTTAAAAAGAGGACTAAAAACATATAGTTGAAATCAATCTATTTCTCAGTGTTTATATGCCATAGTTATATTTGTACACAGTGATACAGTGTACCATCTAGTAAGTCCCCTATGTCATTTTCAGAGCCCAAACCACTTTATTTAATGTGATGGAGAATGTAAGCAGAGAGCATGGAAGACAGAATCATGTGACTTGAATCCACACTAATTTGGACAACCTGTTTGAGATATATGTATCCAGTTCTCACAGATATGTTCTCATCTGTGAATTGGGAGAAGTTTTTAATGACAGGTCAGTAGAGTGTTTATGGAAATGTGACTGTAGACATAAAAAGGTTTTATAAGCAGGTTCTCTTGGTTCAATGCTAATCTTTCAATTTATGGACAGGAGTGTTTCAGATTGCCCTAGGGCTGCTTGTATTTTGATGCTAATTCTGTTCTCCTGGGAAGGACTGTGAACAAGGAAGGAATCAATACTCAGGTGAATTCTTTTGAACCTATTCCCCACATTAATTGGTAAAATAAAGGCTAAAGCTTGTAATTGGGCAGGAGAGGGAAAGGTGGAGCTAAAAGTTTGGGAGGAGTAGGAGAAGAAGAAGGAGAAGGAGAGGGAAGAGGAGGATATGGCCTGGAGAAACTGCAATTTATCAGGGGTCACTTAGATGGGGAAGAAGGTACTGTAGTGGTAGATCTGCCCAAACTAAGTGTGCAGCTTGATTCATATTATTTGAGTTGTGTTTTCTTTGCCCATGGTTATTTGGGTTGGAGATTTACCACAACACATGAGTGTGATGATCTAACTACCTCTTCAGACAAGTTATTTATAAAACAAAGCTAATGATATTGCTTCCCATGTTATTGGGTTTTTAAGTATTAACCATTTAGAGTGAAGCTAGCACACAGTCATGCAAATTATTATATAACCAACAACTATCAGATTGCATGTGTAGCTCAGTCCTTGAGATAGAACACAAGTGTGGCAATTGATATCAAGAATCTGAGACTAGATAGGCCAATACAGGAAAATCAATACTATTGTTTTGCTGAAGAAAAATATCAGTAAAATGATGCCTAATGACATGTTACTGTATCCATATATCATGTCTCACTAGGCCATCATCACAAAAGCTTCCTCCTTAAGCAGAAGGGAACCCACAATTAAACAAATATAGAGAGTGAGAGACTTTGAAACACTCAATCTTAAATGAGCTATCTTCTTCAAATCCTTCTTCTTAGAGCTCCAACATCCATGCAGAAGAGGTTGAAATATTATAAGAACCACTGCAGATGGATGATACCAAGGAAAGAGTGTCTTCCAGACATGACAAAACTGATGTACATATGAATGCACATAGACTGTGGTAGGATATAAACCAGATGAGTCCGGTTGGTTAGATGGGTAAGTAGACATGAGATTCCATCCACAACCAAGGGGCTCTCTCAACATCCACACACAAAGAAAATACAATTTCATCAAGGGAGTATCACTGGGCATATAAACCACATGATAAGCTGGTTCATGTGCCTAGCAGTAAATGGCCAATGCAACAGGAAGTAAAAATAATGATAGAAGAATTTTTGTCTTATATTGATATGTTTGGGCATTTTTTATCTTACTGGTATTCTGGTTATATATGTTTTCAGATTGTGTGTGTGTGTGTGTGTGTGTGTGTGCGTATGTGTGTCTATACGCGCACATATGCACATGTGCTAGTGCATGGTGTGAATATCATGCTCTTTGTTTCTTTTTTCATTTTGTTTTAGTCTTGTTTTTTTTTCTATTTTATTTTCATGTTATCTTTCTTAAAAGAGAGAGAGAGAGAGAAAGCATAGACTCTGAACAGCAGTGAAGTGGGGAAGACATGAGAGAAGATGAAGCAAACCCAATAATCAGACATATTTTATAGAAAAAAAACAGTTTTCAATAAAAAATTAATAAAATGAAAATACATAGTAAAAGTCAATAGGGAATTGGCCCTAAGTACTAATAAGTCTGATTGCAACTTGTGAAGTGGATGAAAATACTGACATGGAAGTTTGGCCTGATTATACTCATTTCAAAGTATAATGACCAATACAGAACACATATTTGACAAATTCATGTAACTATTAACTCTAACTCAATACATGTCTACTGACCATGTCTTAGAAATACACATTATATGTGTATACAGTTCTTTTAAATTATTAATAATCAACATGTTGCTTTTTCATTAACATTGAATGAACAAATCCTATACATTGTATTTAGCACAAGATTCATTGACATTTGAAAAATACAGTTTATTTTATGTACACATTTTATGAGGACAGGTATTTAAACACACTTAGAATATATTTTGCTTTTACAATCCCTAGAGCAACTATTAAAAACTTTAAAGTCTGAGCTACAGTTCAGGGAAGGCATTAGTGAAAATGAAATGCAAATGATTAAGTTGGTTCTACAGATGGGCCAGTTACCTCAGCTGGGTATGCAGTGCATGTCTCTCCTAAAACAAAGCATTCTAGTAGGAGATGTTATTCACTCAACCTTGGCCCCTTTCAGCATCCAAGTGGATGACAATGGTGGATGACAAGACCAAAACTTTGATGCTGTCAGGGAGTATGTCAGAAGTGCAGAGACCTTGTTCCAAAGATAAGCACATCAGGCTAGAGCATGGTCCTGTTCCCCTTGAGTCTGAGCCATACTGGGCAACCTGAGCTAATCTTATTGAGACCTTGGCAATAGGAGAATGAGCATCAGTCCAATGGCAGCAGCACCACACAGGATAAAGAGACCAAATATCTCATAAAAATTAAAAGTACATGTCATATGATTGTCAAATTTCCTTATAAACATGCATGCTCATAGCCAAGATTGTAACTGCTGTCACTTAGGTTGAGCATGGAAATAAAATTTTTCTTCCAATGAGAAATATACTACAGATATAAACAACCAGTCAGCTCCTGAGAAGTGAGTGTTTCTACAGCAGAGTGAAACAATTCTCAGGTATACATATAAAGCATCAGATATCTAGAAGGTTCAGGAAATATTACAGAAGAGTATGTTACTTCATTTATACAAAGCAGTTATAAACAGGCATTTATTGAGGGAATCTCTTGTACTTTACAGAAGAATCAACTGTCAACAAGAATGCTATTGACCTATTAGCTTAGGCAGTAAGTCAGAATGTGGAAATTCCTGTACAAAGAGATGATTCTCTAGGAGAGACAAGCATAGGAGAGGGAATTTGGCCCCACACATAGAGGAAGACAGAAACATGTATCTGGGAAACAAGTAACCATCCACATGGCAGAACTTAGAATAGAATAATGGGATGAATAAGTTATGAGCTAGTCAGGGAGCAATCCAAAGCATTTGGCCAAGGCATTATTAAATATATTGAAGTTTGATAGTTGTAATTCTGGGAGCTTGAGCAAAAAAAAAAAAAAAAACACCAACTTACAAAAAACTCCATATCACAGCCATTAAATGAAAAAAGCTAAGGTAACTCATCTTCTATTTATGGTTTAGCCTACTATAACCTGAACTATAATTACACTTAAAATCAATACTTCACCTGACATAAGTATTTTGTGATTGTGAAGACAATAAACTTAACACTTGTTTGACTTGAAAAACTTGAGGATAACCTATGTCATGTAACATTCTTTTTTATTAATTTATTTATTCATGTTACATTCCTTTCACACCTCCATTACTCCTCTCCTCACAGTTCCATAGTCACACCACCTTCCACCATTTTTTTCTTTGTCTTCTCCTAAGAGAAGAGGAGGACACCAAAAGGTACCAAACCAAACTAGCATATCAAGTCCCACAAGTACTTAAGTCACAGAGTCCAGACAATACATCCCAGGGAGGGAAAGGGGATCCAAAAGGAAGGCAATAGAGTCAGAGATAGCCGCTGACCAATTGTTAGGGGACACACATGATGACAAAGTGCATATCTACTACTATGTGTAGGAAGCCTAGGTACAGGGCATGGATAATTTGGAGTTGTTGGTTCAGTCTCTTTGAGTCCCCATGTACCTAGGTTAGTTGGCTATGTAGATTGTCATGTGATGTTTTTGACCCCTCCATCTTCGTTTATCCATCCTCCCATTTTTTTACTAGATTTCTTTAGCTCTCCCTAAAGTTTTGCTGTAGGTCCTGCATCTGTTTTAATCCACTACTGGATGAAGCCTCTCAGAAGACAGTAATGCCAGGCTCCTGTCTGCAAGCATAGCAGTGTATCATTAACATTGTCAGGGCTTGGCTCTCTCCCATAGGGTGGATCTGAAGGCTGGTCAGTCATTAATTGGCTATTCCATCAATCTCTGCTCCATCTTTATCCTCACATGTCTTGTAGACAGGACAAATTTTTGGCCAAAATTTTTATTGGTGGGATGCTGTTCCTCTATGTCTACAAGAGGTACCCACTTCAGGGTCCATATCCCTGCTGCTAAGAGTGTCAGCCAGGATCACCCCCATATGCTCCCAGGAGTCTCCTCCATCCCAGGTCTCAGCTCATCACAGAGATGAAAGGGAAAACATAAAAAGAGGCAATGATTCAAAGAATCATTAGGTCTTAATTCAAAAGCCTATACTCCAAAAAATTGTAAAGTCTAAATTAAATGGATAATTTCTAGACTGATATCACTTACCAAATTTAAATCAACATTAAGTAAACTGTCTAAACAATCCTATAACCCCTAAGGAAATAGAAGCAGTCACTGAAGGTCTCCCAACCAAAAAAATTTCAAAGCCATATGGTTTTAGGTCAGAATTCTACCACATTTTCAACAAAGAACTAATACTAGTAATCCTAAAATTATTCCACAAAATAGAAATAGAAGAAACACTACCATCCTCATTCTATGAGGTTACAGTGACCCTAATACTTAAACCACAGACTCAATAAAGAAAAATTTTCAGATCAATTTCTCACATAAACATTGATGCAAAAATACTCAATAAAATACTCAGAAACAAAATCCAAGAACACATGAAAACATCATCCACCAAGATCAAGTAGGTTTCATACCAGGGATGCAAGGATGGTTCAATATACAAAAATCTGTAACATGATCTACCATGTAAATAAACTGAAAGAAGAAAATCACAGGATCATCTCATTAGATGGTGAAAATTCCTTTGAAAAAGCCCAGTACCCCTTCATGTCAAAAGTCTTGAAGATATCAGGGATAAAAATGTGCATACATAATGTAATAAAAGCAATATACAGCATGCCAACATCAAATTAAATGGAGAGAAACTTAAAGTAATTCCACTATAATAAGGGATAAGACAAAGCCATTCATTTCCTACCTATTCAATAAACTTAAAGTTCTATCTAGAGAAGAAAGAAAACTAAAAGAGATCAAGGTGATACAAATGAAAAGGAAGAAGTGAAATTATTGCTCTTCACAGAGTCTATGATAGTATACATAAACAACTCAAAAGTTCTATTAATGAACTCCTACGCCCACTAAACATCTTCAGCAAAGTGGCTGGAAACAAAATTAACTCAAAAAATTTAGTAGCCTTCCTTTATACAAACAATAAACAGGCTGAGAAAGAAATTAGTGAAACGTCACCATGATAATAGCCAGAAATAGTATAAAATATCTCCCTGTAATTCTAACAAAGCAAGTGAAAGACATGGATGACAATAACTTCAAGTCTCTGAATAAATAATTGAAGAAGATATCAGAAGATGGAAAGATCTCCCAGAGCTCATGGATCAGTAGGATTAACATAGTGAAGATTTCCATCTTACCAATGCAATCTAAAGATTCAATGCAATTCCCATCAAAATTCCAACACAATTCTTTACAGAACTTGAAAAGAGCAATTCTCAACTTCATATGGAAAACCAAAAAACTGAGACTAGCTAAAATAATCCTGAATAATAAAAGAACTTCTGGAGGTATCACCATCCATGCCCTCAAGCTGTACTATGGAGCAATAGTAATGAAAACTGCATGTTATTAGTATAGTAACAGACAGGTTGATCAATGTAATTGAATCACAGACTTGAAATTAACCCACATGTCCATAGACATTTGATTTTGACAAGGAAGGCAAACCCATAAAATTGAAGAAAGCAATTTCAACAAATGGCACTGGTCTAATTGGATGTCTGCATGTAAAAGAACACAAATTGATCCATAT
The DNA here is from genome assembly GCA_019843965.1 of Rhynchomys soricoides. Taxonomy (NCBI): domain Eukaryota; kingdom Metazoa; phylum Chordata; class Mammalia; order Rodentia; family Muridae; genus Rhynchomys; species Rhynchomys soricoides. The sequence goes on along the minus strand of JADRCH010000545.1, from coordinate 67,346 downwards.
TTATCACCTTGAACAAAACTCAAGTCCAAGGGAATCAAAGACCTCCACATAAAAACAGATAAACTGTATTTATTAAAAGAGATAGTGAGGAATATCTTTATACACATTGGTACGGGAGACAACTTTTTAAAGAGAAAGAACACAAATGGCTACTCTCTAAGATCAACAAATGATAAATTAGACCTCATGAAACTGAAAACGTTCTGTAAGGCAAAGGGCACCATCCAAAGGACAAAACTGCAGCCTACAGATTGGGAAAGGACCTTCACCAACCCTACAAACTACAGAGAGATAATATCCAAAATAAATAAAGAACTCAAGAAGGTAGACTCAAATTAAAAAGAGGATGCAGAGCTAAACAGAGAATTCTCAACAGAGGAATATCAAATGGTAAGTTCCTAGTCATCAGAGAAATGCATATGAAAACAACCATTAGATTCTATCTTATACTCATCTGAATGGCTAAGATAAAAAATTGAATGACAGCACATGCTGACAACATTGTAAAGGAAGGGGAACACTCCTTAATTGCTAATGGGAGTGCAAATTTGTATAACCACTTTGGAAATCAATTTTGCAGGTTCTCAGAAAACTGGGCACAATTTTACCTCAAGTTCCATCTATACTGCTCCTGGGCATATACCCAAAAATGCCACATTATAACACAGAGATACTTGCTCAACTATGTTCATAGCAGCTTTATTTGTAATAGCCAGAAACTGGAAACAACCTCGATGTTCCTCTACAGAAGAATGGATAAAGAAAATGTTGTTCATTTATACAATAGTATACTACTCAGCTACTAAAAACAAGGACATTGTGAAATTTTCCAGAAAATGAATATAACTTGAAAGTATCACCCCAAGTGATGTAACCCCAACCCAGAAAGTTATGCATGGCATGTTTATACTTATAAGTGGATATTAGCCACAATGTATAGGATTACCATACTACAAAAGACAGAAACAAAGAAGTTAAGTAACAAGGTGAGGCCAAGGGAGGATGCTTGAATTACACATGACTTAATTTTATCATATTCTTTGAATAATTATCAGAGGAAGTATGTTCATTCTTACATAAGAGGAAAGTAGAACTAGATAAACTCATTGAAAAGTGTTTTTGTGTGTGTGAAATGAACTGGAAATGAGATAATTATCTCCAGTGACTTGAATTCACACTTGAATCCAGAGTCTCAACAGGGACTTATCCTCAATGACAAACAACAACAGCAGGAGACAGCTGTGCAGCTACAAAAGAAAATACACTAGACCTTATTACTTTGCAATAAATTCCATTTGGAAGAGGTAAGTTTTGAGTTTTATGGGTAAATCTGGCTATTTATTTGACCTTTATCTTTAGAGAATACTCCATTCTTCGAAAATTTATCAAAATTTATAAGATTTAGAGGATACACACATCTGGTAGAATAGGCAATAAACTGCCCCCCCCAAAACTAGCTGAATGAGCTTCTGTTTCCATATTAAAACCCCTATAAATATCCAGTTAATCTCCATTGTTAGCAAATTCTTATTTATCTAGCCACTGATGAATCTAGATTCCAACATGATCAATAACAATATAGGAACATACTACTCAGAAAAATGAAATCATTTTTCAAATGCTTTGATGAAGTACTTTGCATAATGCCTTGTAGAAACACTTGCTTTGCTTATTGACTGAAGGTTCTAGTATGACAAGCAGCAGATATTTTATACAATCAGAAGATATAATGTCAAAAATATTAAAGAAAGACTTTGTGCGATCCCAAGCTGGATGAACATGGGTGAACTTAACATTTTAAATTGAATAGTTTCCTCCCATTTGTACTGGGTAGAAAACCATGTGATTTCATTCTATCACACTCTACTTAGAAAACACAGATTCCTTTCTAGTTTTCAAAGTCTTAAAATTTATCTTGACGTAAGCTTGCTTCACTGACAGTAGTAATTTTGTATGATGGAAACTCATCTTTTGTATATTAAACACATAGCTGCTGTATGTCCCAAATTTGCATGTGCTCTCAACTTCACTGTGACTTTTTCATATATAGCGATTACTAAAAGTTATAACAAATATAGCCTGTCTGCAGCTCATAGCCTCATTCTAGATTACCTATATAGTCACCACTTACAAAATAAATATTCTTAAAAAAATAGAAATCATAAAAGTACTTAATGCTTAAAAAATTAAAGAGTTATATGTAAAATTCTATGTCTTAATCTTGGTGCTTAGTAACATCAGTAAGGTTAGCCATTATTAGTCTTTATCACACAATTCTATGGTTGTGGATTTTATGTCTTGTATTTACAATAACTTCTGTTATTTACATAAGTCTCATATTTTAAAACCTTACTTATAAAACCACAGAGGTATATGTTACAATATATAACTAAAAAGATACATTATTCGAAAGAAGGTTACTGCTATTTCTTTTAAAATTTTAAGTCACATTAATGCACGAATACAAACGTACTCCTATAGTCCTGAACAAAATTTTGCTCAATAGACCTGTCAATTCTCTTTGAATGATAAATTTATTTGTGATACCCCTATGGTTGAGTTGGTGAAAATGAAGTCATCCAACATAAAACATTTCATGTAATGTCTCCATCACAGACTTGATCTGGCAGCAGCTACACTGCCCCATGGCTTTCCTGGAGGATGGGAACCACACTGCAGTGACAGAGTTCATTTTATTGGGCTTAACTGATGACCCAGTTCTTAGAGTCGTCTTCTTCATCATCATCCTGTGCATCTACCTGGTGACTGTGTCTGGGAACCTCAGCACCATCCTTCTCATCAGAGTCTCTTCCCAGCTCCATCACCCCATGTACCTTTTTCTCAGCCACTTGGCTTCTGCTGACATAGGCTACTCATCTTCTGTTACACCCAATATGCTTGTCAACTTTTTAGTGGAAAAAAATACCATTACATACCTAGGATGTGGCATTCAGCTTGGCTCAGGTGCTTTCTTTGGGACAGTTGAGTGCTTTGTTCTAGCTGCCATGGCTTATGATCATTTTGTAGCTATCTGTAACCCACTGCTTTATTCAACCAAAATGTCCACACAAGTCTGTGTCCAATTGCTTATAGTAGCATACATAAGCAGTTTTCTTAATGCTTCTTCCTTCACCCTTTCATTCTTTTCTTTTTTCTTCTGTGGACCAAATATAATCAATCACTTTTTCTGTGATTTTACTCCTTTAGTTGAGCTCTCCTGTTCTGATGACAGTGTCTCTATTATTCTTGCCATTATTTCTGATGGCACTGTCATTTTAATCACGGTGCTTGTTATTGCTGTCTCCTACATCTACATCCTCATCACCATCCTAAAGATGCGCTCCACTGAGGGTCAGCACAAAGCCTTATCCACCTGTACCTCCCACCTCACTGCAGTCACTCTGTTCTATGGCACTGTAACATTCATTTATGTGTTGCCCAAGTCCAACTACTCCACAGACCAGAACAAAGTGGTATCTGTGTTCTACATGGTGGTGATCCCCATGTTGAACCCCCTCATCTACAGTCTGAGGAGTAATGAGATTAAGAAGCTCTGAAGAGACAACTTGGTAAAAAAAATTTTTCTTAGAAATATGTTACATTGTCAGACTTGCTATAGCAATAATATGGATATAATAATAAAAGTTGAGTTTCTGTGGTTGAAAAGTCTATTGATATACTATTAGCAAACATGGAAGTTTGTAATAAATATCAATGTTCAATTTTTAGATTACAGAAAAAAAGTGTAATTATGAATTACATTTAATAAAATCTAGTAATCTTTTAATTAACAGAATAAGGTAATTCATCTAAAACATAATATGCTGAAAATATTTTGACATCATTTTCCAACTTTTTCAAATATTTCATAGTCAACTTTCCTTACAAATTGTATCTTAACTCTCTCCAAAGTCTTATGTGTTTGTTAGGGTCTACTCTCTAGTGCTATTTGTAAAGGCTAGAATCACAAATCTTGAGTCTAGTGGGCCATCTTTAGATTACCAGAGGCATGCCATATTGGAGATAATGAAACTCAGAATATTGTTTCTCTTTATTAGCCATAATGTGACGGTTTTTCCCATATGTTCATTTGATGGTATAAAACTGCAGGTACATATCAATGTATTCAATTCTTAGGAGACAGAGACTTCAAAAACAGTGTGCTGAAAACTAACCTTTATCTTCAGTGCCAGTTGATTAGCTTAGCTTCTTGTTCTAGCAACAGAAAGCTTGCTAACCCCTACTACAATGCTTCAGGGTGTATGTATCAACACTTGAGTGTTCTGAGATAAATATGATGTCTGTAGTTATTCTGCACATTATAAAAGAATGATAGAAAGAAAGTAGGGAGTAATTGGTAGAATTATTTATATAGAAATGTTGCCTGTGCGATATGGGTTTTCTGTATCCAGAACAATCTGATGCATGGTGTAGGGTGGTAGTACAATCCCAATTGTTAGGTACATAGAAAAGAACAGGAAACCCATTCCTCATTAATATGATTTCTTGACAGTTTTAAAAGTTAATATTTATTATTATTAATTATTATTATTATTTTATTATTATTATTTTATTATTATTATTTTACAAGTTGTTATCTCCTTCCTAGTCTGCCCTCTGACTGTTGTTCATCCCATTTGTCCTACTCCATCTCCAAAAGGATGACCCCACCCCATACCTGATTCCCACCCCACCAGACCTCCTCACTCCCTGAGGCCTCAAGTCTCTTGAAGATTAGGCGCTTCTCTCACAGAGGCCAGACCTAGCAGTCCTCTGCTGTGTATGTGTTGGGGGCCTCATATCAGCTGGTGTATGCTGCCTGGTTGGTGGCTCAGTGTCTGAGAGATTCAGGGGTCCAGGTTAGTTGAGACTTCTGGTCTTCCTATTGAGTCATATTCTTGAGCTTGCCAGGACCAAGGGAAAAAAATTAATAAAAACAATAGAAATGGTGTCTAAAGAGAGCTAAGTTTATAATTTCAACAGTGAGCCTGTCAAGAGGACATTTTTAGAAAGACTTCACAGTCAAGCCACTTATCCTCATGTGCCCAAGTGAGCAGACCTGGCTATATCTCCTTTGAAATGTGACTGACTTTAGGAGAGAGGAAATCAACATTTGATCACATTTACTCTCCTTTCTCCTCTACTTTAACGTTGCAGAAACAAATTCCACCTTCTTGGTTATAGAACCAAAGACATTGATGGTTTAACTCATTCACTTAAATTTTCACACATTCTAGAATCCACACAATGTCAGATGTTAGTTTAGTACAGTGGAAGTGGTTACAAATAAAAACAGGCAACAGTAGAATTTACTCACTCATACAGGATTTTGGCAATAAAACTATAAGGTAAGTAATGTAGACTATCAGAAGAGGTTGAGCACTATTGATAAAACAAAAATTACCAAAATCCAAGATCATGTGTGTTAGGTTGAGGTGCATAGGGAAAGGGTTGACAGTGTACTTTTCACTAAGAATCTAATACCTGAGACAGGATTGCAGGATGTGAGGACACTCAGGTAAAAGAAAGCAGTGCCTATGTGAGATAGTTGTGTGAGTGTAATATTGTTTCCATGTACATGGAGGCTTCTGTTGAAACAATGACAGAACTGTTCAATTTAATCAGCCCTGTGATGTATCCAACTGGAACAAATGATAATATGTTAAGTATTTCTTCAACATTAAATTATTGCTTACAAAATAAGCATTCTGTAAGCATCCCCAGAAAGTGAAAACTCAGGGAAATAAACCTAAAATTTTATTTATTATATTTTATTTCAGGGGGTTGAGTTACCAAGTTAAAGCCCTAACCACAAAACACTGATAACTTCAGTTCACTTCCATTCCTGGAGCCCACACAAGAATGGAAGAGAAGAAATACCGCTCCTCTACACATACCTCTACAGAAATAAATGCACTTTTCTTTTCAATGACAGAATTTGACAATTCAGAAAAAAATGGTATAAAATTAAGTCAAATTTAAGATGAGATAGGGTATTAGAGAGGCAAGAATCATAAACTCAGACATGTCCTTGGGAAAGATCTAATCACTAGAAATCATGCATATTAGCAAATATAGAGAAACTACAGGAAAGCAACCCTTGCACAGGTTGCAGCAACTGTGGAAAAAGGAATCTCAGTCCTTGAACTTGACTCTAACTAGTGCTACATCAGGAAAATTGAATAAATGAATAGACAAGTCTCAATTATCCCTGTAAAACATAGAGAAAATATTGACCCACTAAATGGAAACCAGGGATACTAAACAGCGAAGTAAAGTCAGTGTACAAGAAAAACAAAACCTCTAGAATTTACAATATAAAACTTAATCAAAACAAACAATATTCACTGAAAAGAAAAGAGACCATTGAAATGTACACAGTAACATAAAATGTTAAATTAAATCATATATAGCTTCATAACTTAAATGTTTACATTGCCAGCATTTACAGCAGATTTTTCTATTTGAAGAACACTTTCGACTATATTTCCAGAGGCTGTGAGGCAGAGGAGCATCCTGGCTAAGAGCTTTATGACTGTCTGGAAGAAGGATGAGATAAAATTGTGTCAGATGTTTTTTTAATGGTCCCTCCAATAGTTTTTCTACTTTTAAGAGTCATTATACTCAAAAAGTTGGACAGCATACATTAGAGGTTGAGCAGAGGAGTTTTGAAAGATGTTCATTGTTCAATGGCCACCTGCTTACATAAAGGGGCATCAAAGATAGAATGACTCCATAAAATTAAGATTAGCAAGAGTCAGGCTAGGTTTTTCAAAGTAAAAAACAGTGAATGTTTTTACCATCCTCCATCAAAAAATAGAAGCCAAAATCTATTTGTGGTATGAACTGTGATATACCAATTCTTTGAGGACCAGCTGTGTGGTTTTTTATTCACAAGGGTTTTTTTTCTCTCACAGTTTCTATGTATCAGTACTTTATATCCTTTAAATCAGTTTTATTCTCCTCCATCCACATATTCCTCATGGTCTGTAATAAAGTTAACCAATAACTACAAAAAACTTGCATAAATTAAAAGATATTAAATGAAAATAGCCAAAGTTGTATATTTTATCTCAGTATCCACTAACATGAAACATAAAATGAACCTAGAACCAATGCTTAGCTGAGATAATATTGTTATTATTATACTTCTAATAGTTATCAAATGAAAGTGAGCCAATTCTCAAATCAAAATAAAAAAATTCAGATTAACTTCTTGAAATTTGTTTTCATGTGTAATAAATGTCTTTTTCACATGAGATAATTGTCCCTGGGGATTTGATTCATATGTGAATTCTGAGACAGTTCAGAGACTTATTCTCAATGGTAAAATAATGATTGTGGAGATAGAACACTATAAAATCATCTTATAATTATCATGACTTTCTTACTTTAAAATGATTCCTTATTTCAGAAGGTGAGTGTTCTGGTTTCCTTCAACTATTGAGGAATACTTTTCTCTTTGAAATGTTATATATACATTTTATATATATATATGTTGTAGTTTGGAAAGTAGTCAGAAATAATCATGAAAAAATAACTGAACATAAATTTTAAGTCAAATTTCTCTGAATAATTATATATAGAACTTAATTCTCAAAGCTTTTTTATCTATCCAAACACTTAGAAGAGGAAAACCCACAGGGTCTCTATGGGCATATAAGCTTAGCACTCAAGAAAATAAAATGCTGATAAATTCACTAGCATCGCCATAGATTAGTGATTTCATGACAAATGTCTCATGAAAATATGAACTTCGTTTACTGACTAAATGCTCTAGCATCACAGGTTCCAGGCACCATGAATGAACTCAAGAATATGGGGCTCAAAATCTCAAGCCATGAAAATCAGCCTGATCCTAGCTAGGTGAACCTGGATAATAAGACACTAGGTTAAATATTCATCCCCTGTACTCTGTAGACAATCACATTTCATTTCATTGTATTTAGCTAGAAAAATCATTACATTAGGAGAGGATTTGGTGAGTACATTAATAAACATATACTAGTATTATTAGTAGTACTCATGTATTTGCAAGTGATTAGACTGATAGAGAAAATTACTTGATAAAGCAGCGGTTTAATTAGTAAGAATTTAAAATTTTATAGTATGTCCTCACATAATTTTAGTGTGAATTCTCCCATTTCTTGTGAAAAATTGTACTCATTATAAATATTAGCCTTAAAATAAACAAGTAGCTGACAGACTTGATGACCTTTTTCCCTAAGAACTTCTTGTTTCAAAGACTGACCTGTTGCCTCTCTCAAATTAACACATGCTCTTCACTTTATTTCCACTTTTAAAACACAGAGTAGTCTGAATTCTCTCTAGCTGCAGTTCACGTCTTTACAATAGTGCTTCTAATGTAACACTAAATTATCTAACAATTTCCCATCAAACATTCCATCCAGTTTAAATTTGAATTAATAAGGGTCTTAATAGTATTCCATGGAAATGGCAATTGAGCATCTTATAATGTATTACATTTAGTATAGATCATTTTGAAGGGATATTATTATTATTATTATTATTATTATTATTATTATTATTTGCTTTACATTTCATCACTGTCCCCTTCCAGTCACCCCTCCCACAGTTTTCCCCGTTCCCCTTTCCCACTCCTCTGAGCCGGTGGTTGCCCCCCAACTATCCACCTACCCTGGCACATCAAGTCTCTGTGAGACTAGACAAATCCTCTCCCTCTGAATAACATAACCCATGTTCAGGCAACAGTTTTTGGGATAGCTCCACATCCCCTACCACTCCGCTTGTTTGGGACCCACATGAAGACCAAACTGCACTTTGGCTATGTATGTGCAGGGAGGCCTAGGTCCAGCCTGTGTATGCTCTTTGGTTGGTAGTTCAACTTCAGAGAGCCCTAAGGGTCCAGGTGAGTTGACTCTGTTGGTCTTCCTGTAGAGTTTCTATCCCTTTTGGTGGCCCGCAATCTTTCATCCTATATTTCTATATGAGTCCCCAAGCTCCATCCACTGTTTGGCTGTGAGTATCTGTATCCCTCTGAGTTAGTTGCTGGATGTAGCTTCTCAGAGGACAGCTTTGCTAGACTCCTGTCTGAAAGTATAACAGAGTGTGTCATTAATACTTTCAAGGACCGGTGCTTTCCCATGGGATGGGTCTTAACTTGGGCTGGTTGTTGATTGGACATTCTCTCAGTCTCCGTTCCATTCCCCATCCCTGTATTCCTTTTAGACAGGATAAATTTTGAGTTGAATGTTTTCTGGGTGTATTGGTTGTCCTGCCTAGCCACAGGAAGTGGCTTCTTCAGGTTCAATATCTCCAATGCTGTGAGTCACAGCTAAGGTCATCCCCACTGATTCTTGGACACCTCCCTTATCCCAGGTCTCTGTCTTTTCCTGGAAATGCCCACTACCTCTTCACCCTGTCAGTTGCAAATTTCTGTTCATTCTCGTGGTTATATGGCCACCCCTCCTTTACCTCCCCCACATCTGATCCTAAACCCCCTATTCCCCTCCCCATCTCCTGTCTCACCCAATTCTCTAGCTCCATCTGCCTCTTATGACTATTTTATTCGCCTTAGAAAAGATTTTTAAAGTACAGAAATTACTTAAAACATTATTAAATAATTTTACATTTGTAAAGCTTAATCCCTTCTTGCACATGTGATACTTTTTGTTATTTTCATTAGCTTCACAGTTTATATATATAGGTTTAAATACAATTGGGTGAGTTTTATTATAAACATAAATTAAAGATATGTTGTTTTAAAGAAATTCTAGCATTTCATTTTAAAATTTATTAAATAGTTAATGCACATGAATATACAGTGGGTGTTTAATGTACTACCCCAATTATGTTTTGAATAATGCATTTTGTAATAATTTCTGTGTGTTAATGGAAATGCAGTCAAATATTTACAAATCCCTTCCTGTTCCGTCTTCATCACAGCCTTGATCTAGCAACAGCTACATTGCCCCATGGCTTTCCTGCAGGACAGGAACCACACTGCAGTAACAAAGTTCATTTTACTCGGTTTAACAGATGACCCAATCCTTAGACTTGTCCTCTTCACTATCATCCTGTGCATCTACCTGGTGACCATGTCCGGTAACCTCAGCACCATCCTTCTCATCAGAGTCTCTTCCCAGCTCCATCACCCCATGTACTTTTTTCTTAGCCACTTGGCTTCTGTTGACATAGGCATTTCATCTTCTGTCACACCCAATATGCTTGTTAACTTCCTGCTGGAGAGAAACACAATTTCTTACCTTGGATGTGCCATCCAGCTTGGCTCAGCCGCTTTTTTTGTAACAACTGAGTCATTTCTTCTGGCTGCCATGGCTTATGATCGCTTCATGGCAATCTGCAACCCACTGCTTTATTCAACCAAAATGTCCACACAAGTCTGTGTCCATTTGGTTGTGGGATCTTACATAGGAGGATTTCTTAATGCTTCATCTTTTACACTTTCCTTCTTTTCTTTTCTCTTTTGTGGACCAAATAGAGTCAATCACTTTTTCTGTGATTTTACTCCTTTAGTTGAACTCTCCTGTTCTGATAACAGGGCCCTCATTATTCTCGATTCATTTTCTGCTGGCTCCATTGTTGTGATCACAGTGTTTATCATAGCCATCTCCTATACTTACATCCTCATCACCATCCTGAAGATGCGCTCTACTGAGGGAAGGCATAAAGCCTTCTCCACCTGCACCTCCCACCTCACTGCAGTCACTCTGTTCTATGGCACTGTCACATTCATTTATGTGATGCCCAAGTCCAGCTACTCCACAGACCAGAACAAGGTGGTATCTGTATTCTACATGGTGGTGATCCCCATGTTGAACCCCCTCATCTACTGCCTTAGGAATAATGAGATTAAGAGTGCCCTGAAGAGACATCTTAGTGAAAAATCATTTTCTTAGACTTGTGTGCTAATCTGTTGTCACATGAAGTATAGTAATGATATACTGTAGACATTCTATTAAAAGAAAACTGGATATTGATAGCTGAAATACATGTATGGCATATAACCAGACTTGACATTTAGTAGTAAATGTACCAGGTGAGTATTCATACATCACAAAGTAAATTATATATTCATAATAATACATTTCATTAGGAACAAAATGTTCCAGACAAAAATCAGATGTTAAAAATTATATTTCAGCTTTATTCAAATTTTAAAATAATTCCCTGTTATGTTGAAATATTGACTGCATAAATTTTTAAGTCTATATACATTTTCAATAACAGCTACCTTTAAGTGTATATAGTTACTATAGTTAGAACCAAGTACATTAGAGAGAAGATGACAAAGTATCATAGGCATTAATAATGTTGAAGTTTTTATTGTGGTTGTATCATCTATTTGGATGGGTCTTTCATAGTCATAGGCATTAGAGGATATGTGTGTGTGTGTGTGTGTGTGTGTGTGTGTGTGTCTAATTCCTCTAATCATCTCCCTATTTTTCCTTTTTTATGTGAATTGTTGTATGAGACAATTTCAAAGAAATCTGTCAGGAGAGATGGTGTGTATGAATATGTGTCTGTGTATACATCTGTATACATATATGCATCTATATGTTTATAGGCTTGTTTCTCCAGAGAAACCTAATTAATAACACTGCTCACTAAGATTTTATTTCTATGGCTCAAACTAAATCAGTTTATGTACACCACCAACAACTAAAAACCTAAATAAATTATATTCTTTTGTAAGTTTCCAAGTTTGTGGATTGTGTGGGGTTTTTTGATTGTTGTATTTCTAATTCCTTGTATATACAGGTTACTAATCTTCTATCAGATATGTTGAAAAGGATGTTATCCTACTTTCTTGCCTTTCTCTGCACTCAGCTGATGGTTTTCTTTGCTGTGTAGAATTTTTTAGCATTATGAGATCCTGCTTGTCAATTATTGGCCCTAATTCACAGGCCATTCTGTAGAGCATTTTCCTAATTAGTGATTGATGGGGTAGTTCCAGCCCATTATGGGTGGTGCCACGTCCAGGCTCATGATACAGCATTCACTAAGAAAAAAAAATAAAAACAATTTAAAAGTTTAGTTTGGGGGAGGATCTGTCATAAATATGTTCAGAAGAGGATGAATGGCATATGTGTCATTTCCAGAGTTCAACTTTGGTTTAATGTCCTTAGTATTTATTTTCAAGATTTATCCTCCGGTCATCCGAAGCACAATGACATATGATCATATCTAAGGTAGCTTTCATGTGATAATTTGAAACCTATGTTAGGCAATAAATTAGGCATATTAAGTACCCAAAACACAAAATTATGACTTTGGTTTTCCCCATCATCTGTCCAATTTTTTTATTATATTCCTAATCAAACTCAGATCCCCTTATATTTTTTCAGTTAGAACTGAATAAGCTCCTTAAGTGTGATTTGTATTATTATCTTCATATTATATTATTATCTTCACACATACAGGGGTTTAGAGAAGGCAGAGAGGTATAATGAGTTGTGATTAAGAGTTTATCAGCAGAAGAGATTAGGAGAAAAGATCAGATATTTAGGAATTATCATGGAAAGGAGATATTTGGGGAGTTGTAAATCCACAGTGAACTCAAGAGATCATAGATTCCAGTGTGATTAATGATTTTTTTTCAAGTGTGGTCATTAAGGTGTGATTTCAAGAGATTCCTCAAATTAAATTTGTCACAACATATATATACATCATTATATAAGCCCTCTGTAATAATCAACTGCCCTTTGTCTGTTAGGTCTTGAGAGTGCAGAATATCTGTGTCTATGGCCTCTTTGATGAAAAGGTCATGTTTAGCACTCAGTCATCCATCCATCTACCAATAGGTTTTACTAATAGGTTTTACTAATATATGCTAGTAAAACCTATTAAAGCATATTAAGGTATATGTATTAAGGAAGTAAATGACCCAGACAGACTTGTTCCTCAAAGTAAGAACAAAGACATAGGAGAGATAGACTCAAAAAATTAAAACTTAGATTAATGAAGGCAAATGTTTAGAATATGCTATGGAGGCACACAAAAAGAAAGATGAGCTTCTCTGGGAAGGTAATATTCTTTAAGGTACTGGCTGAAGTATTATCCTGTACATCTCTAGATTAACTTTTCTCTGGACTTCTACTCACAAAAATCAATCTGAATTCCATCATAAGATTTTAGTTACACTCCAACCCAGCACTAACCCACTTGGTCATCTGTTGACAAGCTGATCTAACCTAGAAAAAATGTTAGGTTGTAATGCCAACTGAAAGATTTCCCTACAGGATTTGGACTAATGTTGTCTTGTATAAAGATGCCTTAAACAAAAGTCCATGCTAGAACATATGGACTCAATGACTGAGGGATCAAGAAGGAAATTTACACTAAGTAGCTCCCTCTATTTGTTCTGTTATGCAAGTTAGTGGCTTTGGGCAATTTGAATCTTCTAATTTTGAATGTCATAAGTATAAATGGTATTTATTGATTTTCTTTATTACTTTATTTGCATTCCAAATGGTTTCCCCTTTGGAAACCACCTATCCCTTCTCCCCTACCTCTGCCTCTTTGAGGGTGCTCTCCCACCCACCCACCCACTCCCATCTTCCCTCTTTAGCATTCCCCTACACTGGAGCACAAACACTCTCGGGTCCAAGGTCTTCTTCTCCCACTGATGTCCAAGATGGCCCTCCTTTGCCACATATGCATCCAGCACCATGGGTCCGGCCATGTGTATTCTTTGGTTGGTGGTTCAGTCTCCAGGAGCTCAAGGAGGTCTGGCCAATTGACACAGTTGCTCCTTACTTGGAGCTGTGAACCCCCTCAACTCCATCAGTCTCTTCTCCAACTCCTCCATCCAAGACCCCATACTCAGTCCAACAATTGGCTACAATGATCTGCCTCTGTATTTGTCAGGCTCTGGAAGAGCCTCTTAGGAGACAGCTTATCATGCTTTCGTCAGCAAACACATCTCAGCATCGACAAGAAACTCCAGGTTTGATGGCAGTACATGGGATGTATCCCCTATGGGGAAGTCTCTGGATGGCCTTTCCTTGAGTCTCTGTTCACACATTGTCTCAATATTTCCTCCTGTAAGTATTTTATTCACCCTTCTAAGAAACACATTTTGGTTGGTCTTCCTTCTTCTTAGGCTTCATATGGTCTGTGAATTGAATCTCAGATATTCTGAACTTTTGGGCTAATATCCACTTACCAGAGAGTATATACCATGTTTGTTCTTTTGTGACTGAGTTAGCTCATATAGGATGATATTTTCATGTTTCATCCATTTGCCTGTGAATTTCATGAAGTCATTGTTTTTATAGCAGAGTAGTAGTATCCCATTGTGGAAATGTACCACATCATCTGTATTCATTCATCTGTTGAGGGACATCTGAGTTGTTTCCAACTACTGGCTATCATAAATATGGCTGCTATGAACATAGTGGAGCCTGTGTCCTTATTACATGTTAGAGCATCTTCTGGGTATATGCCCAGGAGTGGTATAGCTGGGACCTCAGGTAGTATTATGTCCAATTTTCTGAGAATCTACCAAAATGATTTCCAGAGTGATTGTACCAGCTTGCAATTGCACCAGCAATGGAGGAGTGTTCCTTTTTATCCACATCCTCACCAGCATCTGCTGTCACCTGAGTTTTTGATCTTAGCCATTCTGACTGGTGTGAGGTGGAATCTCAGGGTTGTTTTGATTTGCATTTCCCTGATGACTAAGAATGTTGAACATTTCTTTAGGTGCTTCTCAGATCTTTGAGTTTCCTCAGTTGAGAATTCTGTTTAGCTCTGTTCCCCATTTTTTGATAGGGTTATTTGGTTCTCTGGAGTCTAACTTCTTGAGTTCTTTGTATACATTGGATATTAGCCCCCTATCAGATTTAAGATTGGTAAAGATCTTTTCCCAATCTGTTGGTTGCTGTTTTGGCCTATTGACAGTGTCCTTTACCTTACAGAAGCTTTGCAATTTTATGAGGTATGATTTGTTGATTCTTAATCTTAGAGCATAAGCCATTGGTGTTCTGTTCAGGAACTTTTCCCCTGTGCCATTGTGTTCAAGACTTTTCCCCACATTCTCCTCTATTAGAATCAGTGTATCTGGTTTTATGTGGTGGTTCTTGATCCACTTGGACTTGAGCTTTGAACAGGGAGATATGAATGGATCAATTTGCATCCTTCTACATGTTGACTTCCAGTTGAAACAGCACCATTTGTTGAAATAGCTGTACTTTTTCCACTGGATGATTTTAGCTCCTTTGTCAAAATTCAAATGACCATATGTGTATAGGTTCATTTCTGGGTCTTCAGTTCTATTCCATTGATCTACCTGAATGTCACTCTACCAATACCATGCAGTTTTTATCATTATTGCTCTGTCATATAGCTTGAGGTCAGGGATGCTGATTCCCCCAGAAGTTCTTTTATTGTTGAGAAAAGTTTTTGCTATCCTGGGTATTTTTGTTATTCCAAATGAATTTTGAGAATTGCTCTTTCTAAGTCTATGAAGAATTCAGTTGGAATTTTGATGGGGATTGCACTGTATCTGTAAATTGCTTTCGGCAGGATGGCCATTTTTACTATATTAATCCTGCCAATCCATGAGCAAGGGAGATCTTTCCATCTTCTGATGTCTTCTTTGATTTCTTTCTTCAGTGACTTGAAGTTCTTGTCATACAGATCTTTCACTTGTTTGGTTAGAGTCACACCAGGATAGTTTATATTGTTTGTGACTATTGTGAAGGGTGTCATTTCCTTAATTTCTTTCTCAGCCTGCCTGTTTATCTTTCAAGTATAGTAAAGCTACTGATTTATTTGAGTAAATTTTATATCCAGCCACGTTGCTAAAGTTGTTTATCAGCTGTAGCAGTTCTCTGGTGGAGTTTTTTGTATAATTGCTTTACCTAAGACTTCTAGTACTATAATGAATAGGTAGAGTGAGAGAGGACAGCCTTGTTTAGTCTCTGATTTTAGTAGGATTGCTTCCAGTTTCTCTGCATTTAGTTTGATGTTGGCTACTGGTTTGCTGTATATTTCTTTTACTATGTTAGGTATGGGCCTTAAATTCCTGATTTTTTAAAAACTTTCATCATGAAGGGATGCTAAATTTTGTCAAATGCTTTTAGAGCATCTAATGAAATGACCATTTTTTTCCTTTTGTTTGTTTATGTAGTGGGTTACATTGATGGATTTCCGAGTATTGAACCATCCCTGCATCCCTGGGATGAAACCTACTTGTTCATGGTGAATGATCATTTTGATGTGTTCTTTGATTTGGTTTGTGAGAATTTTATTGAGTATTTTTGCATTGATATTCATAAGGGAAATTGGTCTGAAGTTTTCTTTCTTTGTTGGGTCTTTGTGAGGTTTTGATATCAGTATAACTGTTGCTTCATAGAATGAATTGGGTAGTGTTCCTTCCATTTCTTTTCTGTGGAATAGTTTGAGGGCTAGTCTCCTTCTGGGGCTTTAGGAAGGAATCCAGTTGCTTGCTTTTAGAGATTCTAGAAGTTATCATGTTCCTTGGTTTCTAGCATTCTTCCTCACTTCCAAATCAGCAAGGTTTTTCACCTTTGTCTTTAGATCATCACTTCTATTGCATGCCCTTTCATCTAGTCTTCAGCTGCCAAGGCAGTTGTAATTATGATGAGTCCATTCAAATAACCGATTTTGTCTCATTAGTAACATCAATTTCTACTTTTGAATTAAGCTAGCATATTACTAATGATTAATGACATCTGTTTTTTGGCATTTTATTGGATGATTTTTAAGAATGCCCCCACCAAACTGTTCTGTGGGAAAGCCTATAATGTATTTTCTTGTTTAGTGATGCATGTGGGAGGTCAAAGCACATTGTGGATACTTCCACTTCTATGTTGGTAGTCCTAGAATATATAAGAGTAACCATCTTACAAAAGCAATCTATAGATTCAACCACCAAAATCTACAGAAATCACCACCAAAATTCCAACTCATTTTCTTTTTGGACCTTGAAAGAACAATTCACAACTTCATATGAAGCAGAAATCTCAACATGGACAAAACAATGCCAAACAATAAAAAATGTCAGGAAGAATCACCATCTGTGATCTCAAGTTGTACTACAGAGCAATAGTATTAAAAAATGCATGATTTCAGTACAGAAATAGACACATTAATCAATGAAATTGAATTGAAGACCTATAAATAAGCACACACACATATGGACACTTGATTTTTTTTATCAAGTGATAAAACCAAAACCTTTTTATCAAGAAGCCAAAACCATACAGTGGAAAAATGAAAGCATCTTAAATAAATTGTACTGGACTAATTGGATGTAAAAGAATAATACATCTATCTTTATGACTCTGAAAAAAATTGAAGTCCAAATAGATCAAGGATCTCAACAAAAAACTGGATACACTAAATCTCATAGGAGAGAAAATGGGAAATACATTTGGACACATTAGTAGAGGAGAAATGTTCCTGAACAGAACACCAATGGCACAGGTTCTAAATTAACAATTGATAAATGGGACCTCATGAAAATGCTAATCTTTTGGAAGGCAAAGGTCACTGTCCATAAGATAAATCAGCAGCCTACAGATTGGGAAAAGATCTTTACCAACCCTACATCTGACAGAGGACTAATTTCCAAATTTTACACAGAACCCAAGAAGTTAGACACTAGCAATACAAATGACACAATTAAAAAATGGGGTACAGATCTTTTCCTAATCTGTTGGATGTCATTTTGTTCTATTAACAGTGTCCTTTGCCTTACAGAAGCTTTGCAATTTTATGAGGTATGATTTGTCAATTGTTGATAATAGAGCATAAGCCATTGGTGTTCTGTTCAGGAAATTTTCCCCTGTGCCCATGTGTCTGAGGCTCTTCTACACTTTCTTCTATTAGTTCCAGCTTATCTGATTTTATGTGGAAGTCCTTGATCCAACTGGACTTGAGCTTTGTGCAGGGAGATAGGAATGTATCAATTTGCTTCCTTCTACATATTGACTGCCAGTTGAACAAGCACCATTTGTTGAAAATGCTGTACTTTTTCCACTGAATGGTTTTAGATCTTTTGTCAAGTGACCATAGGTGTGGGGCTTCATTTCTGGGTCTTCCATTCTATTCCATTGAACTACCTGCCTGTCACTGTACCAACACCATGAAGTTTTTATCACTATTGCTCTTGAAGTCAGGGATGCTGATTCCCCCAGAAGTTCTTTTATTGTTGAGAATAGTTTTCCCTATCCTGGGTTTTTGTTTATTCCAAATGAATTTGAAAATTTCTCTTTCTAAGTCTATGAAGAATTCAGTTGGAATTTTGATGGGAATTGCATTGAATCAGTAAATTGCTTTTGGCAAGATGGCCATTTTTACTCTATTAATCCTGCCAATCCATGAGTATGTGAGATCTTTCCATCTTCTGAGGTCTTCTTTGATTTCTTTTTTCAGAGACTTGAAGTTCTTGTCATACAGATCTTTCACTTGCTTAGATGCAGCATTTCTGCTATGTGTTGAAGATACTATCTTGTACTAGAAGTCAATCAGAACCCTCCCCTTAGCAGCTACTTGGAGGGAGATTTTTTTTCCTGACTCTGGTGCTTTGTTCATTATGGTTCATGGTGCTTTGTTCATTTATGGTTTATGGAAAGGAGCAACTGTCAATCTCTGTGATGGCATAACATCACATTGATTTCATATATATATTCAAAGTGTGTGTGTGTCTGCATGTGTGTGTGTGTATAAACACACATTTTTATGTTAAGTGATATATATTACATGTATTTTCAGTATGCGTATAAAATAAAGTGTTCAGAAATGGGGTACAAACCTAAACAGAGAATTCGCAACAAAGAAACTTGAATGGACATGAAAAACCTAAAGAAACGTTCACACCAGTCAGAATGGCTAAGATCAAAAACTCAGGTGACAGCAGATCTTGGCAAAGATGTGGAGAAAGAGGAACACTCCTCCACTGCTGGTGGGAATGGAAGTTGATACAACCTCTCTGGAAATCAGTTTGGCGGACCCTCAGAAAAATGAACACAATACTACCTGAGGACCCAGCTATTCCACTCCTGGGCATATACCCAGAAGATACTCTAATATGTAATAAATACACATGTTCCACTATGTTCACAGCAGCCATATTTATAATAGCCATATGTCTCTCTACAGAGGAATGGGTACAGAAAATGTGGTACATTTACTTAATGGAATACTCCTCAGCTATTAAAAAAATGACTTCATGAAATTCGCAGACAAATGGATGGATCTTGAAAATATCATCCTGAGCGAGATAACACAGTCACAAAAGAATGAACTTGGTATGTACTCACTAATAAGTGGCTATTAGCCCAAAAGTTCGAAATACCCAAGAGTCTCTTCACAGCAACAGTATTGTGGAGTGTGAGGTCCCAGATGGAGGACTTAGAGAAGGGACTGAAAGAGCTGAGGGAGTTTGCAACCCAGGGAGGCAGCAACAGTGGCAACTGGCCTGACCCCCTGATACTCCTGGAGACTGATCCACCAACCAAAGAATACACATGGAGGGACCCATGGTGCTGGCCACATATGCAACAGAGGAAGGTCTTGTTAGCCATCAGTGGGAGGAGAGGCCCTTGAGCCTGAGGATGTTAGATCCCCCAGTGGAGGAAAATGCCAAGGAGGGAGACAAGAGTGGGTGGGTGGGTGGGTGGGGGAATACCTCCATAGTGGCAGGGGGAGGGGGGAGGAAATGGGGAGGTTCCAAAGGGGAGATCTGGAAAGGGGGAAACATTTGAAATGTAAATAAAGTAGGAAAAATAAAAAATTAAAAACTAAAATAATAATAATAATAATAATAATAATAATAATAAAAAATACTGAAGGCTTAACCCAGATGAAAATTTAAAAGATAAAAGAAAAAAGGAAAAAGGAAAAAGAAATGTCCAAAGTCTTTTGTCTTAAAAGAAATGAAAATCAAAACAAATATGAGATACTGTCTTACACGCATTAGAATGGGTAAGATCAAAAACTCAAATGATAACATATGCTGGCAAGGATATGGAGCGAGGAGAATATTCTTCCATTACTGATGGGAGTGTAAACTTGTATAACCTCTTTGGAAATCAGGTTGAAATTTTCTCAGAAAACGGGGAGTAATTCTACCTCAAGACTCAGCTGTATCGCTCCTGGGCATATACCAAAAGATGATCCAGCATCTCACAATGACACTTCCTCTACTTTGTTCATAGCAGTTTTATTCCTAATATCCAGAAATTAGAAACAACCTAAATGTCCCTCAACTGAAGAACTGATTTAAAAAATGTGGTACATCTACACTATGAAATACTATTCACCTATTAAAATCAGGGCATTGTTAATTTTGCAGGCAAGGGATGGAACTAGAAAATATAATCATGAGTGACATGACCCAGTCCCAAACTGGCATGCATGATATATACTTACTTACAAGTAGATATTAGCCATAAAATACAAGTACCAAGTTATACTCCACAGATACAAAAAAGCTAAACAAAAAGGCAGGCCCTAGGGAGGAAACTAATTTGACACAGAATGGGGAATAGAATATTCATAAGAAGCAGATGGAGGAAGGGAACTGGGAGGGAGGGAGCATGGGAAAATGAATGGGAGATTCACAATCAGGTGTGAGGAAAGACAAGATAGATGGCTAGATGGCCATGAAAATGATTGAAAATCTGCACCTGAAGGGGATGAAGAGATGGGAGGCATTTCCAGAAGGAGACAGAGACCTCAGATAAGGGAGGTACTCAAGAGTCAATGAAAGTGAGCTTAGTTGTGCCTCACTACGTTAGGGATATGGAACCTGAAGAAGCCACCTCCTGTAGCCAGACAGGAAACTCAGTGGAGTGATAGAAACATCAATCCACCCACAAAAGTTCAACCCCAAATTTATTCTGTATAAAAGTAGTATGGGCCCTGTGGGAGTGAGCAGAAACGGAGTGAATGGCCAATTCATAACCAGCCCAACTTGAGACCTATCCCATGAGCAAGCACCAATCCCTAACACTATTAATAATACTCTGTTATGCTTGAAGACTGGAGCATGTTGTCCTCTGAGAGACTCCACAAAGCAGCTGATTCAGACAGATACAGATACCCACAGACAAAAAGTGGATGGAGCTTGGGGACTCTTATGAAATAATAGGAGGAAGAATTGCAGGCCTCCAAAGGAGATAAGAGCTCCCAAGGAAGATCAGCAGAGTTTCAACTAACCTGGACCCTTGGAACTCTCAGAGTCTGAACCACCAACCAAAGAACATACACAGGCTGGACCTATGCCTCCCTGCACATATGTAGCAAAGGTGCAGCTTGGTTGTCAAGTGGATTCTGAACAACTGGAATGGGACTATCCCAAAATCTGTAGCCTACATGTAGGATATGTTCTACTAGCTGGGTT
The DNA here is from genome assembly GCA_019843965.1 of Rhynchomys soricoides. NCBI lineage: Eukaryota > Metazoa > Chordata > Mammalia > Rodentia > Muridae > Rhynchomys > Rhynchomys soricoides. The sequence continues at coordinate 45,967 of JADRCH010000545.1, read as the reverse complement.
GCCTTATCCTCAGTGGGAGGAAGCTCCTATCCTGGGAGAAATCCAAAAAGCCCTACCTGCTCAGAATAGAAGGGGAGGGAGTATAGGGAAAGACTGTGGGAGGGGGTGACCAGGAGGGGGCAGTGAGTCAGATGTAAAATGAATATATAAAATAATAATAATAATAAAAATAATAATAATAGTGATGATGATTATGATGATGGTGATGATGATGAATCTATGAAAGAAAGAAAGCAGTCTGTGCAGAAGTTTGAGAGAAAGCCAGTAAGTAGCTCTACTTTATGGCCTCTGCAATAGTTCCTGCTGCTCAATATCTGCCTTGACTGCCTGTTTAGACTTCACTGGATGATGGACTACAAGCTGTAAGGTTAGATAAACCCTTACTACCTTGAGTTACTTTTTGTTCATATTATTTATCACAGCAATACAAGTCATAGCCAAGACAATCATTTTAATACTTAGATGTGAATACTACTACATTCATACTCTATAGTAATCTAGAGGACTTGTGGCCATCAGAAACTTTTCTCTAATTTAAATTCAAATATTTTAGGCTTTTTGTCATTTTCAAGGGGTTTATGGGAAGATATACACTAAAACACAAAGCTAAACTGCCATTATTTGGAAGACAAATTGAGCTAAACTATTCTCTGAAATATGCCATCTACTTCATAAATATTTATAAAAACCTCTTACAAAGGTGTCAAACTCCAGACCTCACTGGTGTTCCCTTGTCTGCTTCCCCCCATTTTTATGTCTTTGAAGTATATGTTACGTTCTTATTTTAATTTCATTAAACCTACTTCATTCTCTGTTCTTCACCCCCAAAATTGGGTCTAAATGTGGTGTACATATTCTTGGACCTCTTCATCCAGGGACTGTGTTATCTTTTATTCCTCTGGGGATGATCTCGGTGCCTACTTTTGAACTGCAGAATCCAGTGCCTCTGGAATTTCCTTTCATTTTCCCATACTGCAGTGAATCATTGGAGTATATGTTTACTTTTGACTGCTGCAACAATTATTGCCTTCTGTGTTTTGTGTTTTAAACAATCTTATTGGCAGACCAAGAACATTGTGAATTCCTTGATCCAAAGACATGACTAGCAACTTGGCTTAAATTAATAAACTTATAAAACTGAAGGTATGTATGTACCAAAGCAATGTCTTATTTGACTTAATAACACACATTGGACACTGCTCTGGTGACCAAGAACCAGAGGCTAGATAGCTCAGAGACTTAGGGTAAAACCAAATATTATTGGTAATTTTAAAATGTGATAAAAAGACTTGATGATATTCTGCTATATTCATAGATCAGTTTCTTCTTCAGCCATAATAAGAGAAGCTTGAATCTGAAGCAGATGAGAACAAGTACAGAAACCCACCCCCAGACATTATACAGAAAAAGAGACTTTGGAACACAAATAACAAAATGAAAATTCTCCATCACATTCCTCCCCTCAGAGTTCAGGGAACCCCACAGAAGAAGAGTGAAAAAAGGGATAAGAACCAAATAGCATGGATAACTCTAGGAGAGCAAAGCCCTCTAAATCAATTGAACAAAACAAATATGAATTCACAGAGACTGTAGCAGCAAACATAGGGCCTACCCATGTCTGCACCAGGCCCTCTTGTATGTGTATATTATATTTTCAACTTCAGTATTTTTATGGGACTCATGAGTATGTGAATGAGTGGGTCTCTTTTTCTTGTGCCTTATTTGGGGCTTTTTTTTTCCTCCTGATGGTATGTCTTTCTAACTTCAATGTGATGGTTTTTGTTTTATCTTATTTTATTTATTTTGATGTTATCTCTTAAAAGCCTGTTGTTTTAGAATATGAGACAGAACTTAGCCAAAGGCAGAGCTGATACTCCAAACTGCTCCCCATACCCAGAACAAAAGGAACAAGAACAAAACAAGAACAACTAGAAGATTAAGAACAAGAACAAAATAAGAACAAGAAGAACAAGAACAACAACAAGAAGAATAACAAGAGCAACAACAAAAAGAACAGAAGAACAAGTAGAACATAAAGAAGGACAGGAAGAAGAACAAGAAGGAAAAAATATTCTCTAAGACCCTTAAGATGTAAATATTCAATTTAAATAATAATACTAATAAATAATCCTTAAGGAATGCCCAGGTATAGATTTTCTCACTGCTAATTTTATCAAAAATTAAACAAGTAATATAAATCCTTATCACTTTTTCTCAAAATGTAAGTTGAAAATATTTCCCAAACCATTCTATATCTTATCCATATCTAATTCATTTTAATCATTCATTCATTTACTCACTCATTCATTCATTCACTTAATCTCATACTATAGGCCAGAGTGACCTTGAACTCATAACAATTGTCTTACCTCAGCTTCCTGAATGATACAACTTTAGGCATAAAATGCCATGTTCAGAATGGTCATTATAATTTTTTTATTTATTTCTTTTTTATTTTATTTTTTCTACTTTATTTACATTTCAAATGTTTTCCTCCTTCCAGATCTTATCTTTGGAATCTCCCTATTCCCCCCCCCTCCCCTGCCTCTATGGGTGATTCCCCAACCCACCCACCCACCCACTCTCGTCTTCCCTCCTTGGCATTCTCCTATACTGAGGGATCTGATACCCTCAAGCCCAAGGGCCTCTCCTCCCACTGATGGCTAACAAGACCCTCCTCTGCTAAGTATGTAGCTAGCACCATGGGTCACTCCATGTGTATTCTTTGGTTGGTGGATCAGTCTCCAGGAGTATCAGGGGGTCAGGCCAGTTGACACTGTTGCTGCCTTTCTGGGGATGCAAACTCCCTCAGCTCCTTCAGTCCTTTCTCAAGTCCTCCATCTGGGACCTCCCACTCCACCCTACTGTTGCTGTGAAGTGATTTGGAATACTACTCAGCAATTAAAAACAATGACTTCATGAAATTCGCAGACAAATGGATAGATCTTGAAAATATCATCCTGAGCAAGGTAGCGCAGTCACAAAAGAATGAACATGGTATGTACTCACTGTTTATTAGCCCAAAAGGTCAATATATTTTTAAAGGGTGAAAATGCCACTTAATATGTAATTCAAAAGAATTTGAGTAAATGTGCAAATAAATGGATTTTTAACCTTGACATTCTATAAGATACAAACTGAGGTAATTTAAAAGCACAAAACTCAGAAGCAAATACAGTGGATTTCTCACTAAGATGGCAAACGTGAAAATGCTTCTATGTGACCTAATTAAAAAGGCTCTGTGTTCATAAACTCTATTGCTTAACAAAGCACTTACTATGTCATCAAACATAGTGAAGTTGATCTGGGGTTTAACCTGAAACTTCACCTTTTTTGACTTGGTATTCTATTCCTGGTACTTTTAAATACTCTGTTCAATACCACAGAACAAAGGCAATCCTCAGTATTAACCAACTACATTATACAATGCCTTTATGTGAACATTTTGTTTGATTTTACTTTGTTTGGAGATTTTTGTCTTATTATTCTATTATTTGTTTGTTTAGATTATTTGCGTGTCTGCATGTTTCTTATCTTGTATTTGTTTCTTGGGCTTTATTGAAAGAGAGATAGAAAGAATATAAAGTTGTGTAGGTAAGAAGGTGGGGAGAATCTGAGAGAAATTCTGAGATGGGTAAATATGATCAAAATATATCATATAAATTTTTCCATAAATAAAAGTCTCAGTATATAGAAAAATAAACTATTCCAAAAAGAGATGGGAGGGAGTTAAAATCATCACAATAATAATGATAGGATATCTGACAACTGCTGAGAAAAAAGAGAAAGTGTAAGAATTGTAAGAGCCAGAAGAACAGGAAATCAGTTATGAAACTGTCTCCTAGTAAGGTCAGAAGCTATACCCACAAAGTCTCATCAGTAAGACTGCCTAAACATTAGATTCACATGAACAATAACAATAGACATGCCAAAGTGGATAGAGAATAGCCCATGAGGCCTCAACTCTACATAATGAAACAGAGCCAACTAAGAAATAAGAGCAGGAGAAGAGTCTTCCTCAGGGAAGAACACACCAACTGGTTGTCTAATACCAAATGACCTTCTCTGAAAATATACACAAAAGTAACAATATACAGACTCTGCAGGCTGTGTTTATAAATTTTGAATGAATACATATATACATATAAGCAGACACATAAACAGACACACACAGAGACACACACAGACACACACAGACACACACACATAACATGTAAACATAAACAACAACAGTGAAAAATGAAGCCATGACAGTGAAAGAGAGAAAGGAAAAAGTTAGATGGGAGGGTATTAAAAGAGAAAGGGAAAGGAGAAATTATGCAATTATATTATGAATTTAAAAATAATTTTTAAAAAACACATCATATATCTAAGCAAAATGAACCAATCTGAACACAACTCTAGTGGCTAGCTAACTAGCAGGAGGAAGGAAAGCAGAAATTTCATTTTAAAGGATAAGTCAGACAACCCATGACCCAACATCAAGACAATCCCATGGCACTCACAGACCTCAAATCAAGTTGCTGGTTTTAGTTAAACTGATTTCTCTGGTATACGGATTACCAGGTACAAAGTGTGAGTTGTTTTGTTGAAACAAGCAAGTTCCTGAGTTTCCAAAACAAAATAGAAACAAACCAAAACAATTTCCCAGAAGAGTCAAGTTTGAAAATTCCTTAACTTTATAATTTTGCCTTGATCTAAAGAACTTAATATCTATATGACTGACTCAGATATGGAAATGGGATGAGACCTTCTCAGTGCATTGCTTGGTGTTTCAGATCAGGTCTATGATCTCTAATCTCAGAGTGTCTTATAGAGACAGATTTCAAGAACAGCCTGACAGACTTACCATCTCTGTTTCTAAGAAACCACTAGAAATTCCTCTGGATCACATATTCTTAAATACTGTGATGATTAACCATTGTCAGCCTGGTTGGATTGGATATTCATAGCAGATCATCTCTGAACATGCCTGTGAAGACGCTTCCAGAGAGATTTATATAAGGAGGAAAGACCCAAGATCAGTGTGGGTAGCACTATCCTAGGAGAATGAGGTCCTTGCCTTATTAAATAAAGCAAGAAGGAACAAGTAAGTTGAGTACCAGTGTTCATCTCCATCTGATTACTGACTGCAGACAGATCATCTCCTGTCAACATGATAAAATTTGTCCCTTCCTAAACCATTATACATAGAAAGAATTTTCTTCCTTACATAAATTTTGTTTAGGATTTGATCACAGAAATTATAAAAGCAATCAACATATTCTGTGTTATGATAGATATACCAATATCAATATGGTATATATAAGCATATAGATAACCCACTTTAGGGTTTAATATCATTCAACCAGGTTAGATGTAATAGTCATATTCTTCATACTATAGTTTTCCTAAGTACGTATTATAGCTATTTCAGTGCTTCTCAAAATATTTATGTTCCCTCAACAGTTCATCTCTCAATACCATGGAATAGAGGAGATGCTCCTGAACTCTCTTCAGAATGTATGTTTGTGCATTTATATGGAATGTGCATGATAAACCTAGAATGATATGTTGATTTTATTTCTTTCCAAATATGTTGATATTTGGTTATATTAATCATTTATAATTTTCTATGATTTAGGGCAGGATATTTTTTGTTTTATGCTGTTTCTTTGACATGAATCAGTGTTCTGTTATAGTATGCTGAGCTTTATGAATCCGTAGGTGTCCATTTTTGAGATCAACTCTGAACAATTGTTGTGGACCTTTAGTAGTTTTCCATGTCCTGGCCTAGTCTGAGTTACATATCCTGTGTTCTGGTCCAGTCTTCTAAGTTCTATAAACCCTAGATCATCTGAACTGACCTAACTACCTTAGTTAGGGTTTTACTGCTGTGAATAGACACCATGACCAAGGTAAGTCTTATAAAGGACAATATTTAATTGAGGCTGGTTTATAGGTTCAGAAGTTCAGTCAAATATCATCAAGGTGGGAACATGACAACATCCAGGCAGGCATGGTACAGGAGGAGCTGAGAGTTCTACATCTCCATCTAAAGTCTGCTAGCAGAATACTGACTGGCAGGCAGCTAGGAGTAGGGTCTTAAAGCCCATGCCCACAGTGACATACTTACTCCAACAAGGCCACACCTCCAAATAGTGCCATTCCCTGGGCCAAGCATACACAAACCATCACACCACTCCTGAATTCCCAGGCCTAACCTGGGTCACAAATCTTGTGCTCAGGTTTCTTCCAATGTGTCTGCTTAAGCCTGCTGATTTTCCAATGTCTTGGATAGTTTTATGTCAACTTGTCATAAGGTACACTTTTCTGAAAGGATGGTATTGCAATTGAGAAAATGCCTCTGAGATCCAGCTGTCAGGAATTTTCATAAATAGTTATTGAATGGGAGGTGCTATCCCTGAGCTGAATAGTTCTGGATTCTGTAAGAAAGCAGACTGAGCTAGCCACAGGGAGAAAACCAGTAAACTGCATTCCTCCATGGCCTTTGCATCAGCTCCTGGTTCCAAGTCCATTTCATGCTTGAGTTCCTGCTCTGACTTCTTTCATGATGAAATAATGATACAAAAGAATGAGCTGAATTTCCTTAAGTTGCTTTGGTAATGATCTTTCATCATACCAATAATAACTCTAAGAAGAACACCAAAGAGCATGATATAAAATTAACTCAAATTAATCAATAGCCTTCCTTTGTACAAATAAAAAATATGCTGAGAAAGAAATTTGGGAACAACACACTTTACAATACCCACAAATAATATAAAATATCTTGGGGTTACTCTAACCAAACAAGTGAAAGATCTATAGGGCAATAACTTCAAGTCTCTCAAGAAATTGAAAAAGATCTCAGAAAATGGAGAGATCTTCCATGTTCATGGGTTAGCAGAATTAACACAGTAAAGATAGCAGTTCTATCAAAGGCAAACTACAGATTCAATGCAATGCCCATCAAAATCCCAACACACTTCTTCAAAGACATGGAAAGAACAATCCTCAAATTCATCTGGAACGGCAAAAAAAAAAAAAAAAAAAAAGGCAGAATAGAGAAAACAATTCTTAACAATAAAAGGAAAACTGGGGGAATCACCCTCCCTGACCTCAAGATTTACTACAGAACAATAGTGATAAAAACTGCATAATATTGGTACAGAGACAAACACATTGATCAATGCAATAGAAATGAAAACCCAGAAATAAAATCAGACACTTACATACACTTGATCTTTGAAAAAGAAAGCAAACACATACAATGGAAAAAAGAAAGCACCTTCAATAAATGGTGCTGGTCTAACTGGTTGTCTGTATGTAGAAAAAGGAAAATAGACCCATACTTGTCAACTTGCACCAAGCTCAAGTCCAAGTGGATCAAGGACCTCGACATAAAACCAGAGACACTGAATCTGATAGAAGAGAAAGTGGAAAACAGCCTTGAACTCATTGGCACAGAGAGAAATTTCCTAAACAGAACTTCAATGGCTCATGCTCTAAGATCAACAATCAACAAATGGGTCCTCATAAAACTGAAAATCTTCTGTAAGGCAAAGGACATAGTCAGTAAGAAAATCTGCCACCTAAGGATTGGGTAAAAGAATCTTCAATAACTCCATATCCAATAGAGGGCTAATATCCAAGATATATGAAGAACTCAAGAAGCTAATAACCAAAAACCAAACAACCCAATCAAAAAATGGGGTATAGAACTAAACCAAGAATTCACAATAGAGGAATATCGAATGTCTGAGAAGTACCTAAAGAAATGTTCTAAGTCTTTAGTGATCAGAGAAATGCAAATCAAATCAACTCTGAAATTCTACCTTACTCCAATCAGAATGGCTAAGATCAAAACCTCAAGTGACAACACATTTTGGTGAGGATGTGGAGAAAGAGGAACATTCCTCGATTGCCGGTGGAAATGCAATCTGCTACAACCTCTCTGGAAATCAATCTAGAGGTTCCTAAGAAAAATAGAAATAGATCTACTTGAAGACCCAGCAATACCACTCTTGGGAATATACCCAAAAGATGCCCCCACAATGCTACAGGGGCACATGTTCCACTATGTTCATAGTAGCCTTGTTTGTGATAGCCAGAAGCTGAAAACAATCCAGATGTCTCACAACAGAAGAGTAGATACAGAAAACGTGGTTCATTTACACAATGGAATACTACTCAGCTATTAAGAATGAGGAATCATGAGTTTTGCAGGCAAATGGATGGAACTAGAAAATATCATCATGAGTGAGGTAACTCGGAGCCAAAAGGATATGCATGGTATGTACTCACTAATAAGTAGATATTAGCCCCCCAAAAATTTTACAGAATATCCAAGATACAGTCTACAGAACTCAAAAAGGTCAACAAGCTGAAGGGCCCAAATGAAGATGCCTCAGTCCCACCTGGGAGGGAGAAGAAAGCAATCACAAGGGGGGAAGGAGGGAGGGACCTGGGAGGGAAAGTGCATGGGGGAAGGGGAAAGAGGAAAACATGGTCTGGTATTGGGTGAGGAAAAAGGACTGAAGTCCTGAGGGCCGCAGAAAGAATGGAAACAGGTAACCTTGGGAGGTAGGAGAATGTACCAGAGACCTGGGAGGTGAGATACTGTCAGGACTCAAACGGAGGGACCCTAGTTGAAAAGCCCCACAGTGGGGAGAGGGAACTTGTTGACTCCTCATCCAGTAGAAAGACAGGGCATCAAGTGAGAGATGGGGTTGCCATCCCATATTTGTTTCTGTCTGAAAGAACTGCAGAGATGGAAATGGAGAGGAGCCTGAGAAAAAGAAGGTCCAGTGATAGGCCCAAGGTGGGATCCAGTTCAAGGGGAGGTCCCAAGGCCTGACACTATTACTGAGGATGTGGAGCACTCACAAGAAAGGGACCTATCATGACTGCCCTCTGAAAGACCCAAGAAGCAGCTGAAAGAATCAGATGCAGATATTTATACCCAACCAATGTACAGAAGTTGCTGACCCCTTGGGTTGAATTAGGAAAAAGCTGGAAGAAGCTGAGGAGGGGGCAACCCTCTGAAAAACCAGCAGTCTCAAATAACATGGACCTATGAGATCTCTCAGATATTGGACCGTCAACCAGGCAGCATACACCAGCTGATATGAGGCCCCCAACATATATATACTCAGCAGAGGATTACTGAGTCTGTGTTCAGTCAGAGAAGATGCACCTAATCCTCAAGAAGTGGAGGCCCCAGGGATTTATAGGTCTGGTAAGGTTGGGGTTGGATGGTTGGGGACATCCTCCTGGAGACAGGGGCACAGGAATGAGGTATGGGATGTGAAACAGTTGGAGAGTGGACCAGGAGTGGAATAAAATGGAGCAGAGACTGAAGGAAAGGTCATCCAGAGACTGCCCCATATACAGTTACCATATACAGTTACCAAACCCAGACACTATTGTAGATACAAAGAAGTGCTTGCTGACAGGTGCCTGACACAGCGGTCTTCTGAGAGGCTCTGCCAGAGCCTGACAAATACAGAGGTGGATGCTTGCATCCAACCATTAAACTGAGTTTGTGTCACCAATGGGAGTTAGAGAAAGGTCTGTAGGAGCTGAAGGGGTTTGCATCCCTATGAGCAGAACAGCAATATCAACCACCTAGACTCCCCTGAGCTCCCAGGGACTAAACCAACAACCAAAGAGTACACATGGAGCGACCCATGGCTCCAGCCATATATGTAACAGAGGATGGCCTTGTCAGGCATCAATGGGAGGAGAGGCCTTTGTCCTGTGAAGGCTCAATACCCCAGTGTAGGGGAAATGCCATGCTGAGGAAGCAGGAATGGGTGTGTGGGTGGGGGAATACCCTCTTGGAGGCCGAGGTTGGGAGATGGGATAGGGGGTTTTCTGAGGGGAAACCAAGAAAGGGGATAACATTTGAAATGTAAATAAAGAAAAAGAAAATAAATAAATAAATAAATAAATAAAAATAATAAGGACACCCAATCTCAGTCATGCATTATGTTTACCATCCCAGTCTAGTGAGCCTACTGGACTCTACCTTACCTCCTTTATATGTTACCTCCAGGACTAGCCCAGGTAAAACATTCTTTGCTCTACTCCAGTCTAGTGAGTACCTGAGACCCTAGCCTGCCTTTATCCTTTTCAGTTTCTAGACATAGCTGGCCCTACATCATGAGTTCCTGGTAACTTGCCTGCTATTTCCAACTCTCAGGTCTAGCCTAGGATGTACAACCTGTATACTGGTCTAGCTTAGTGAGTTCCTAAGCACCTAGCTCACCCATGTCATCCTCATATTTTGAGATATAGCAGCTCAGGTAGTACAGCTTGAACATCAGCACATCATCCCAAGGATATTCAACTATGGGAAGTGTGTGTGTGTGTGTGTGTGTGTGTGTGTGTGTGTGTGTTGTGTGCACAAGTAGACTAGGGCTTAGGGAATGCACCAGTTGGGCTGGTACACATGATATATAACTGGCTTAAACCTGGAGGTGGAGAACAGTGAATGTAGGAGTCACTAGTAGGATCCTACTTCACTATTCTTAGACATCAGTTTAGTGAAGACATAAACATGTGAAGAAGTCTGCGACACAGTAGACAAACAGATTTAGGAAGCAGGATAACACCATCAGTGTCAGGAAATGTCTGAATGGTGGCTTATGTGTCATTCATGAAAATGTACACCATTGCTTTGACTACTCAACGACAAACACTTTATTATTTGTTATTCACAAAGGCAATCAATGAATATTCTCCAGTTTTAGTTGCTATGTGTGCACATCTTTGTGGAAGCTTCCCATGTCTACAGCCAGCTGCTTTTAGGTCTATCCCACTGACTCCTTCACACAATAAAGGTCATACTTTCTCTTTAAATGGCTAGAAATAAAATTTTAAAGACTTAACTTCTGTTAAGGGTAGGCTGCATGCCCAGCAGTGGATGGCCAACAGAAAGTGAATTCAAAGGCATATTTGGAGAATCTTTGTCTAATAATGTTCACTTGGGGCTTTTTATATTTTTTAAATTTTATCTTAATTTTCATTTTATTTCTCTCCCTTTTTAAACTGTAGGTCCTCTGCACATGATGGTGGCTTCCAGTTTAGTGTTTTTATGGTATTCCTGAGTATGTGAACTATGGGATCACTGTGCCTATATCATTTTTTGTGCCTTCTCTTGAGCTCTTGCCCTTCTGTGCCCTTGTTTTATCCTACTCTGATGGGTTAGTTTTATTTTACCTTAATATATCATATTTTATTAATATCTCTTATAAGCCTTATTGGTTTCTAATGAGAGACAGAATGAGGGCAGATCTGGAGAGGGAAGGTGGGTAGGAACTGGAGTAGAGAGCAGGAAATATATAATCAAGATATGTTCTGTGAGTAAAAATCTCTATTTCAATAAAAGGGAAAAAATCTCAAATATTAATAAAATATCATTTAAAATGGAAAATAATTCTGTTTTAGTGCAAGGGATATTTTTAATAGCACAACTCTGAACATTTTCCATATTAATAGGAACATCTTTAAAGAAATGAAAAACCTGAGTGTACCAACGATTTGTTTTCTTCCTAGCTCTGCTTATTTATGATATTGACTGATAGGTTATATTAGTTTGGGTTTCTATTGCTTTGATAAAAGATCATGATCAAAAGAAGTATGGGAGGAAAAGGTTTATTTCAACTTACAATGCTCAGGTCATACTCCATTATCAAAGGAGGAAGTTAAGAAAGGAAGGAACCTGGAGGCATGAACTGAAAAAGAAGCTGTGGAGGTGCACTGTTTATTGACTTGTTCCCCATGGATTGTATCATCCAGGATTACCTGCCCAGGGCTAGCACCATGCACAGTTAGCTAAATTTTCCTACACCTATCATAAGTCAAGAAAATACCCATATAGGCTTCCTACCAAAAGATTATATGAAAGTTTTTTCTCAATTGAGAGTTCTCCATCTCAGATAACTCAAGCGTGTCTAAACATGACAAAAACCTAAAAGCAAAACAATATGGTGATGAAAACAACAACCCAAATGTTATGCAGAGAGTCTAAAATGAAGATAACCATCAGGTCCTTTTCATTAGAGATCAGGGTACCCCTGGGGAAGAAGGGAAGTAAAGATTTTCTGAATCAGAATGGATGGAAGACTCCAGAAGGACATGGTACATTAAATCAACTAAGAAGGACTCACAGGGGCTCACAGAGACTGAAGCAGCAAGCACAGGACCTGCATGTGTCTGCAGCTTCTGCTTATATTCTATGGCTATTAGTTTGGTTCTTTTGTGGGACTCCTAACAAGTGAGAGCAAGTATATTTCTCCATTCCATCTGTGGCAGGAGACCTCTGCCTGGGCCACCAGGGCTTCGTAGCCAAATAGCACTGGGAGAAAGCTAGCATGCCAGGAGTGTGGAAAAGCTCTTGAGAGGGGGTAAGAGGACTCAAACAACTCAGAGGGACTTGCCCAGAATCCTTGGGACACAGGGACTGAGGAACAGCTGGGAAGAAGGAGCCTTCAGGTTTCCATCTGTGGAGGGTGACTTCTGCCTGGGCCACCAGGGCTCCATAGACAAATAACAGTGGGAAAAAGCTTGCCACCCAGGAGTGTGGAAAAACCAAAGAGAGGAGGTAAGAGGAGTAACACTGCTCAGGGGGACTCACCCAGAATCCTTGGGACACAGGGACTGAGGAAGAGCCAGGAGGAAGAAGCCTTCCAGTTTCCATCTGTGGCAGGAGACCTCTGCCTGGACCACCAAGACTCCATAGTCAAATAGCCCTGGGAGATATCTAGCTTCCCAGGAGTGTGGAAAGGCTTTTGAGGGGAGTAAGAGCACTAAAACTGCTCAAGGGGACTCGCCCAGAATCCTTGGGACACAGGTACTGAGGAACAGTTGGGAAGAAGGAGCCTTCTGGTTTCCATCTGTGGCAGGAGACCTATGCCTGAGCCTCCAGGGCTCTATAGCCAAATAGTACTGGGAGAAAGCTGGCATCCCAGGAGTGTGGGCAAGCCTGTCTGCTCAGAGGGACCCACCTGGAATACCCAGGAAACAGGGACTGAGGAAGGGGCTTCTGGTTTCTTTAGGAGGAGAGAGAGCAGATCTTGTGGTACAGGGGGCTCCATACTCAAATAGTGCCAGAAGAGAGCTGGTATACCAGGCATTCTGACAACCTTCAAGCACAGGGAAGACCATCACTTCTTTTCAAATTCACTGGACCAAGAGAGACCCTTGCAGAGCCATCAGGACACAGGAAACAAGGGACAATTCATGATTAGAGCCTTCTTGTTTCTGTCTATACCCCAGAGATGACCCTGCACCACAGCTCTCCAAAAACAAATTCCTCTTAGAGAGAACTGGTCATCAAGGAATATTTACACTTAGGCTTGCAGGAAATACAAGCCACAGTCAGAGAAAGTAAGACAAGCTAACATCAGAGATAACCAGAGGGCGAAAGGCAAGGGCAATAATACAAGGAACAGAAACTAAGGCTACTTGGCATCATCAGAACCCAGCTCTCCCACCACAGCAAGCCCTGGATACCCCAACACACCAGAAAAGGAAGACTCAGACTTAAAATCACATCTCATGAGGATGATAGAAGATTTTAAGAAGGAAATAAATAACTCCCTTAAAGAAATACAAGAGTACACAGATAAACAACTAGAAGACCTTAAGGAGGAAACACAAAAATTCCTTAAAGAATTACAAGAAAAAACATTCAAATGGGCAGAATTACAGGAAAACACAATCAAACAGATGAAGGAAATGAACAAAACCATCCAGGAACTAAAAACAGAAATAGAAACAATAAAGAAATCACAAAGGGAGACAACCCTGGAGTTAGAAAACCTAAGAAAGAGATCAAGAGTCATAGATGTAAGCATCACCAACAGAATACAAGAGATAGAAGAGAGAATCTCAGGTGCAGAAGATACCATAGAAAACATTGAAACAACAGTCAAAGAAAACGCAAAAACTCCTAACATCCAGGATACAATGAAAAGACAGAACCTGAGGATAATAGGTATAGAAGAGAGTGAAGATTACCAAATAAAAGGACCAGTAAATATCTTAAACAAAATTATAGAAGAAAACTTCGCTAACATAAAGAAAGAGATGAACATAAATATACAAGAAGCATAAAGAACTCTAAATAGATTACACTAGAAAAGAAATTCCTCCTACCACATAATAGTCAAAACACCAAATACACAAAATAAGGAAAGAATAGTAAAAGCAGTAAGGGGAAAAAGTCAAGTAACATATAAAGGCAGACCTATCAGAATTACACCAGACTTCTCACCAGAGACTGAGAGCTAGAAGATCCTGGGCAGATCTCATAAAGACACTAAGAGAAAACAAGTGCCAGCCTAGGCTGCTATACCAGCAAAACTCTCAATAATCATAGATGGTGAAACCAAAATATTCAATTACAAATCCAAATTTGCACAGTATCTTTTCACAAACCCAGCCATATAAAGAATAATAGATGGAAAACACCAACTCAAGGAGGGAAACTACACCCTACAAAGAGCAAAAAAGTAATCTTTCAACAAACTCAAAAGAAAATAGCCACACAAACATAAAAACAACATCGAAAATAACAGGAAGCAACATTCACTATTCTTTAATATTTCTTAACATCAATGGACTCAATTTACTAATAAAAAGACATAGACTGACAGACTGGATCCATTATCAGGAACCAGCATTTTGCTACATCCAAGAAATGCACCTCCGTGCTAAAGACAAACACTACCTCAGAGTAAAGGACTGGAAAACAATTTTCCAGGCAAATAGTCCCAAGAAACAGGCTGGAGTAGCCATTCTAATATCGGATACAATTGAATATCAATGAAAAGTCATCAAAAAAGATAAGGAAGGACACTTCATACTCATCAAAGGAAAAATCTACCAAGAAGGACTCTCAATTCTGAACATCTATGTCCCGAAAGCAAGGGTTCCCACATTGATAAAAGAAGCTTTACTAAAGCTCAAAGCATACAATGCACCTCACACAATAATAGTGGGAGACTTCAACGCACCACTATCATCAATGGACAGATCTTGGAAACACAAACAAAACAGAGACACAGTGAAACTAGCAGATGTTGTGAATCAAATGGATTTAACAGATATCTATAGAACATTTCATCCTAAATCAAAAGAATATACCTTCATCTCAGCACCTCATGGTAACTTCTCAAAAAGTTGATCATGTAATTGGTCACAGAACAAACCTCAACAAATATAAGAAGATTGAAATAATACCAGGTCTCCTATCAGATCACTATGGAATAAGGGAGGTCTTCAATGGCAGCAAGAACAACAGAAAGACCACATACAAATGGAAGCTGAACAACGCTCTACTCAATGATAACTTGGTCAAGGAAGAAAGAAAGAAAGAACTTAAAGACTTCCTAGAATTTAATGAAAATGAAAGTATAACATACCCAAACCTATGGGACACAATAAAAGCAGTGTTAAGAGGAAAACTCATAGCTCTGAATGCCTCCAAAAGGAAACTGGAGAGAGTATATACTAGCAGCTTAACAGCACACCTGAAAGCTCTAGAACAAACAGAAGCTAATACACCCCAGAGGAGTAGAAGGCAGGAAATAATCAAATTAAGGAATGAAATCAAGCAAGTAGAAACTTAAAGAACTATACAAAGAATCAATAAAACCAGGAGCTGGTTTGTTGAGAAAATCAACAAGACAGATAAACAGTTAACCACACTAACGAGAGGGCACAGAGAGAGTATCCAAATTAACAAAATTAGAAATGAAAAGGGAAATATAACAACAGATTCTGAAGAAATACAAAAAATCATCAGATCCTACTACAAAAGCCTATACTCAACAAAAATGGAAAATCTGGATGAAATTTATCCGAGTTTCTAGACAGATACCAAATACCAAAGTTAAATCAGGATCAGCTAAACCATCTAAAGAGTCCCATAACCCCTAAAGAAATAGAAGTCATTAAAAGTCTCCCAACCAATAAAAGCCCAGGACCAGATGGGTTCAGTGCAGAATTCTATCAAACCTTCAAAGAAGAGGTAATGCCAATACTCTTCAATCTATTCCACAAAATAGAAACAAAAGGAACACTACCCAATTCTTTCAATGAGGACACAGTTACACTGATACCAAAACCCCAAAAGGCACAACAATAAATAAAAATGTCAGACCAATTTCCCTTATGAATATCAATGCAAAGATACTCAATACAATACTCTCAAACCGAATCCAAGAACACATCAAAACGATCATTCACCATGATCAAGTAGGCTTCATCCCAGGGATGCAGAGAAGATTCAATACCCGGAAATCTATCAATGTAATTCACTATATAAACAAACTCAAAGAAAAAAACTACATGGTCATTTCGTTAGATATGGAAAAAGCATTTGACAAGATTCAACATCCCTTCATGATAAAAGTCTTGGAGAGATCAGGAATTCAAGGAGCATACCTAAACATAGCAAAAGCAATATACAGCAAACCAGTGGCCAACATCAAACTAAATGGGGAGAAACTTGAAGCAATGCCACTAAAAACAATGACTAGGCAAGGCTGCCCTCTCTCTCCTCATCTATTCAATATAGTTATCAAGTTCGAGCTAGAGCAATTATACAACAAAAACAAGGTCAAAGGGATACAAATTGGAAAGGTCAAAATATCGCTATTTGCAGATGATATGATGGTATACTTAAGTGACCCGGAAAACTCCACCAGAGATCTGCTACAACTGATAAAGAACTTCAGCAAAGTGACCAGATACAATATTAACTCAAGCAAATCAGTACACTTCCTATACTCAAAGGATAAACAGGCTGAGAAAGAAATTAGGGAAATGACACCCTTCACAATTATCACAAACAATATAAAGTACCTTGGTGTGACTCTAACCAAACAAGTGAAAGATCTGTATGACAAGAACTTCAAGTCTCTAAAGAAAGAAATCGAAGAAAACCTCAGAAGATGGGAAGGTCTCCCATGCTCATGGATTAGCAGGATTAATATAGTAAAAATGGTCATCCTGAGTAGAGCAATCTACAGATTCATTGAAATCCATATCAAATTACAACTCAATTCTTCATAGACCTAGAAAGA
The DNA here is from genome assembly GCA_019843965.1 of Rhynchomys soricoides. Taxonomy (NCBI): domain Eukaryota; kingdom Metazoa; phylum Chordata; class Mammalia; order Rodentia; family Muridae; genus Rhynchomys; species Rhynchomys soricoides. Next base: position 28,889 of record JADRCH010000545.1, on the reverse strand, counting down.
GCAATTCTCAAATTCATATGGAATAACAAAAAACCCAGGATAGCAAAAACTATTCTCAACAATAAAAGGACTTCTGGGGCAATCAGCCTCCTTGACCTCAAGCTGTACTACAGAGCAGTAGTGATAAAAACTGCATGGTATTGGTACAGTGACAGGCAGGTAGATCAGTGAAATAGAATTGAAGACCCAGAAATGAACCCACACACTTATGGTTACTTGATCTTTGACAAAGGAGCTAAATGGTTTTACACCCAGTGGAAAAAGGACAGCACTTTCAATAAATGTTGCTGGTTCAACTAGGGGTCTACATGTAGAATAGAGAGAATGATTCTTTCCTATCTCCCTTTACTAAGCTCAAGTCCAAGTGGATCAAGGATCTCCACATAAAGCCAGATATACTGAATCTAATAGAAGAGAAAGTGGAGAAAAGTCTTGAACACATGGGCATAGGGGATAAGTTCCTGAAAAGAACACCAATGGCTCATGCTCTAAGATCAAGAATTGACAAATGGGACCTCATGAAATTACAAAGCTTCTGTAAGGCAAAGGACACTGTAAATAGGACACAACAGCAACCTACAGATTTGGAAAAGATCTTTACCAATCCTATGTCAGATAGAAGGCTAATATCCTAGGTATACAAAGATCCCAAGAATCTAGACTACAGAAATCCAAATAACCCTATCTCAAAATGGTGAACATCAGTAAACTAAGGAAACTCAAATGGTCGAGATACACCAAAAGAAATGTTCAACATCCTTAGTCTTCATGGAAATGAAAATCAAAACAACCCTGAGATTCTACCTCACACCATTCAGAATGGTTAAGGTCAAAAACTCAGGTGACAGCAGATGTTGGTGAGGATTTGGAGAAAGAGGAACACTCCTCCATTGCTGGTGGGAAAGCAAGCTGATACAACCTCTCTGGAAATCAGTTTGGCGGACCCTCAGAAAAATGAACATAATACTACCTGAGGACCCAGCCATACCACTCCTGGGCGTATACCCAGAAGATGCTCTAACATGTAATAAAGACACATGCTCCACTATGTTCATAGCAGACGTATTTATAATAGCCAGAAGCTGGAAACAACTCAGATGTCCCTCAACAGAGGAACGGATACAGAAAATGTGGTACATTTACACAATGGAATACTACTCAGCTATTAAAACAATGACTTCATGAAATTCTTAGGCAAATGGATGGAACTTGAAAATATCATCCTGAGCGAGATAATACAGTCACAAAAGAGTGAACATGCTATGTACTCGCTGATAAGTGGTTATTAGCCCAAAAGTTTTGAATACCCAAGAGTCATATCACAGCAACTCTAGGGTTGAGCATGAGGTCCCAGATGGAGGAGTTGGAGAAGGGACTGAAGGAGCTGAGGGAGTATGCAGGCCCAGGGAAGGAGCAGCAGTGGCAACTGGCCTGACCTCTCAATTCTCCTGGAGACTGGATCACCAACCAAAGAATACACATGGAGGGACACATGGTGTCCCTCCACACATTCGGCAGAGGAGACTCTTATTAGCCATCAGGGGGAGGACAGGCCCTTAGGCCTGAGGGTGTTAGATTCCCCCAGTATAGGTGAATACCAAGGAGGAAAGAGGTGATTGGGTGGGTGGTTGGGTGGAGGAATACCCCCATAGAGGCAGAGGAGGGTGCATGGAATAGGGAGGTTCCAAAGGGGAGATATGGAAAGGGGGAAACATTTGGAAAAATATAAATAAAGTATAAAAAAGAAAAATCACAGTCTCAAAATGAAAAAAAGAAAGTTAAAAAAAAAGTATATCTCTCCACACTTTTGCTTTAATTTGGGACTCTTTTTTTTTACAATTGGATTGCTCTGTTCAGCCTCAATATAAGGGCTTTGCCTTGTCTTATTGAATGTCATGTTTTGGATTCTGTCTCTTGGAGAACTATTCCTTTCTGAAGTGAAATTGAATGGGTAGATCTGTGGCGAGAGGGGACTGGGTGGAGTAGTGGGAGGAAAAGCTATGGTCAGTATAAGCGAAGAATCTATTTTTAATTAAAAGAAAAGAAAATGTAGTTTTCAAACTAAGACTTAATAATTAATTATATAAGAACAGTGAAAGGTTATTACATGAGGAACCACACCCTTTACTTTTAAGAGGGGCATTTGCGAAAATAGTATGTGAAATGTTTTGATAGAGAATCTTCAGTAAATTGTGATCCAAAGTTGAGCAAAGAACAAGATGTAGAGTCCCCACAGTCTCTGACATCTTTTATTCTTAGGTCCTAATCTCTGGCCCTGACAAACTCCCTTATCAGCCTTCTGTCCAGGGCCACTTCTCTTTGGATATTTTCTTCTTTCCTTGACTTTTCTCAAAATATTTTAATTTAATTTACTTTGGAATCATTTCTCTATCACACACCATTTTCTCCCTCCTAATATTAATTAAATCTGGCTATCTCAGGAAAGTACACTGTCTTCAAATCTCTGTTGGGAAGATGCCCCTTTTTTCCCTACTCTACTGACACAATTACACACTGTTGACAACTTCCTGGTTTCTCATTCCATTTCTAAATCATGCATTGGCCATCTTTATAACGAAGCACTGATATCAGCAGTCGTTTGTACCAGAGATATCACTGTCCTGAGAGCCATACTAACAACCATTTTCTTTTTTTTCTTTTTTCTTTTTATTTTCATATTTTATTTACATTTCAAATGTTTCCCCCTTTCCAGATCTCCCCTTTGGAACCTCCCCATTACCTCCGCCCTCCCCACGTCACTATGGGGATATTCTCCAACCCAGCCACCCACCCACTATTGTCTACCCTCCTTTTCATTCTCCTATACTGGGGGATCTAACACCCTCAGGCACAAGGGCCTATCTTCTCCCTGATGGATAACAAGACCCTCCTCTGCCGCATTTGTGGCCAGCACCATGGATCCCTCCATGTGTATTCTTTGGTTGGTGGATCAGTCTCCAGGAGTATCGGGGGGTCACGCCAGTTGCCACTGTTGCTGCCTCCCTGAGTTGCAAACTCCCTCAGCTCCTTCAGTCCTTTCACCAAGCCCTCCATCTGGGACCTCACACTCAGCCCTACTGTTGCTGCAAAGTGACTCTTGGGTATTTCAAACTTTTAGGCTAATAACCACTTAACAGTGAATACATACCATGATTGTTCTTTTGTGACTGCGTTACCTCACTCAGGATGATATTTTTAGGATCCATCTATTTGTCTGTGAATTTCATGAAGTCATTGTTTTTAATAGCTGACTAGTATTCCATTGTGTAAATGTACCAAAAATTTCTGTATCCATTCCTCTGTGGAGGGACATCTGCATTGTTTCCAGCTTCAGGGTATTATAAATATGGCTGCTATGAACATAGTGGAACATGTGTATTTATTACATGTTGGAGCATCTTCTGGGTATATGCCCAGGAGTGGAATAGCTGGATCTTCAGGTAGTATTATGTTCATTTTTCTGAGGGTCCACCAAACTGATTTCCAGAGAGGTTGTATCAATTTGCATTCCCACCTGCAACGGAGGAGTGTTCCTCTTTCTCCACATTCTCGCCAACATCTGCTGTCACCTGAGTTTTTGATCTTAGCCATTCTGACTGGTATGAGGTGAATTCTTAGGGTTGTTTTGATTTGCATTTCCCTGATGACTAAGGATGTTGAACATTTCTTTAGGTGCTTCTCGGCCATTCGAGTTTCCTCATTTCAGAATTCTCTCTTTAGCTCTCTTCCCCATTTTTTGATATGGTTATTTGGAATTCTGGAGTCTAGCTTCTTGGGTTCTTTGTATACATTGGATATTGGCCTTCTATCAGATGTAGGATTGCTAAAGATTTTTTCCCAATCTGTAGGTTGCCATTTTGCCCTTTTTACAGTGTCCTTTGCCTTACAGAAGCTTTGTAATTTTATGAGGTCCCATCTGTCAATTCTTGATCTTAGAGCACAAGCCATTGCTGTTCTGTTTAAGAACATATCCCCTGTGCCCAAGTGTTCAAGACTCTTCACCACTTTCTCTTCTGTTAGATTCAGGGTATCTGGTTTAATGTGAAGGTCCTTGATCCACTTGGACTTGAGCTTTGTACAGGGATATAGGAATGGATCAATTCACAATCTTCTACATGTAGACCACCAGTTGAACCAGCACCATTTGTTGAAGATGCTGTCTTTTTTCCACTGTATGATTTTAGCTCCTTTGTAGAAGATGAAGTGACCATAAGTGTGTGGGTTCATTTTTAGGTCTTTGATTCTATTGCATTGATCTATCTGCCTGACACTGTACCAATACCATGCAGTTTTTATCACTACTGCTCTGTAGTACAGCTTGAAGTCAGGGAGGCTGATTCCCCCAGGAGACCTTTTATTGTTGAGGATAGTTTTTGCTATCCTGGGTTTTTTGTTATTCCATATGAATTTGAGAATTGCTCTTTCTAGGTCTATGAAGAATTGAGTTGGGATTTTTATGGGGATAGCATTGAATCTGTACATTGCTTTCGGCAGGATGGCCATTTTAACTATGTTAATCCTGCTGATCCATGAGCATGGGAGATATTTCCATCTGAGGTTTTCTTCGATTTCTTTCTTCAGAGATTTGAAGTTCTTGTCATACAGATCTTTCATTTGTTTGGTTGAGTCACACCAAGATATTTTATATTGTTTTTGACAATTGTGAAAGGTGTTATTTCCCTAATTTCTTTCTTAGCCTGTTTATCCTTTGAGTATAGGAAGGCTACTGATTTGCTTGAGTTAATTTTTTGTCTGGCCACTTTGCTGAAGTTCTTTATCAGCTGTAGCAGATCTCTGGTGGAGTTTTTCAGGTCACTTAAGTATACCATTATATCATGTGCAAATAGTGATATTTTGATTTCTTCCTTTCCAATTTGTATCCCTTTGACCTCCTTTTGTTGTCTGATTACTCTAGCTAGAACTTCAAGTACTATATTGAATAGGTAGGGAAAGAGAGAGCAACCTTGTCTAGTCCCTGGTTTTAGTGGGATTGCCTCGAGTTTCTCTCCATTTAGTTTGATGTTGGCCACTTGTTTGCTGTATATTGCTTTTACTATGTTTAAGTATGCTCCCTGAGTTCCTGATATTTCCTATGAACAAGTTTCTAGATAGATACCAATTACCGAAGTTAAATCAGGATCAGATAAACCATCTAAATAGTCCCATAACCTCCAAAGAAATAGAAGCAGTCATTAACAGTCTCCCAACCAAAAAAAGCCCAGGACTAGATGGGTTCAGTGCAGAATTCTATCAGACCTTCAAAGAAGACCTAATACCAATACTCTTCAGTTTATTCCACAAAATAGAAACAGAAGGAATACTACCCAATCCATTCTATGAGGCCACAGTTACACCGACACCAAAGCCCCACAAAGACCCAACAATAAAAGAAAACTTCAGACTAATTTCCCTTATGAATATTGATGCAAAAATACTCAATAAAATTCTTGCAAACGGAATCCAAGAACACATCACAACTATCATTCACCATGATCAAGTAGGCTTCATCCCATGGATGCAGAGTTGGTTCAATACCTGGAAATCAATCAATGTAATCCACTACATAAACAAACTCAAAGAAAAAAAACCACATGGTCATTTCGTTAGATGCTGAAAAAGCATTTGACAAAATTCAACATCCCTTCTTGATAAATGTCTGACAACCTTTTTCCTCTCCTCACTTATTAAAGACTATGCCCAGGTCTCAGTGTTTTTTCTAACTCAAACTCTTTGTCCTGCTGCAGAACAGTACTGATACCCATCATTTGGGGAGCCATTAATGTGATGTGAAAATGATTAGTATCTTAGACCTATTCATTTCTCCCCATAATTCACTTGAAAAACTTGCTATAATATTTTCATTAAGATTGTAGCTACATATTGCACATCTGAACTCCCTGAATTTCATAAATGATATACTGTTTCTTTTTCTGTAATCTTTATCAATTTTAAAAATAGGATTATCATTTTGAGTGCTAGAGTCTGAAGCTTGGACCCTCATGCCTACAAGGCAAGCACTCTTATATCAACCTCTATCCCAGCACGAAATTCTTGTCTAAAGACTGGAATGTCAATTTTGAACCATCTGATCTAATATATTATGGAAAAATGGAAAGAATATATTTTGAAAGAGTTTTGTACACATTTCATAGAATCTGGTCTCTCTGTGTCTCTTTCTCTCCCTTATTCTCACTCTGTTATTCTTTTGTCTTCTATCCTGGCACCTTGGAAACTTTGTGTCTTCTATCTACAAAACCTGTGTTCCTCTGGAACACCTGAGTCCATAGCTTTACATGTTCTGAAAGCCCTGGGAGTTTCCCTATTTTTGCATGGAAGGCTGTGTCTCATAGACCTGGGAAAACAACTTTTCTCTGGCTCCAGAAAGAACTAGGAAATTCTTCAAATTTATGCTGTTCCTACCTCAACCTCCTGAGTCCTGGGATTACTGAAAGCACCATGCTGTCAAGCCTTTGCTTATGTAAACACTATTAAGTAATAGTTCTTTTACTCATTCAAGTCTTATTTTCATTACTTACTCAAAATGAGTTAAACCAAAAAGTTTCTTAAAATTTCTTTGAATATGCAAAACCACAGGAACCAGAAGAGTGGGAGAAACAATCCTAGGAGACAGAGGACTTAAGGAAGGATACTACCTGAACCCAACCCACAGAATCAACTGAGCAGGGCTGATTAAGGCTCACAGAGACTAAAGCAACAAACACAGACCCTATATGGGTCCTAGCTAGGTATTCTGCATATATGTTAAGATTGTATAGCTTGGTGGGAACCCATAAGAGTTTAAAGGTGTGTTTTGAGTACATTTCTCCACATATACAATATATACACACATATAAATATATTAGTATTTTAATGTTACATCGAGTTTTGTAGCAAGAAGTCTAGAGCTGTATTAGATCTGATAACTGGAAAATAATAGCTAAAATCTTAATGTGGGAGCTTATGCATTAATTCCTAACAGAGGCAGGCAGAGCTCTGTGAGTTGAAGGTCAATATGTCTACACAGTGAGTTCAAGGCAATCTGGAGCTACATAATGAAACTGTCCATGTCTCAGACATATAACAAAAATATCAAAAGTGAAGATAATTGCTCATTTCATTAATACTGATCTTAATTCTTAAGTATCCTATTTTCTACCAACACCATACATGTTTTTCAAATTCTGGGGACTCTTTTATTTACCATTTTGGGGAAAAACTTGATTACATTGCCTATGTCTTTTCTCAAGGCAGTCTGCATGCCTTTGTTCCTTAGACTATAAATTATGGGGTTGAGCAGAGGTGTAAGAATGGTGTATGTCACTGCTAACAGTGTGTCATCCCTGAAAGAGTAGCTGTTCTTGGGTCTTAGGTAGACAAAGCAAGCAAACCCATAATGTATGAACACCACTGTGAAATGGGAGGAGCAGGTTGAAAAGGTCTTATACCTTCCTTTGGCAGAGGGCATCTTAATAACTACCGTCACAATGAAGATATAAGAAACCATGATGAAAATAAAGCTGCCTACCAACACAAAGGCAGTGAGTGCAAGGAGAATCACTTTATGATAAAAAGTTAAATTACAGGCAAGGGAAACCACAGGATCAATATCACAAAAAAAGTGCTGGATGATATTGGAGTTGCAAAAAGACAAGTTGAATATTGTGAGGACAATACACAGAGAGACTGAGAAGCCAAGTACACCAGAGGCCATGATGAGCTGAAAGCAGATCTTTTGGGTCATCAGGATTGGATAATGCAGAGGGTTGTGTATGGCAGTATAACGGTCATAGGACATGGCAGACAAGATGAAGCAGTTATTGCCTCCCAAGCCAAAGAAAAAAAACATCTGAGTGGCACACTCAGGGAGAGAGATTGCCTTGCTCTTTGATATCAAGTCCACTAACAAGCGAGGTAGAATCACCATAGTGGTGCATGTTTCTGAAAAGGACAAGGCAAAGAGGAAAAAGTACATGGGAGTGTGAAGGTTTTGATTGAGCTTGATGGCCACCATGATGGATGCATTTGCTAGGAGGATGGTCACATGGGAGAGGAGAATCACAACAAAGAGTAGATTCTGCAGTTCTGGGAAACTGGAAAATCCCCACAGAAGGAACGTAGTCACTGTGGTATGGTTGCCCATCCTCCTAGTGGTAGTGATTTTGCCCCAGAGCAGGATGTATGTTTAAGGTAAAGACTCAGAAATCACTGTGCACTGATTTCACTAATATTTTGATCAAGGTCACCTGAGTTAATAAATTCAATAACCTTAAAGGGGCACATGTATGTAGGTGACTAAGGGCAAAGTTAGGAAAGTTAGGAGTCAAAGTGATGAGAATATTTCTAGTATGTAGATTTGTTCAAACCTCAAAGTGCTGGTTTAAATATCTTCTTGGTTTCTAGTCACAAATCTTGTCTTGATATTTGTGTTCCTGAATCAGGATCTGCAGAAGTGGGAAAATATGTACAAAATTGTTTCACTCTCACCCACTTAATTTCTGTAACTCCATAATTTTTCAGTCCATTATTTTATATGATGGTACTCTGAATTGGATAAAAAACTAAAATCCATTTGCTTAAGTTATTCAAAGTGGACATAGCATTTGTCAAACATTTTGGGGAGATTAATAAAAGTTTCCAATAAAATTTAATATTGTTCTCAGGGTTGTTCTACTTACACTTAAGTTCCTTATCATTCTTTGGTTCCAAACAGTGACTATATTAGTCAGGGTTCTCTGGAGGAACATAACTGACAAAATTAAGCCATATATATTAACATGAGTTTTATTAGAGTGGCTTGTAAGCTCTGGTCTAGCTAGTCCAAAATTGGTCTCAAGTTGGAAAGTCCAAGATCCTGATAATTGTTCATTCTATGAGATTGGATGTCTCAACTGATTACCACTCAACTTTGAGATCACAAATAAGTAGATTCTGACACAAGTGAAGTAATGCCTCAGCAGCAGGATACATAAGCTTGTCAGTGAGAATGTGGGCAAGGAAGCAAAGCTTCCCTCTTCCATGTTGTTTCATATAGCTTCCTACCAGAAAACATAGCCAAGATTTAGGATGGATATTTACACATCAAATGATCCAATCAATAAAAACCAATCAGCTGCTTGGGTGTTAGTTAATTCCAGATATAGTCAAATTAACAACCAAGATTACCCATCACAGTGACAGTTTTGAAAATAACCAGATGACATTAAGCAAACATCAGTTAATTTCTGCCTATTTGAAATACACAATAATGCTACTACTTTAATAGTTTATACAGAGATAGTTCTTAGAACAAATCAGTGACTTTGAACATTTTCAGAACATCACATTGAACTTACCTAGAGTTGAAATAATTTTGAAAACACTGTTTCATTTTAGGCTGTCAATATTGGTCATAACGGTTTGATCAACTTTTTTTCTCCAGCTAATATACTTCAGTGGTTTTGCAGCAGTGTCCTGAAGGAAACACTTTAAATTCCTGAGATCAGTTGTCACATCATACTTCAAACTCATTTATACTTTACTTTTCCATGATAAGCAGTAATTGATGGGTAAGAATAACAGGATTATGAATATTATTTTTATCTTAACTTCAGTCACTGTTAAATCATAAGTAGTTGGGTATTGAAAAGAAAATGGTGAAGAGAGACAGAGAGAGAGATGCTGGCCAGAAATTATTCTAGAGAATTCACAGAGATTAATGAAAAAAGATGATAAACTAAGATGAGAATTACTACTTTCTAATTTATACATTATATTTAGTAACAGAACACAATAGAAGTCTGGCCACGTAACCAACATTTATTTAGTACAATATACTACAAAGAAAGTAGAGTTAGACAGTGCTCATGTAACTCTCATAAACATATGTGGTAGGGATTATCATTTAGATTTTGCAAATTATGAAAGTTTAATGAGGGTGGCTGAGTGGCTATTAGCAGTCATGACTTTTTCCATCTTATATTGACTAAAAGCCCATAATGTGCATCTCTTTGCGTGAGAAACAGAGTGTAGATACAGTTGTACAGATGTCTATGATGTGATAGTGCAGGACAGTTGTCCATTCGTCCATTCAGAGGCATGTGTGGGGAGGTTAAGTATCTAAGTGGACTGTACAATGACATCTATGAATAACATCAGGAGAGAGACAGTTCGAGATATGGCTAACACAAAGGGCTTTCTGTGAGCAACAAAAGTTATCCAGCAATCTTCACTGATCCTCTAGTGTTTTATCTTTAAGATCAGATTTTTATTTCCTCTGAAGGTGTCTCAGTCGAGCTATTTCTAAACCAAAATCCTGTCCATTAAAATTCCTTCAGCTTTAGGTTACCTTTTATGATTTTAAGGTTTAACCATTCTGGGAAAAAGGTCTTCAGTTTCCTTTGAAAAATTCTTCAGTCTCTTCTAAGTATTGAATGCAGATGTGGCACATCATGCCTCTTGTGATTTTTAAGTTGTTAATAGTATCTGTTGAGATTAATGAGACCACTTTCAACTTGTTTAGCCTTTTTATACCCAACAAGTCACTTCCTGAATTCCAAATTCTATATTTTTTTAAATACAATGGTTATTGATATAAAGTGAAAGTGCATCTCCTAAGCTTATTACACACACACACACACACACACACACACACACACTGCTCATTCATCACACTGTGACCTATTGATAGCTTTCTAAGGACAAGTTAAATTAGTCAAACCATTGAAAATTTCAAAAATAGTATGTAGAAACCCACTGTTCATAGAGGGAAACACAAATATCCCAGCCTGAATTTTAATATTCTTTGCAAACAAATAGAAACGTTTCTTGGTTCAGTCTCTGCTCTATTCATACCTATCCTACACTCAAGCCAGACAACGCACTCTGCCTTCCAAATAAAATCTAGTCCATCAATTACCTTGCATATGGTATTGTTTCTGTTCAACTCTTTCCTTTTCCATTGGAGTTTTACACTTTTTTTTTCAATTAATTTGCTTCTACTCATTTACATTTTCTTGGTTCTGGAATCCTAGCTATAAATGCCTCCTCCATTTTACTTTGACCACTGATGATTTTTGCAATAGTCTCTTGTATAGGCTTTCCTATTTATACACTCTTCCATATCAAATCTAACACCGTGGTATGTCTCTTCTTTGTAGAAACTGTTGTCTGCACACTTTATGTGTTAGTTATCATTCCATAGCTGGGACCTGAATGCCTAAGGAAAGAGTCAAAGGAAAAACTGTCTATTTGGCTCATAGTTTGGGTCTTGACTATCTGATTCCAATGCATAGGGCCTATGTTTTTCAGCATCTTTTCATTTGTCCCTTTTATTCCATCCATATTTTCAGGCTGTCTGATGACCTGATGTACATTCAGATCATGTCTCTCCACCTTAGTCAATCCTTCTGAAAACTCCCCAGAGACACAGTTTCTTCTAACTTTTTTCTTTACTATTTCTATTGTACAGCCCTCTGTATCACCACAGCTACCCTAAGAGCTAAGTGCTACTTCAGCATTCTTCCTTTTGACAAGGAAACTATGGCCCAGATAGGTACTTGGTCTACAGGTCATTAGTGCACCTGGGTGGCATATTTACAGCAAGGTGACAAGAGTCTGGAGTTACTCTGTCTGTTTAGACTGTAACATTTACAAAATGCAAGTGTTCAACCACGGGTTCAAGGTCTTGGCTGACTATCCCATTTCCTGCTGCCAAGATCTCCTATGTAAGAAACATTTCTCAGTTTCTCAGTTGTATCAACTTGTTTCTTGACCTTATGCTTACCTGTGTTGTTGCTTTCACCTGCAGTGTCTTTTCTGGCCAAAAGGATCAAATGCCACTTGCCCCAAAATGTTATTTGCCCCAGGAAAGCTTCCTAAACCTCTGTTTCTCTTAATCATTTCTTGGGGGTTTATAAACTACTTTATTTATTTTGATGGTATTCTAAAGGGGGTGTGTGTATTTGTGTGAAAACAAGCTTAATTTTATCATTGTTAGGAAAGTGACTCATTTAAAAATGCTGTGTCCCTATCCTAGAGTATCAGTCTTGTGAATATAAGTTTTTTATGATGGTTAGCTCAGTGACTGTATGCATTCTTGTGCTCTCCAGAAACTTTTCTACAAATAATTATTATGTTTGTGTACTAATTCCTTTGTTGCCTCCTTTTGGCAGTTCTCCAAATAATCTCAGGATTCTGTGTCCTCAGCACTGTGAATAATGTGCAGTCACTTTGCTCCTTTCTGCTTACCTGCATGTATGAATGGTAAACAAACCAACAAGGTGACAAAAGTCTCAACTGCATGAGGTTTTTCTTAGAGCCCAGGAGAAAGAAATTATCTCTGCACTTCTAGACACTACCTCTTATTTAGCACAGTATAAAATCACACTAGATGCACACAATGGTCTTCTTTGAAGAACATCTCAGAATTGCTAGAGTCTGTGAGGGAAAAAAAACACATTTCCCCTCATACTCAGTACAAGTTCTCGGTGTTTTCCAGAGTGTCACATCCAAATATCAAAATAAGTGAAGTTTATACAGACTTCATCAGACAATGTTGGTGGATGATCTCATAATCATTTTGATACTTTGCATGTATGTGATTGTACATCCCTTAATCCATTATAATAAAGTGGAACAATGTCAGTGTAACACCATTACAATTCCCCTTTATCCTTAGCTACCATTGGAGAACAAGATACTTACTGTTTATACTCACTGATATTTTCCCCTCTTGTCCTTACTCAGACTACATCTGGCTTTTCACATCCTGTTCTCTGTCTCCTTTCAGTCCATCTCTTGCATGTACATCATTTCTATAAGAATAAGAAGGGGAATTTCTGCAAATTCTTTCTGGGATTTTGTACATCTCATAATACAGTGACAATCAGTGAAGCTATTTTCCCACTCACATGTCTGTGAAATGTCTTTTTAGTATAGCTTCTTATAATTTAAGGTACTGTCTTCAACATTGTTTACAGGTGGGACTTGGAACACTAAAAGATTTAATGAGAATCCCAGAGCTACTGGAGATGATTATCTTGAGACTATTTTAGATAATAGAAAGTGTGGGTTTATGGGGCTTGTATAGAACGCCTTGTCCATCAAGTGATTTCAAATTTTTGAGATATGATATGGACTTCTATGGCTTATTGTTGTTTTTATGAATATCTGGAAATGGCTGAAGATAGACCTCTTAAAATATCTTTGGGTGCAATAGGTTCTGGGGGCATATTTACCTCTTGCATAATACTATTTATCTTTGACTTGGGAACTTTACCAAGTCCTTCAGCTTTCTGCTTGTTTTCCTGATAAAGGAATGAGTGCAATAAGATTATTTCTGGGGAAAATAGGAGCCAGTCAGAAAGAGATAGATCAAGTGATATAATCCTTGTCATTCATTTCTCATAAGGCAACTGTATTTCAGAATACATTGTTCTTTGCAAACAAATAGAAAAGTTTCTTGGTTCAGTCTCTACTCTATTCATACAAATACCTGCTTAGTGCACTGACTTTTATTTTAACTGTAAATGGCTTCTAAATGTCCATATCAGCATCAAATTCTTTAACACTTGGGATACTATCAATCACATCATATCTTGACTATTATTTCTCATAACTTCAGAACTTACAGCAAAACAGTCAATGCATTATTACTTTTACAAATGAAATTAAGGGCTGCATGTCTCAGTCTTCAAAGTGCTTGATAAACAAGACTGAAGACCTGAGTTTGATCCCCAGCATCCATGAGAAGAACTAGGTGGCCCCTGCACATAATACTACACTCACAAACTCCCTGGAATTCATTGGCCAGATAGACAAACCTACATGTAGAGTTCTAAGCCAATGAAAAATACTAAAGAGCTCCTATGAAAGTAGGTTGTTTCTTATCAATAATGCCCATGGCTGTCCTCTGCTCTACACACACACACACACACACACACACACACACCATAAAAAATGAACACATGAACACACGCACACAAACACTCATACTACTAAATAAGTTTTAGTTTTCAACTAAGAAGCAACATATAAATAGTTAAAGTACTTGTTTTAAAAATGAAATTTTGATTGTTTTTTTTTTTACTTTTGGATATTTACTTTATTTACATTTCAAATGTTTTCCCCATTGGAAACTCTGTATCCCATCCCCCCTCCCCATGCCTCTATGAGAGTGTTCACCCACCCACTCACTCCTGTCTTCCCTCCCTAGCATTCTGCTACACTGGAGCATCTAACACCCTCAGGCCCAAGGGCCTCTCCTCCCACTGATGGGCAACAAGACCCTCCTCTGCTACATATGTGGCTAGCACCATGGGTCCCTCCATGTGTATCCTTTGGCTGATGGTCCAGTCCCTGGGAGCTCCGGAGGGTCTGGCCAGTTGACATTTTTGCTCCTTCCATGGGGCTGCAAACCCCCTCAGCTCCTTCAGTCCCTTCTCCAACTCCTCCATCTGGAACCCGAAGCTCAGTCCAACAGTTGGCTATGAGCATCTGCCTCTGTATTTTTCAGGCTCTGCCTGAGGTTCTCTGGAGACAGCTTATCATGCTTCCATCAGCAAGCACTTCCCAGCATCCACAAGAACATCTGGGTTTGATGGCTATATATGGGATGTATCCCCAGGTGTAGCAATCTCTGGATGGTCTTTTCTTCAGTCTCTGCTGCACATTTTGTCTCAATATTTCCTCCTGTGAGTATTTTGTTCACCTTTCTAAGAAACATTGAAGAATCCACATTTTGGTCTTCCTTCTTCTTAGGCTTCATATAGTCTGTGAATTGAATCTTGGGTATTCCAAACTTTTGGTCAAATATCCACTTATCAGTGAGTTCATACCATGTTCATTCTTTTGTGACTGTGTTATCTCGCTCAGGGTGATATTTTCAAGTTGCATCCTTTTGCCTGTGAATTTCATGAAGTCATTGATTTTAATAGTTGAGTAGTATCTCATTATGTAAATGTACCACATTTTCTGTATCCATTTCTCTGTTGAAGGACACCTGGGTTGTTTCCAGCTTCTGGCTATTGTAAATATGGCTGCTACAAACATAGTGGAGCATGTGTCCTTATTACATGTTGGAGCATCTTCTGCGTATATGCCCAGAAGTGGTATAGCTGGGTCCTCAGGTAGTACTATGTCCAGTTTTTTGAGGATCCACCAAACAGATTTCCAGAGTGGTTGAGGTGCTGGTCTTACCCCTGCTCACAGGCTTGTCCACACTACTGGGATGCTAGCTTTCTCCCAGCGCTATTTGGTTAAGGAGTCTTGTGGCACAGGCTCAGATCCGCTGCCACAGATGGAAACCAGAAGGCTCCTGTCCCAGGCTGCTCCTAGGTCCCTTTGTCCTAAGGATTCCGGAAGGGTCCTTTTGAGCAGAAGTGCTGGTCTTACCTCTGCTTTCAGACTTGTCCACACTCCTAGGAGGCTAGCTTTCTACTGGCACTATTTGGGTATGGAGCCCAGTGGTACAGGATTAGCTCCCCTGCTGCAGAAGGAAACCAGAAGTCCATCCCCCTCCCTTTAATTTTTTTCTAACTAACACATAATAGCTAAATCGTTTTATGACTATGGGTTATTATGTGATCTGGGTTCAAATACATAATGTGTGTAATATATACTAATTTAAACAAACATAGCAGTTCAAACATCCAATTAAAGGCCTTCATTGTAAAATTTCCACATACACATATACAATGCTTTGGTAATGTCCATCCTATTTTCTCTCTCAGATACCCATCTTCTCCTCTGCCCTACCTCAATACTCTTCTCAGTCATTAATAATCCCTCTTTATTTTGAGACCACTTTTTAAAATAGTTTCTGCATATAAGAGAGACCCTGGGATGTTTTCACTGATGCATTAGGCTCATTACAATTCTTCCCATTGCATACAATTTTCCTGCAGACCACAGAGTTTTTAATGACTGAATAATAGCCTATGATGTATATACAGAATCTTTTCTTTATCCATTCATCTGCAGATAAGCTTCTGGGCTAAATATTGGTACTATAAAGTAGATATGCAATTGGGTCTTGTGTGATGACTTCATCACCTTTGTATCTATGTATTGAAGTGATATAGCCAGATCATACAGTGATTAAGAAACATAGAGAATTCCATATTATTTTCTGTGATGGTTGTGTGTAATTTACATGCCTACTGAACAGTATTAATGGTTTCTTGTTCTACACATCTTCACCAGTATTTGTTACTATTGGTGCTTTTGATAATAGACATACAAATGTGGCAAAATAAAGTTTTGATTTTCATTTAAATCACTAAACATGTGAAGCATTTTCTTATACATTTACAGGTCAATTATCTTTTTTGAGATAAGGCATTATTGTGTGGCCTAAGGTGGTCTCATACTTGCTGTACTCCAGCTTGGCCATGGATTTATAATCTTCTTGCATCAACTTCCTGAGTGCCTGGATTGCAGGAATATTATGCAATGCCTGCCTGTACTTCTCCTTTATTTACATTTTTATTATGTTTAAGTTAGTATATAAAACAATGGCCTTCACTATGACATTTTCTTACATACATATTCTATTTTATTCTTATATGGCATTAAATACATGTATATATTTTCAGGTATAGGAGAAAATATGATACTTCCTTTTCTACATGCCTTAGTTTTCTTAACACAATGTCTTAAGTTCTGTCAACTTTTCTATAAATTAGCTAATTTCTTTCTTCTTTAATAATGAATAAAATTCTATTGTGCATATGTGTCATGCTTTTTTGTATTTGTTTTTAAGATTTGATTATTTATTTTATGCATGTGGGTACTCTTTCACTCTATTGAGACATACCAGAAGAGGACATCAGATCACATTGCAGATGGTTATGCTTTCTTAATTCACTGATGTGTTAATAAACCTCCATGATGTTCCATGTGCATAGTTAAAAAATAAGCATGATCATCCAAGAATCTCTGTGGTCTTGTGACTTAGAATCCCTTGAGTTTGTACTAAAGAGTAGTATGGATGGATCCTATAGTAATTCTATTTAGTGTGTGTATTTGTATGTGTGTGTGTGTGTGAGAGAGAGAGAGAGAGAGAGAGAGAGAGAGAGAGAGAGAGAGAAAGGGAGAAAGACAGAGAGAGAGATAGGGAGAGAGACAGAGAGAGAGAAAGGGAGAGAGACAGAGAGAGACAGAGACAGAGAGAGACAGGGAGACAGGGAGACAAGACAGAGGGAGAGAGACGGAAACCTACACAGTGGACAATAATTCATTTTCCCACATATTCTCCCCCATTGTGGTCATTTATTGTTTTTATAATGGACTCAATATTGTTTTAATTTCTATTTCCTTAATGGCTAAAAATACTGAACACAATTTTTTCACATACTTATTTGCAGTTTTTTTCTTACTTTTAAAGAAATGCTCAATTCATTATTGTGTAGATCATCTGATTTATATTTTAGTTTGTTTTAGTTTGTTTTAGTTTGCTTTGAGTTTTTTATTGGTTGTAGATATTAATCCACCATTAGACATTTAGGGGTCAGAATCATAGCATACAAATTGTTTGACTACTTCAGTCTCTGCTCTATCAAATGAATATTGAGAATAAGGGAAAAAATCTATATCCTGTCTTACTGTAAAGATCCTCTACATGTAAAATGCTTAGCATAATTATTACTATTTTAAAATGTTGATAGAAATATTGGTTGTAATTATTGTAGTGATTATCAAACCAACCCACCAATAAAGGGCTACAAGTGTTCTGAAATTAGGGTTAGCAAGAGAACTATAGTACCACCAAGTCTTTGGGCTGAAGAGTTAGTGTTATCCCATGATCTTCCTACATCAAGGGTACTAGTCAAGGGTGACACTTAGACTGTATTTCAATTCTTAGAGACATCCAAGTCACTTTTAAATTCTACTTCACTGTGTAATTTTAAAACATTCATGTCTGCCTTCTTATACAATGATGAAAATATATTTTTTCTTTTTTAAATTTTAACTTTATATAAAGTTTCACTTCATGCTCCTCTGGGCTACTTGATGGCATATGCTAAAGTGATAAATATGTATAGAATGAATGAAACTAGATTTAGCTTTTATACTTTAAGTATAACATTATTTGGTACAAATATCAAAGTAAACTTAGAAATAATTGCTCTTACCAAAATTTTCATATTGTGATACAGTAAATAGTAAACAAATTATATATGACTGTGCATGAACACCTAAGAGAGAACAAAATAATAAATTAATCTCTTGAGAATTCTCAGGATCTTGGGAACTTAGTTATTCAAACCTGTGAATTGAATCACTCAATATCCACCACAGGAAATAGTAATGTTCCATTATATTGCAGAATTCACATTTGAATCTCAGCATCTTCAGGGATTTATCCCCAAAGGAGACAAACACCAAAAGATGACTACATAATCATGCAATCTCAACTTTTCACTGAAGGATAAATGAGTTCTCATTTCAAGGTAGGACATTGGCTTTTTGTAATGAATCTGGCTGAATGGTTTTCATATATAAACAGAAAAATATTTATGTACTCAAAATAAAATTATCTTAGCTATGGGTTGAGTATTATGTTGTTTACAAACTGATTGGATAGATATTTCACATTACATGGTAAAATAGCATTATCTGTTTCAAATATATTAAAAATATCTAACAATTTTCAAAAGATATTTTTATTGATAATTAAAAATTCCTGTTTAGTTGGTATATGAACAATAACTTTATTTATGTAGGAAAATCTCACACAATACCTGTTAAAAAACTTTACAAAACTTCCAATCATTTCTAGTATAAAGGAATCTAAGATTATTATTATTTAATTTTATTATTACATATGTTAAGTATTGGGGTTCTGACAATTATAGTTCTAATTCTGATTTTAAAAGCTATAAATGACATGCAAGTAAAACGATGTCTTTCAAAGTTATTAAAATAATGATGAAGATAATATTTGAGGCAAATATAGTATCAAATATAAAAATAAAATGTATATAAGAAAATATTGCAATATCATAAATTACTTATTTGTAGCTATGTATAATCTTTAGATACATGTTTATTTTTAAGCAGTATGTAAGTACATTAACTGCTACTCAAGTATTTCTTATATAATTTTATGCATTCATCTTTTATAACATACTACTGATTAATTTTGCTATTCTAATCAATATTCTATGTTTATTTTTTGCTTTAAGGAAATAGAAAAACAACATAACATATAAATAACAGGCTTTTATGACAGGGAAAGTTTTTACGGGTGTTGTGCTAACCACATTTAAATTGTATACTCATTCTTGCAGGTGAGTAAATATACATGCTTGAACATCTTTAAATATAATTGCATCATTTGTATATTAATGAAAGTAAAACTATCTATTTATAAACCCCCTCCTGTAATGTTTCCATCACCTCCTTGATCTAGCAGCAGCTACACTGTCCCATGGCTTTCCTACAGGATGGAAACCACACTGCAGTGACAGAGTTCATTTAATTGGGCTTAACAGATGACCCAGTCCTTAGAGTCATTCTCTTCACCATCAATCTGTGCATCTACCTGGTAACTGTGCTTGGGAACCTCATCACCATCCTCCTCATCAGAGTCTCTTCCCAGCTCCATCACCCCATGTACTTTTTTCTCAGCCATTTGGCTTCTGTTGACATAGCCATGTTTTCTTCTGTCATACCTAATATGCTTGTTAATTTTCTAGTGTAAAGGAGCAGTATATCCTACACTGGATGTGGCATCCAGCTTGGCTCAGCTGTTTTCTTTGGGGCTATTGAATGTTTCCTTCTGGCTGCCATGGCTTATGATCGTTTTGTGGCAATCTGCAACCCACTGCTTTATTCAACCAAAATGTCCACAGAAGTCTGTGTCCAGCTGCTTGTAGGGTCTTATATCAGTGGGTTTATTCATGCTTCCTCATTTACACTTTCCTTTGTTTCTTTTCTCTTCTGTGGACCAAATAGGATCAATCAATTTTTCTGTGATTTTACTCCTTTAGTTGAACTCTCCTGTTCTGATAACAGTGTCCTCCTAATTCTCAATTCATTTTCTGCTGGCTCCATCATTATGATCACAGTACTTGTCATAGCCCTCTCCTATATCCTACACCACTATCCTGAAGATGCGCTCCACTGAGGGTCGCCAGAAGACCTTCTCCACCTGCACCTCCCACCTCACTGCAGTCACTCTGTTCTATGGCACTGTAACATTCATTTATGTGATGCCCAAGTCCAGCTACTCCACAGACCAGAACAAGGTGGTGTCTGTGTTCTACATGGTGGTGATCCCCATGTTGAACCCCCTCATCTACAGCCTCAGAAATAATGAGATTAAGGGTGCTCTGAAGAAACAGCTTGGTGAAATAAATTTTTTCTAAGGGTCGTCAGTTATTAAGAAAGACTTCATAGAATAATAATGGCCGGGCTGTGGTGGCGCACCCCTTTAATCCCAGCACTCGGGCAGCAGAGGCAGGTGGATTTCTGAGTTTAAGGCCAGCCTGGTCTACAGAGTAAGTTCCAGGACAGCCAGGGCTACACAGAGAAACCCTGTCTTGAAAAACAAACAAACAAAAAAAAACAAAACAAAACAAAAAAAAGAATAATAAGGCCTCTCTGACATAATAGTAAATGGAGTGTTCTGACAGAAAAAGTAATGGTATATTAGTAGCTTTTCAATAAATATGGTGGTTCAAATTTCATCTTACATAGAAAACTAGAAGTTTTTTAATAAAATCAAATTAATTTTTAAATTAAGGGTATAAGTCTAGTAATATAAATATAAATTGCTAAACATACTTTTAAATTACCTTAACATTCTTCAAAGTTGCTCATATTTAAGTGTGTTACAAGTTTGATTTTAATTGTTCACAAAGTCTCATATATTGGGCAAAAGCCTAATAACTATCATGGTTCTCATGGGAATGAAAGAGACGTTTAAACATTGAGCTTAATTGCAATACTTACTTTACTTGAGGCATGTCATAAAAGAGATAAGTCACTCAGAACTTTTCTATCTTCTTTATTGGGCAGAAGCTGAGTGGCTTTGTTCAACCATATATCCCTACTATGAGGTACAAAAACAATGAATCTATAGATTCAACCCAACATGGAATGAGACTTGTAAAACTGTCAGGAATAACCCTTTTCTTTTTATAAATTGATTATCTTATTTGTTATAGCAACAGAAACCTGGCTATTACAGATTTCAATCCTTAAGCCTGTGTTTGAATTAACACTAAATTATCTTTAGAAAATTATACCCATCCATGCTCCAACATATAACAAGAACACATGTTCCACTATGTTCATAACAGCCATATTTATAATAGCCAGAAGCTGGAAACAACCCAGATGTCCCTCAACATAGGAATGGATACAGAAAATGTGGTACATTTACAAAATGGAATACTACTCAGCTAAAACAATTACTTCATGAAATTCGCAGGCAAATGGATAGAACTTGAAAATATCCTGAGTGAGGTAACTGAGTCACAAAAGAACACACATGGTATGTACTCACTAATAAGTGGATTTTAGGGAAAAAAAAAAGCTCTGGACACCATGATACAACTCACAGATCAAATGAAACCCAAGAAGGAAAAGCACACCAAAATCTGGAGGCTACAGTTCTACTCAGAAGGAGGAAGAAAATAATCTCAGGAAGTAGGGGGAGAGAGTAATCTGGGAGGGAGAAAGAAGGGAGAGGGGAAAGGGGAAGCCAATTCAGATACAGGAGGAGATAGAGGAGAAGTACAGAGGGTCAGGAATTTGAAAGGAGGTGTGTAACAGTGGGGGAAGGGAAACTGTGTGGGACCACTAGAAAGTCCCACATGCTAGGGATCCAGGAGGTACTCAGGACCCAAGAGGGAGAACATTAGCTGAATTACCCAACAAAGGGGAGATAGAACCTGTAGAGACAATATCCAGTGGATATACCTGGCCTCTGGTTGAGGAATGAGGCCACCCTCCCACCTCAAAAATATTAATCCAGGATTACTCCTGTCAAAGGAAATACAGGGACAAAGAGTGGAACAGAGACTGAAGAAAAGGCCATCCAGAGACTGACCCACATAGGAATCCATCCCTTCGACAGACACCAAACCCAGACACTATTGTGGATGCCAAGAAGTGCTTGCTGATGTCAAGAGCCTGGTATAGCTGTCTCCTAAGAGTCTAAGCCAGAGCCTGACCCATACAGATATGGATGCAAGCAGACAAACATTGGACTGAGAATGGGGACCCCAGTGAAAAAGTTAGGGCAAGGCCTGAAGAAGCTGAAGGAGTTTGCAACCCCATAAGAAAAACAACAATATCAACCATCTGGATCTCCCCCCCCCAAAACTTCCGGGGACTAAACAACCAACCAAAAGGTATACAGCCATGGAGGACCCATTGCTCCAGCTGGATAGGTAACAGAGGATTGCCTTATCTAGCAACAATGGGAGGAGACCCTCTTGGTCCTTTGGAGGCTTGATGACCCAGGGTAGAGGAATGCTAAGGCACTGAGGAGGGTGTGGATGGGTGGGTGGGAGAGCACCCTCATAGAGGCAGGGGTAGGGAGAAGAGGACAGTGGGGTTGTGGAGCGGAAACAGGGTAAGAGAATAACATCTGAAGTGTAAATAAATAAAATAACCAATGAAAAGGGGGAAATTATTTTTGATATGTTCAAAAAAATGAAAAACGAAACAAAAACAGACTAAAATTCCTAGAAATATTGTAGAAAGCTTAATCTATAAGAATAGACCTTGTAGACTCATAAAACTTCTGACCTGTGGTCTTTGACCCTGGTCATGGCCTAACTGTAGAGTCTGAAGAGAAAAATCCATCCTTGATTTATCTGCAAATTTCTCTTATATTTTGAAAGCTTCATACTTCATATCCACCTAACACGATCTCCTTCCAACAACACACTGTGCCCCCACTTCATTTATTCCTGCCCAGCTTAATATCTCTTTTAAACATTTTAAATTATCTCTTTTATTTGGGATATTATAATATAATTTTATCCTTTTTCTTCCTATCAAATGTCCATATATACTCCTCTTTGCTCTTTTAAATTCATATCTGCTTTTTTTCTATTTTTATTAGTAACTTCTGAATACAATTAATGTTTCACATATGCAGATGGGTGTGAACATCCACTGGGAAAGTAACATACCAGCATGCTTTTTCCTAAAAAAGAGTAAATCTCTCTCCTCAAGAACCATCACCTGTAAGGTTAATGAAATCCCATGTCCACTCCACCACAGGGTTCAGGTGCTCAGGGAGGCAAGATGAGGCAATTTTACTGCACTTACCCCACTCAGGCCCTGGGCAGGGGGAGCACAGTCAGAGATCTCAGGGACAGCTGGAGCTGGTTCTGGGTCCCTGGGCCTGTGACAAACCCGGGGCCATCTGGATCTCAGGCTCTTTGGACACCCAGGCGCTGCTGGATGCCAATGCTGTGAAAGAACTGAGGACAGAGCAGTGGCCTGCAGGCTGAATCTAGCCTACTACTGAAGGGGAAGGAGGGGAGAGCTCCTGTTGGGTCCCTCAGAGATGAGAGAGTCCTTGGCTTGTCGGTGGCTTGCTGGCTTGGTGTTCATGGCTGGGAGTGCAGAGAGGCCTTGTACAGGAGATTAGATATGGCTCCGTAGGCAAAGGCCTTCTCCATGGCTCCCCACAGCAGATCCTGGTGAAAAGAGACAGTCCATAGTTTTAAGGTATTTAT
Organism: Rhynchomys soricoides; assembly: GCA_019843965.1. Classification (NCBI taxonomy): domain Eukaryota; kingdom Metazoa; phylum Chordata; class Mammalia; order Rodentia; family Muridae; genus Rhynchomys; species Rhynchomys soricoides. Next base: position 5,208 of record JADRCH010000545.1, on the reverse strand, counting down.
TGTCATGGCCAAGAGTGGATGAATAAAACCATACCCCACTCCTCAGGGGCAAGCCTGAGGTTAAATACCATTTGCAGGGAGTAGTGTCTGGGAAGAAAAGTTTAATTGACTAAGCCTCCAGGCCTTTAGGTTCCTCACTAAAAGGGAGATCTGCCTTGAGGCTACATGACCTGTGATCACATCCTCTACCTGTGGAGGGGTTTGGGGCATCACCCTTACATGACTGATGGCCACAAATTTATGGAGGGCTGCCGCTTCATGCTAGGAGCCTGGTGTCCAGGAACATGGTAAAATGCCTTCTGCCCCTTCAGGGTCACCGGGGCTTAAATCCTGTACTTGACCAGAAACCAGGCCACCTTTCATGGTCCTACTATCACCTGTTAGTAGCTCCTCTGACAGGCCTGAGAACACAGAAGTATTTTTTTCTTCCATTCCTGCTAGAATGTGGATTGCCTTGATCTTGGGCAGGTAACCATTTTAATTGTGCAACAACCATGTTGTATTTAGAACTCAGCATTACATAGTGCTTCTCTCCACTGACCAGCTCTTGCACTCATTCAAATTCCCCTTTGGTGAAGTTCTCTGTGGACTGTAAGGTGGAGATTGGTATAAATAACCCATGTTCAGGTGGGTATACAAAGTACTTTGATCATTTAAAGACCTCTGCGTTGATTACTACACTCTGCAAAAAAAGAAACTTGTCTAACCAAGGTTGAGAACAATACAAACTTCTTCCCTGTATTCATGATTTCTTCCTCCTTAAACTCCTGGCCTGTATGCTCCTGCCAATTGTGGCTTTATGTCTGGGATGATCTCTGACATTCTATACCATATACAAAGTGTGAGATCTTGTGCCAGAATGAGTAGGTTCATGAGTTTCCAAGAACTGAGAGAAACAAACCAAAATACTTTGGCAGAAGAGTCACTTCAACCATAAGATTGTGAAGAGGAAAGTGCTACAAAGACTTCATGGTCAGAGCCAAACCTTGCTCCACCTGCTGGGGATATCCTGGCTGTCATTCCCTTGAAATCATGATTATCTTCAGTGGGGCAATCTTCAGATGATGATGGTTATCATCCTCACTCCCTTTTCCTGTCCCTGCTTTTGTGCTTCCAAAGAAAAGACCATCTTTTGATATATTTTAGCATTATATTTTGCTATTCTGACATATAAAGCACTGTCCTATGCCACTGGGATTGTGAATGAGAAACACTCAAAATGGAACTTATCTTGCACAGCATTATTACAAGAAAGAACATTAAAAGTAAGAGATATGGACTACAAGTTTGTGTTGATTAGTATGAGGTAAAACAAAAACAAAACAAAACAAAAACAAACAGAAGGAAAAGAAAGCCAAGTGAACAAAGAGATTGATGTGCTAAGGCAGAGAGTGTTCAACATCTCAAAACCCTAGCAAGGACTTCAATATGTCATCAGATTCCTCTGGGATGGGATGCTATATCTGTTCATCTTATTGTGTGAATTTAATACTCAAGCATGTGCATGAGATTTACTTTTCAGTTTTCAGTTGCAACAATGGCACTATTGTTCATTTTAATCAATCCCACAGGAACCACAATGAGAACTACTAATAAATGTTAGATTTGATATCAAAATAGAGTTTACAGAATGATAATTCTCTGAATTTCCATATAAAGTATAAGAGCCAGCAGGGCATGGGGGCAGCAAGAACAGGATCTAACATGCAAATAATGTCTCTCGGCATGAAGGATTTAATAATCAGGAAGAAAATGCTATCTGTATGGACTGTAGGATTAATGTTTTTTGAGAATGGATGGGGCAAAAGGCAAAACCAAGGATTGTTCCTGGAAGATGTGTCACTGGTAGATATTGTACATGTTCTCAGGAGAATAGGAAATGTAAGTTATTAAGCCTTGCACAGTTAGAAACTACAAAGCTGTAGCCATGAACTTGTGTTCAATAAGATTCAAAACCCAGTGATATCTCAGGATAATTTAATTTAATGAATGAACAACTCAAGGCTCAAGTTTTTCTGTTAAGCACAGATAAAGATAGTGGCAAGTCAAAAGGAATCCAGGAAAATTAAATATAGAAGTCAGTGAAAGCAACATACAAAAGAAATGAAACCAGTAACATTTGGTTAATGTTGGGATGAATCCACATAGACCATAATAGATTATTTTCATTAAAATGATCAGAGATACTTGAAATGTACATAATCATGAAAAATAATATGCCAGAGAGATCTTGGATGTACAGGTTGGTATGGTCAAATAATAACAACCAGGACAATATGTCTCTACTAGATCCCAGCAACCTTACTGCAGCAAGCCCTGAGAACTGCAACATAGCTAATGCACAGGAAAATGAGCTTAACATATTTTTATGTATATGAAAGAGTTCCTTTAAAATAGAAATAAATAGATCTCTTAAAGAAATATATGAAAAACAGTGGAAGGAATTGAATAAAATAGTCCAAGATCCAAAACTAGAAATAGAATCAATAACAAAAACTAAAACTGAGGGGAATCAGGAAATAAATTTTAGGAACTTGAAGAAGAACATCAGAGGCAAGACTCACCATAGAAGCACAAGAGATTGAAGAGAGAATCTCAGACATGAAAGAACCAATAGAAGAAATGGATACTGCCATCAAACTAAATGTTAAATCTAAAAATCACCCTGCATAAAACATTGAGGAAATATGGGACACTATGTAAAGACCAAATCTAAGAATAATAGACATAGAGGAAGGAGAAGAAACTCAATGAATATTATCAACAAAATAATAGAAGAAAATTCCCCCAAATGTATAGAACATTAAATAATTGGACCAGAAAAGAAAATCCCCTTGGCACATAATAATCAAAACACTAAACATACAGAACAAAGAATATTAAAAGTTACAAGGGAAAAAGCCAAAGTAACACATAAAGGCAGACCTATTCAAATAACACCCCATTTCTCACATGGAGACTCTAAAAGCATCTGTCCAGCAAGATCTGAACAGATGATCTGCAGACAGAGTCTATAAAAGCACAGATACAAGCCCAGACTTCAATATACTCATGAAACTTTCAATCACAGTTGATGGAGGAAAATAAGACATTCCATCTAAAGTCAAATTTAGGCAGTGACTATCTCCAAATCTAGCCCTAAGGAAGGTGCTAGGAAAACTGTCCAAAGAGATTAACCACACACAAGAAAACACAAATAATAAATAGTCCCAGACAAGCAAATCCAAAGTTGGGGAACACACACACACACACATACACACACACACACTCACGATGCCTCCACTCACACATGTCAACCACAACAGCAGCAGCAACAACAATAGCAACAAAATAACATGAGTCAGCACAGGCTGTTCATTTCTTTCCTTTCCTGTGTTTTCCATTAATTTATTTGCTTATTCATTTACATCTGGATAACAGCCACCTTTCTTCTTCTCCATGTTCCACCCTCACAAACCATTTCCCCCATTTGCCCATCCCATTCCTTTCCAAAAAGGAGAATTCTCCCATGTGTACCAACTTGCCCTGGCACATCAAATCACTACATGACTTAGGGCAACCTAACCCACTGAGACGAGGCAAGACAGCCCAACAAGGGGAAGGGATCAAAAGGTAAGAAAAGCGTAGAGACAGTCCTTGATCCAATTATTAGAAAACCTATATGAATTAGAAACTACACATCCATTACAAATAGATGTGAGCCTCTGTGAGCCTCCATTAAACCAAATTACTGACTGTGTAAGTCTTCTTGTGGTGTTCTTGACCCCTCCCTCTGATTTCCTGAATCTTTTTCTGTATTCTTCTACTAGATTTCTCTAGTTCTGCCTAATATTCATCAGGGAGATCTCTGCATCTGTTTCCATCAGCTGTAAGAGGACCAGCCGTCTCAATTAACCTGGACCCCCAAGATTTCTCAAAAACTGGACCACCAAACAGGCAGCATACACCAGCTGATATGAGGCCCCCAACACATATACAGCAGAGGACTGCCAGGTCTGTGTTCAATCAGAGATGATGCACCTAACCCTCAAGAAACTGGAGGCCCCAAGGAGTTTAGAGGTCAGGTAGGGTGGGAAATGGAGGGTGGGGATATCCTCATGGAGACAAAGGGTGAGGAGAAGGTATGGGATGTGGAACAATCAGAGGGTGAACGGGGTGGGGGATAAAATCTGGAGTATAAAAAAAAATTTAAAACGACTAAGATGATTCGGGAAAAAAAAGACAGTAATGCTAGGCTCCTATCTGCAAATTAGCAGAGTATCTTTAATAGTGTCACAGTTAGGCTTTCTCCCATGGGGTGGGTCTCGTACTGAGCTAGTCATTTGTAGACCATTCCCTCAATGTCTGTTCCATCTTTGTCCTTACACATCTTATGACAGGACAAATTTTGGGTTGAAGGTTTTCTCTGTGGGTGGTATCCTCCTCTGTCCACTGGAGTTCAGGTCTAGCTACCGGAGGAGGCCATTTCTGTCTCCATATACCCAACTGGTAGGAGTGTCATCTAGAGTCACCCCCATAAATTCCCAGGAGCCTCTGCTCTCCCAAGACTTCTGCTAGTTCCAGTGATAACCTCCCACCCCCAATTGTCTCTTCTGTCCCTCTCCCAACCCCTCACCACATCTGATTCCAAGACTTGATCCCTTCCCTCCCTCCACCTTCATGGTCTAATTTATTTTCCCTTCTGAGTAAAATTCAACCATCCTCCTTAGGGCCCTCATTGTTGTACAGCTTCTTTGGGTCTGTGGATTGTCCAATACATTATGGCTAATGTCCACTTATAAGTGAGTACATATCTTGCATGTCTTTCTGGGTCTTGGATACCTTACTCAGAATGACATTTTCTAGTTCCATCCATTTTCCTGCAGATTGCATAATGTCTTCAGTTTTAATACTTGAGTTATATTCCATTGTGTGGAATTTTCATTATGCATCCTTTGACTGAGGGATATCGAGTTTGTGTCCAGTTTCTGGCTATTACAGATAAAGTTGCTATGAAAGTAGTTAACCAAGTGTCCTTGTGGTATGATGGAGTACATTTTTGGTATATTCCCAGGAGTCATGTAGTTGGGTCTAGAAGAAGAATTATTCTCAACTTTCTGAGAAACTGGAGAATGATTTCTAAAGAGTTTGTACAAGTTTGCACTCCCTCTAGCAAAGGAGGAATGTTCCCCTTTCTCCATATCTTCACCAGCATGTGCTAATATTTGA
>JADRCH010000544.1:7005-18329 GCA_019843965.1 Rhynchomys soricoides | reverse complement strand
CATATCTGCTACATATGTGCATGGAGCCTAGGTTCATTCAGTGTGTGTTCTTTGGTTGGTGGTTCAGTCTCTGAGAGCTCCCAAGGGTCCAGGTTAGTTGACTATATTGGCCTTCCTGTGGAGTTCTTTTCCTTTCTGGGGCCCTCAATCCTTCCCCCAACTGTTTCATAAGACTCCCCAAACTCTGCCCAATGTTTGGCTCTGGGTGACTACATCTGTTTCAGCTGCTAGGTTTTAAAATGTCCTTTAATCTTCAGTTAAATTTAATCCTGATATTTTATTATCTTTATAGTTTTAAGAATAGAATCAATCTTTAGTTGATAAATCAGATAACTTACTCTTAACGTTCATTAACGCTACTGCTTTATGAGGTAGTTTGTAACTGGAAGCCCTGTTTAGTTGATTTATAAATTTTAACTGTTTTTTTTTTAGAACATTTATGTCTACATATAACAATATGACATCTTCAGACACTGGCAGTATTTTGTCTTCTTTCCACTCTGGCTGCCTCTGACTTTTCTGTGTATGGTTGCTGTGGGTAGGACACCCACATTGTGAATAAACACAGAAAGTGGACACCCTTTGTTACATTATGTGACAAGACAGCTTTTAGCTATTCCTCATTCAGGATGTTTGCTCTTGGCTTACAAACAATCTTTTCATAATTTTTGAATGCATAATTAATTTTATGTTTTTATAATAAAAATTATTAGTCTGCAAATGTATTATCACATTATTTATTTATTTTTGTGTGTGTGTATGTGGGGGCATGCATATGTCACTGTAAGCATGTGAAGGTCAGAGGACAAACAATGGAATTCAGTTCTCTCCTTTCACCATGTGGATCATGGGGATGAAAACTCAGGTCATTGGGCTTGGTGGCAAGCATCTTACTTTACTGAATCATCTTGCCAACCAATAAAAGTTTTATATGTTAAGTTTTATATGCTGCCCTTTCTCATCTAGTAAGAAGATTAAGGGTTTTTTCCTTCTTCATTATGCTGATGTAGCATATCAAGTGTATTGATCTGCAGATACAGACACATTCTTACAACACTGTTGATAACAGTGACTAGTCTTCCCAATGTGCTGTTGGATTTTTTTGCTGAAAATCGATGCTGATGTTTGAAAGTATATTCATCAAGGATACTGGAGTTTTATGGGTTTCCTCTGTGTGTGTGTGTGTGTGTGTGTGTGTGTGTGTGTGTGTGTGTGTGTTTGCTTGCACTTTTATGTGATTTTTTGATCAGAGAAATACTGGTCTCTTAGAATGTTTTAGGAACAATTCCCTAACATGAAGCTTTGGAATAAAATAACAATAAGTAATCTTAGTTCTCTAAATGCTTAGTAGGATTCAGTAGGAAAGCCATTTTGTCCTGACCTTGTTATCCATGGTATGGAATTTTTGTTACATGTGTACTCCAATAACAAAATGTAATATATTCAGGTTTTTAAAAATTCTTCATGAGTCCATCTTGGTAGAATATTCATGTTCTGAAATGGCTCCTTCTTGTTTGTTATCATATTTCTTGACATGAAGTTGATCATAAGGCCTAGGTCAATCCTTTGTGTTCTTGTTCTAGGATATAACAGGTAATGGCTCCCTTTTTGTGTCAGTTTCAGTTTTTTCCATTTGTCTCTACATTAGTCTAAATGTGTATTTCTCTACTGTGTTCATAGTTTGGATAAACTTTTCTTTGCTTCACTATGTTTTTGCTCTATTTTTCCTTTCACATATTCAGTATTTCTTTCCTTATCTAATTTGTAGTTTATTTTGCTTTTTGCATTAAGGTTTTTCTTTGGGATCTTCCTGATATTTTAAATAGTTTGATGCTGAGGGTTGGATGAGTTTTGACAGGGTCCAAGTGCAAAGCTCTCATTTCCAGGGCACGTATTTGTAGGAGAATGTCACCCTGTTGTCAGAAGCCACCCTGCCTATTGAGAAGGAGAGAACTCAAGCACAATAATCAAAAGTTCAAAAGTAAATTGAACTATCACAGTTGCTTCCTGGTGAAGGGGAAGGGTTGCCTGAAGGAACAGTGGTGTTCCCATGAGGCTAATCTTTTGGGCTCCAACCCAACAGGATGGTAGGTGGGGAGGGGAGGGGAGGGGATCAGCCTTCAGTGACACAGAAGGAGGGTCTAAACCAGGCTTTGTGACCTGCCACTTGCCTGAGGGCAGGACCATAAGCCTCACTATGTATAAATATCCCTGGTACACATGGGCTCTGATAGTCCATTTGCTCACCATTAGCTAAGTCTAAAAGCAAACTGAGCACCATGAGGCTGAGCCTGTGTCTTCTCCTGATCATTCTGGCTGTTCATTGCTATGAAAGTGAGTATTATTTATGATTAATCTAGCTGTATCTCCTGGTAAATTTGCCTCTTTGAACAGTTGGTAAGTTTCTGTGTGATAAGGTTGAGGTAAGGAAAAGACCAATAATCTAAAATTTCTCTCAACCTCTTTATTAACTCTCCAAAACCCAAAAACCTCAAGATACATTCAGCTAATTTTCACCTATTTAGGGAACTTGGCTGGGTGGCCATGGAAACAACCAAAAAGACCATTATGAACAAAGTTCAGGAAATATTTTTGTTAAAGGGTTTCTGTTTGCTGTGTTATTTTTCACTTTATTGTGTCTGGGAAGGTGACTTGAGAGAGCTTTCTGCTCCTAACCGTCAATGTTCTCTGAATCCGTGAGTAATACATTTCATCTATACTTTGAGAATCAGCATGCCTGTGTCATCTTATCAGTTTCCTGGGGGTCCTACCAATAACAGTGATAGAAATAGTGAGGTAATTACCAGTAAGAGGTCTGCTTCTCTTAAATTAATGAATTTTTCACAAACAACCCATTTGCATGTAAACAGAACATTCATACATACTCTGTGCCTTCAAAATGAACCAAGTTTCACAGGCAATTACTGTCTTTCTTTTCTGCATCTCCTCCTGCCTGCCCAGCTACCCCTTATCCTATAGCCTACAACATTTCCCTACAGTCTGATGGATTCTGCTTAAAGCTCACATCGGACCCTGTTTGGGAATCTCCTACGTATAGTATTGACATGTCTTTGGGAAAACTGGGTCTGGTGGCACATTTCTGTGATCCAAGCTAGGTGATGTTAAACATGAGGAACATGGGTCAGCCAAGAGGAATAAGGTCAGCCAAGGCCATCTATGGAGACTTGGTTTTTGTTGTTGTTATTTGTTTTTAACAGCCATGAGGGAAATGTAGACTCAAGATTGGGAAGGTTGCTTTCTTCAGTTCTACTTAAACATTTATCATATATCTTTAGAATCCATAAGGTAGGTGTCAGTTTTCAGGTCAGCCTCCCTAGAAGTGAATCTGAGCATCATTATGTAAATGCAAAGCTTTTCTCAGATTGCCAGATATGCTCTGGTGCTCATCAAAACTGTTGAACTATGCTATTTTAGTTTTCTTACCCTGAACTGTACCTGATGCCATGGGATGACTCTGTCAGTTTTCAAAATGTCACCCTCACATAAGCAGTCTTCTTACATTTACTTTTCCTGTCTTGTAAAATTATAATTCTAACATTCATGTAAAGTTGGATGATGCAAAAATTCCTTTCTAAACTATCTAAGACTTATAAAATATGCTACAGAAAATGCAGTCAAACCTCAAGCTTAAAAAAAAAATTTATTTGCTTACTATCCTGATTCAGGGTGCCCCACCCTCCTGACCCCTTCCTTTCTTCCTCTCAGTCCACCCTTATAAGCCTTTCCATCCATTACCCTCCCACCCCACCTTCTCCACAGAGAAGGGGAATTCCCCCCTTGAGTATCATCTCATCCTGGGACATTCTGTCACAGCACATCTAAGCACATCCTCTCCCACTGAGGCCCAACCAAGCAGTCCAGTAAGGGGAAAGGGATCAAATAACAGGCAACAGAGTCAGATGCAGCCTGTATTCCAACTGTTAAAGGACTCACATGAGGACCAAGCTGCAAATCTGCTACAAATATGTAGGAGGCCTAGGTCCATCCTTTGAATCCTCTTTGATTGGTGGTTAAGTGTCTCAGCCCCCATGAGCACAGGTTAGTTGACTCTGTAGGATTTCTTATGGTGTTCTTGATACCTCCAGCTCACTGAATTCTATGTCCAACTCATTCAGAAGACTCCCCGTCACTGGCTGATGTTTGGCTGTGGGTTTCTGCTTCTGTTTCCATCTGCCTCTCAGAAGACAACTCTACTAGGCTCCTGTCTGCAAGCATAGCATAGTATCATTAATAGTGTCAGGAATTGACTCTTTGGCATGGCATGTGTCTCAGGTTGGACCAGTCATTGGTTGGCCATTTCCTCAATCTCTGCGTCCTCTTTATTTCTGAGCATCTTATAGGCAGGACACATGTTCTGTTGAAGGTTTTGTGTGGAGTTGTAGATGTGGACTAAATTACAGAAACATAGAGATCCCACAATAGTTTTCCTTCAGTCCCTTGCTTTGTACTACTCAGGAATTTACACAGTCTTGCATCAGTAGTCACAGTAGCTGGCCACAATATCTAGCATATTCTGTTAAATCTGCAGCCTCAAGTCTGAAGGTTCATGGAAAAATAATTAAAAATTAAAAGTAGCTGGGTGGCAATAGCACACTCCTTTAATCCCATCACTCTGGAGGCAGAAGAAGACAGATCTCTGTGAGTTCAAGGACAGCCTGGTCTACAGAGGGAGTTCTCTAACAGACGGCAGTACAAAGAGAAATCCTGTTTGGGCAACAAAATAAAACAAGTAATTTTATTAAATAAATTCTTTTTCTTTTTCCTTACACTTTCTAGCTAATGCCGGCATAGTCTGTAAAGCTGTTGTGCGTGAGAACCTGACCTTCATACTAGAGAGTAGGAAAGCCCTGGAGGAAGAACTTAAGAAATATAATGCACCCGAAGAAGCTGTTAAAGCAAAACTGACAGTGAAGGACTGTGTAGACAAGATGCCCTATCAGGACAGACTTAAAGTATCAGGAGTATTGGTATGTTTATTTTGCTTTACATTCTCAGAAGGTCACAAATGAAGTTCTGTGGGGAACACATGGATGGGGCAAAACAGGATCAATAATAGGTTGGTTCAGGAATATACTGCTGATTTGAGTTCAGTTGTAGACAGTGCCTAGGATAGGTACCTCCTTCCAGAGTTCCACTTGAGATGTGACACTATGTGGCATCCTAACAAGGAAAAATAGGGCCCTAAAAAAGGAGGATTCAACTCTACCTCTAGACTTGCTGGGGTCTTTGCTGAAGTTATTGTTTGTATAATAAATGGATATTCTCTCTATTGAATACTATGGGGAATGTTGGTAAATGAAAATACCACAGATGGGAGGAAGGAAGCTGGAGACAACCCCCTTAAGAGAAAAGTATTGCCAGGATACATTTCTCTACCAAATTTGCTGACCCTGCCAGGAGCCTGTGAACCTCCTGTTTATAATACTTCTTACCCACTTCTGCCCTGTGTCTCTTCTGGTTTTCCCATTAAAAGGAAAATAGAGGCCACAATTCTAAATCATCAGAAGTTAAGCCAGGTGGAGCTATGATCCAATGTGCTCCCTTCTGATCACAGAGAGTTCTGGAGAGCTATTGAGTTGAGACACATTATTGAATATACTCAGGCTTTGTTCACTTAAATTTGGAAAGAGTTTCCACTAATGTGTATTATTTGATGTTTTTTCCCTGAGCACACTTTGCATTTCCCCTTCTGTCTTTCCACACTGCCCTCCATGGACTCTTGGTTTGTTAACAATTCTGCAGAGCTACCCTGACCATCTTTTCTTCACCTTTCTTCTTTGCTTTCTGTTTATTTCCAGGTACAAATTTTAGGTGAATGTAATATGAAAGGAGTGTTTCTTCCTAATACACAACTGGGGAAATAGATGAACTGATTTTCCCTGCTTAATGTGAAGGTTTCAACGTCTTGCACTAATAAATTACACTCCTTGCATATAACCATCTGTCTCTTGTTATCCTAAGTCTTGTGTCTTGCATGGATTGGGTTTTGATAATAAAAATTGCATTTTCACTGATGGTAATAAGTTACAGAGATAATCTCTTTCAACTTGACTATCAATCCTGTGGTTCAGGCATCAGGAACACTGGTCAAGCGCTGTCCTTCACTGCCCTGCAAGTAACTTTCTCATTTCTATGGCCATAAATGCAAATGATCAAAGATGATAATAAACATTGGCATCTTCTGTGGCCACTGTACTAAACCGCCTCATTGCTGTCCCTGTACAATGTGCCATGCATTGCCTAAGTACCCCAACTCAGTATCTTCCCATTTTAACCTATGATACCACTCATGATAAGCCACATAGAAAGAAAAGCATTGGTTGTCATGAGCTTCATTGAAGTAGGTTCACCGTGCTCTCAATTCCTTTCATGAAATGCAGAGCAACTTCTCAGTAATTGGAACGTGCAAGCTGGTGTTCTAATCAAAACTACATATTCATTTATAATTAATGGATTTTCCTTATGTCTCTTTGAATATTTCTTGGTGTCTTGCTCTTCTGATTGATGGAAAGAACAACATCATTAGTAATCACATGTAAAGCACAGAGGCAGATAATCAGAACACACATCTTCCTATCAATCTCCCTTATTCTGTTGTTTTTATTCTTTTCAAAATTTATTTATTCACTTTACAAATTTATAAATTTATAGATTTATCTTCACATTTATTTATTTATTTATTTATTTATTTATTTTCTATGCAACCATAATCCTGTTTAAAAAGCCAGGCCTATATGAGAAACTTTCATTCAAGGTGTTTCTCAGGGTTGTACAGAAGGTAGTCCAAATAACTTCCAAGGTAATGTAGGCTACTGTTGTTTTTGGTTTACTCTCAGAGATGGACTGAAACTACGTCCCTATTACTGAAGACACTGTACATTTAGGGTGCAGGATTCAGATGATCCAAGTTCACTTTCCAGCTTTCACTGAACTTGAAAGCCTACTCTTTTAGTCTATTACCCTGAACTGAACCAGGGAGCCTGCATTGGACTAACCTAGGCCATCTGCACTATGCAAAGTTGTGTACCTTGTTCTTTGTTTGAGATTCTGAACATGGGAGCACGGTCTGTCTTTGATTTTGTTGCCTGCCTTTGCAACCCTCTCCTTCTACTGGGATAGCTCATTTTGTCTAAATAGGAGAGGATGTGCCTATTTCAGCTTGTTATGTCATGGTTGGTTGATATTCATAAGAAGCCTCTCCTTTCCTGAAGAGAAATGGAGAAGGAGTGGATAGGATGCGGAGAGGGGCAGTCTGGAGTTGGGCTTGGGAGGAGTACAGGGAGGGACTACAGTCATATTGTAACATATACATACAGACAGACATGCATACAGACATGTGTATGCATAACTTCTTTTTATTTATTATTGATTCTTTGTGAGCTGAACATCATGTAGCCCAGTCCCACTCATCTCCCCACCCTCTTGTATCCACTCTCTACACTTGCAACCTCCCTCACTAAATAAAAGACACAAAACACACAAAGAAATAAACAAAAACAAAACAAAGCATAGAAAACATGTCATTGTGGAAGCTGTAGAGTGTCCCGTGTGTCTCAAAATATACCCCTCTGTCTACACATCTTTCCTTGTAAGTGTTCATTGCAACACTTATACTAGAAATGTTCATTGTGACCAGTGAGTCACTGGTCTGCCTCCAGGACTCTGGCTTCTGAGATTCAGTATTGAAACCTCACTGAGACTCCTCCTGGTTATCCCGAGGTTGTTACCTTGTGTAATGGAGAACCTGCAGCTTTGGATTAACAGGATCAGCTCTTTCATGTACCCCAATAGATCATGATGATATAGACTTTGGAGTGGGCCAACTCAAACACCTGGATCTGGGCCTGGTTAGCCTGCTGGCTCTCCCTTACTTATGGAACCAAGGAAAGCTCTCTGACACTGCTCCAGCTAGGCCACCCAATGCCACAATTGACAGGAAGCAAGGTGGGTTCACCTGCACCCACACCTGCAGAGCCAGCTCCATTGTGCTGCCCAGTGGAGGAGCTGGACTCACTCTCCCAAGAGCTGCAGCCTGGTGGGAGCTGAGCCAGCTCTCCCACTCTCATAACCTTAGGGCTGGCTCACCTGTGCCTTCACCAGCAAGGCCAACTTGACTGTGCTCCCCATGTGAGGTGTGAAACTTAATTTCCTGCCACTGAGGCTCAGGTTAGCTCTCCTTCTTTTATGACTTCTGGGCCAACTCTCCAGACTACTGTAGGAGGCAACGGAAAAGTGAGAAACTTCACTTAATGGTAGACTTTCAAAAGAGATAAAAAAGAATTAAGTGTATTTCCACAGTCCTTCAAGGCACACTCCTCTGATGACATGTGGTGTCCCATTCGACTTCACATTTTGATGTTTCTACTATCTCCTAAACAATGATTTGCACACTAAATCTTTGGCCCATGCACCTTTCAGAGAGATTTATTGGAAAAAACACTTACCTTTATATTTTGTTCTCATTTTTAAGCTTCTTTCCAAATTCAGAAATTCATCCTTTCAGAATTTCTATCATTTTAATCCAATCCTTAATGCTCTTCTCTATCTCTGTACTCACCATTTTCCTTTTAATTTCAGAACTTCAGTTTTTGCTTCTCCCTTCCTTCTCAATCAGGAATTTCTTCACTGTCTGTATATCTTCTTGGGTCATGTGTTTATGACACATAACTCAATGATAGATGCTTTAATTAGAGTTAACTGTCATTCCTATAAAAGGTGAACCAGGTATCATTTATTCCAGTATATATGTATATGTATGTATATATATATATATATATATATATATATATATATATATATATATAAAATTTTTTAATATTATTTTATTATTTATTTACTTATTTTTTGGGGGGTCTAAACCCAAACTTTTATATACATATACTTTTCTTTCTTTCTTTTTTAAATTTATTCTTTAATCTTTTTTACAGTCCAGACTTTATCCCCCTCTTGGTCCACCCTCCAATTGTTCCACATCCCACACCTCCTCTCTACCCTATCTTTAAGAGGATGTCTCCATGCACCTGCCCCACCAGACCTTCCCACTCCATAGGGCCCCAAGTCTCTCAAAGGTTAGGTGTATCTTCTCTGAATTCAGACCCAGTAGTCCACTGCTGTGTATGTGTTGGGGGCCGCAATCAGCTGGTGTATGCTGCCTGGTTGTTGGCTGAGTGTCTGAGAGATCCCAGGGGTCAAGGTTTGTTGAGACTGCTGATCTTCCTATAGGGTCACCCTCCTCCTCAGCTTCTTCCAGCTTTTCCCTAATTCAACCACAGGGGTCACAAGCTTCTGTCTGTTGGTTTTGAGTAAATATCTGTGTTTGACTCTTTCAGCTGCTTGTTGGGCCTTTCAGAGGGCAGTCATGATAGGCTTCTGTTTGTAAGCACAACATAGCATCAATAATAGTGTTAAGCCTTGGGCCTCCCCCTGAGCTGGATTTCAATTTGGGCCTGTCACTGGACCTCCTTTTCCTCCGGCTCTTCTCCATTTTTGTTCCTGCAGTTTTTTCAGTCAGAAAAAATTATGGGTCAGAGTTTTAGACTGTTGGATGGCAACCACATCCCTCACTTGATGCTCTGTTTTCCCGCTGGAGGTGGGCTCTACAAGTTCCCTCTCCCCACTGTAGGGAATTTCATCTAAGGTCCCTCCCTTTGAATCCAGAGAGTCTCTTACCTCCCAGGTCTTTAGTACATTCTACAAGGCCCACCACATCCTACTTCCCAAGGTTGCCTGTTTTGATTCTTTCTGCTGGCCCTCAGGATTTCAGTCCTGTCCCTCTACTTCTAAAACCTTACATCCCAAATGTTGCCACCCTCCTGGTCTCCCACCCCAGAGTGCTTCATTCACCCTCTCCTCTCTTCCCTTTGCCTCTGAGAGAATGCTCCCCCTACCACAGCCCCCTTCCCTTAGGCATCAAGTCTTTACAGGATTGGGTATATCCTTTCTCACTGAGGCCAGACAAGGCAGGCTTCTGCTACATATGTTTCTGGGGCCACAGACCAGCCTGTGTATGCTCTTTGGTTGGTGGCTTAGTCTCTGGGAGTGCCTAGGGGTCCAGGTTAGTTGACACTGTTGGTCTTCCTGTGGGGTTGCCATCTGCTTTAGCTCCTTCAATCCTTCCTCTAACTCATCCATAGGGGTCCCGAACTTCAGTCCAGTGCTTGGCTGTAAGTATCTGCATCTGTCTCAGTTAGCTGCTGTTAGAGACTCTCATAGGACAGCCATGCTAGGCTCCTGTCTGCAGGCACAACATAGCATCTGTAAAAGTGTCAGGGTTTGCTGCCTGCCCATGGGCTGAATCCCAAGTTGAACCAGCCACTGGTCAGCTTTTCCTTCAGTCTCTGCTCTATTTTTGTCCCTGCTTTTCTTTTAGACAGGAACAATTCTGGGTCAAAAAGGGGCCATGTCCAACTACTGGAGATTGTCCCTTCTGGATCCATCTCTCTGCTGTTAAGCATTTCAGCTAAAGTTACCCCCATTGAATCCTGGCTACCTTTCACATCCCAGGTCTTGGGGAATTTCGAGAGGTTCCACCCATATCACAGCCCCTATCCAGAGCAGCTGCATACATTCCTTACATTCTTCTCACCCTATAGGATTCTCTCCTGTCTCCCCCTACAACTGATCTTGCCCCACTTTCCCCCTCGTACTGCCCTCTCCCATCAAGGTCCTTCCCTACCTCTGCCTCCCATGATTATTTTGTTCCTGCTTCTAAGTGAGATTGAAGCATCCTCACTTGGACCTTCCTTCTTAATTTAGTGTCTATAGGGTGTATCATGGGTATTCTGTACTTTTTGGCTAATATAAACTTACCAGTGAGTATATACCATGCATATCTTTTCCTGTCTGGGTTGCCTCACTCAGGATGAAATTTTCTAGTTCCATCCATTTGTCTGCAAAGTTCATGATGGTATGTTATTGTGTAATTGAACCGCATTTTCTGCTTTCATTCTTCCATTGAAGGACATCTAGCTTTCTTCCAGTTTCTGACTATTATGAATAAGGCTGCTATGAACATAGTGGAGCATGTGTCCTTATGGTATGGTGGAACACCTTTGGGTATATGCCCAGGAGCTGAATAACTGGATCTTCATGTAGAACTATTTCTAGTTTTCTGAAGAACCACCAGACTGATTTCGAGAGTGGTTGTACCAGATGGCACTCCCACCAGGAGTGGAGGAGTGTTTTCCTTTCTCCACATCCTTCCTAGCATGTCCTGTTACTTTGTTTTTGGTTTTGTTCTTTTTTTTTTTTTTTTATCTTAGCCATTCTGATTAGTATAAGGTGGAATCTCAGGGTTGTTTTGA